>JAVJIF010002350.1:430000-448545 GCA_038442645.1 Agave tequilana | reverse complement strand
TTTGTAGGACTTATTCTAACTTGTTTTCAACAGATCTGAACCGACCTGATCTGTCCTGATTTACTGACTTCGAATTAATTCTGATTTAAATCAGAATTTGATGGGCTTTTGGGCTCATTTCTCTTCCCTCTCCTTTAGGAATGGGCCTGCAAATAAATTAACATTAATTAGGAAAAAGCAGAGTTTATTCTATAATAAGTATGAGAATATGATAATAAATGTGCAATATTAGCGACCAATCAAGCTTCTCCCAAGAATTCATACATTCAGCATCGAAAGTGAAGGACACATCTTTAGCTAACAGATTAGTCAAGGGTCTAGCAATCTTACTAAAATCCTTGATAAATCTTCGGTAAAAACCCGGCGTGTCCTAAGAAGGATCGAATATCCTTCATGCAGTTGGCTTGGGAAGCTTAGCAGTAACCTCAATCTTAGCTCTATCCACTTCAATTCCTTTCTTGGAGATTTCATGACCAAGACAATTCCATGTCTTACCATGAAGTGGCATTTCTCCCAGTTCAGTGTTTTTCTCAGCACAACGTTGGAGGACAAGTTCTAAATGGTGGAGACATTGAGTGAACGAATCTCATAGATGGAGAAATCATCCATGAAGATTTCTAAGAATCGTTCTACCATATCAGAAAAAAGACTCAATATGCAACGTTGAAACATTGCTAGGCATTGCATAAGCCGAAAGGCATTCGACGATAAGCAAATGTCCAAAATGGACATGTGAACATAGTCTTTTCTTGGTCCTCAGGAACAATAGGAATCTGATTATACCCCAAGTAACCGTCCAAGAAACAGTAATACTCGTGGCCCGCCAAACGTTCAAGCATTTGATCAATGAAGGGAAGTGAAAAATGGTCCTTACGAGTTGTAGCATTAAGCTTCCTATAGTCAATACAAACTCGAATCTGCGTGGTAGCCAAGTTTGGACCAACTATTTTTTCTTGTTTTCCATTACAATGAAACCTGATTTCTTTGGAACCGCGTGGACAAGACTGACCCATTGGCTATCAGAAATGGGATAGATTATCCATTGTCTAAGAGTTTCACAATTTCAACATGAACAACCTCTTGCATTATAGGGTTTAACCTATGTTACGGTCTCTTTTAGGTGTTGCATCTTCATTGAGATGAATGCGATGTTGAACTATGTTGGATTCAATCCCTTATATTGGTTATAGTCCAACCAATGGCTTCCCTATATTTTTTTAGAATTGCTTTAAAATCTTCTTCTTGCCGTCGTTTAAATAGGAGGCAATGATTACAAGAAAGGTCTCTTGTTCGCCTAAAAGACGTACTTGAGATGCGCAGGTAAGGCTTTCAATTCTAAGGAAGAGGAAGGCTCATTGGAAGATGAGTCAAATTTGTTGGCTCCATATTTGGTGAAATAGGGGCGAGGCCAATCACAGCAAACTCAACAACCTGATTAAGATTTAAGTCGTCAGACTCTAACCCAAAGTCACACTCAGTTTCTAATTCTAATTCTTCCCTGTATTCACTTGATAAGTTCTCAATGAGGTTGACTTCAAATGTTTGGTTCTCAACATCACAGGATTGTTTTCCTAAGTTGAAGATATTGACTTCTCTAGTCATGTCCCCAAAGATTAACCTCATGGACCCATTCCTACAATTGATGATGGCATTGGCAGTAGCAAGGAATGGTCGCCCTAGGATAACAGGAGTTTGAGTCCTAGGATTGGACAGAGCTTGTGTCTCTAGAACTATAAAATCAATGGGGTAAATAAACTCCCCGACCCGGATAAGGACATCATTAATTTTCCCCTTTGAAACTTTCACTGAACGGTCAGCCAGTTGGATAGTGACTCGAGTTAGACTGAGATCGCCCAACCCGAGTTATTGATAAACTGAGAATGGGAGCAAGTTGATACTTTCCCCCAAGTCAAGAAGTGCACGACTAATCTCGGCTTGTCCTATAGTGCAGGTAATGGTGGGACAACCTGGATCCTTATACTTGACAGGGATCGGACCCGACGGTAGCTCACTAATGTTAGTGGCTAAGAAGACCTTTTTGGGTACATTAGTCTTTCTCTTCTTGGTGCACATGTCCTTAAGAAACTTAGCATAGGGATGAGACTTGTTGGATGACATCAAGAAGTGCACATTTATCTTCACTTGATTGAGGATCTCAATTATCTTATCCATGTGTG
This sequence comes from Agave tequilana, assembly GCA_038442645.1. Classification (NCBI taxonomy): domain Eukaryota; kingdom Viridiplantae; phylum Streptophyta; class Magnoliopsida; order Asparagales; family Asparagaceae; genus Agave; species Agave tequilana. The sequence goes on along the minus strand of JAVJIF010002350.1, from coordinate 446,368 downwards.
GATTTTGCTTGTTAGGAAATGGTATTATAGGCTGGTGCACCTGACTGTAGACTTATCTGTTTTAGATTCGTCAGATTTGGAAGGATTATGATTAGATGAGGTGGATGCTCGATTGTGGTTGTGCTGAATGAGATTAGATGGTGTTGACATTTGATTATCAACTTCTTTCCCAACCTCAATGTATGAACATCATTAGATTGATTCAATGATTGATCCTCAGCCAAATGAGCTTGTTGAGAATTCCTAGGATTCATTATTGGCTGACTAGGCAAGGTACCCTTTGTCTCATTCTGTGGAGTAGCTAATTGGCCCATTTGAACCTCTAGCCTCTATATAGTTTGCTTGAGAGAATCTTGGTTCTTCATGTATCTTTCCATGTTCTCTCAAAGTCAATCATTCTCCTTCTAGTTGAGGATTCTGGAAGGAAGATTGTGGAGCTTAGTTGGGAAAGTTTTGTTGATAGTTTTAAACTTAGGTGGATGGTTGGGAGAATTATGATAGAAATTAGAAAAGTTGGGCTGATGATTGGAAGAATTATTTGCATGATGGAAGTGACTTGCATGATTTGACCGTGAGTGGTCATTGTATTTTAGCTTCATGAGAAATTCGGGTGATTTCTCCAACCAGGATTGTACGTTAGTGCATAAGGATTATTGTTTGGCCTTGAAAGGCCGCATTCATCGATTCTGGAAAGTGTTGTTGAGCTTGAAACACAGGACACTTCTCAAACACATGATTCATGGCTTGATAGTAAGTACAGCCCGGAGTTGGAAATTGGTTTGAGCTGACTTGATTGACTGGACTTGGTTCCTTAGTTTCTAAAGCTTCCAGTCTTCTCGCTAGGTTAGCTAACTTAGCCTCGTTAGATGTGGATGATTCAATAGAATGGAGACCTCCTTTTGAAGAGATGGAGTTTGAGTTCCTCGAGGTTTCACTGATAGGTTCCCATTGGATGGTCTTTTCAGCTAGATTCTCATATAAATCCTATCCTTCATTTTCATCCTTCTGCAAGAATCCCCCTTGGCACATGCTTTTTAAGAGGGTCTTAGTTGAGTAGTCTAAACCGTCATAAAGAATTTGGCATTGTCACCATTTCTCAATTCCATGATGAGGACATTGGATAAGGAGGTCCTAAAGCGTTCAAAGTACCTCCAAAATGGTTCACTAGGTTTTTGCTTGAGTTGCATGATGTTCTTCCTAATGAGAGCAGTCTTATGAATTGGATAAAATTTCTTCAAGAAGATCTTGATGAAACCATTCCAAGATGTGATAGAGCCGGCCGCTAAGCTATAAGCCATTTCTTGGCTAAGTCCTTAAGAGCAAAAGGGACAAATCTCAACCTAATAGCATCATCTACAAGGTGTGGGATTTTTATTATTAGACATACTTCCTCAAATTCTCTTATGATGAAATAAGAATCTTCGGACTCTAAGCCATGAAACTTGGGGAGTGTGTTAATGAACTGAGGCTTGAGCTCAAAATTGTATTCACCAACCGATGAAAGTTGGATGCATGATGGAAGTGAGGTTCTAATGGGATAGAACCTATCCTGCAAAGATGTCGGTTGAGCCATAATCGGATCTGGCCTTGGTTCAAACTTGGGTGGTGATGTGTTTCTAATCAACCTAGATGAATTAGGGTCTCTTGACCATACTTGCATACACAAACACAATCACAAACAAGTTCACCAATAGTCAATAAGAGAAAACAACCACGCATAGTCTAATGTAATCTTAACGTAGACAACTCCTAACTGGTTGATTGTCCACAGGAGGTATAATGCAGACTTTGACCACAAGCTAATTAGCCAGGTCAAGGCAAGATTGGTGGGAGGTATCAGCGCAAAAGCGACGGGCCTAATTAAGCCAAACCACCAGCCTTCGGGTTTTCGCCCCTCAATCCCTTTCCTAGACACTGATTTGGCAGGAGTCAAATTCTAACGCCTTCCTCCTTAGGATAATCTCCTAGTGAGTTCGAGATGTCCCTAAGGCCAATGTCTATCAGATTTTACTTAGGCTTAGGTTGTGTGTCCTTGGAGATGGTTTGTGGGCTAAGGAAGGGTAATGACTTTCCCACCTTATCTTGATTTGGGTTTTGCCCTTAGAATTTATTATGCAGAGTGTGCAAGGTATAGAAAAGTAACATTCAAAAGCAAATATCACCCAAGAATGTTTCCTAAATTATATGCTATGCATACGTACCTTATCTCCAGCTATCTTCAACAGTAATTGTAAAATAAACGTAATTAGACAAATGCCTAGAATGTAAGTCTAAACATTTTTTAAGCAATTAAGAATCACTCAGATTACTGTTGGATTAAAAATAGGGATTGTGAATATCAGATATAGCAAGAATAATAACACACAAAAACTTTATTTTTGCAAGCAGCATGTCCTACAAAAAAAGAGTTTTTTAGTAGTCCACAAATTTTCAAACTTGCGCTGCAATTTCTTGAAATCTGTTTCCTACTTTCGAGAGTAGGGGCACAGAATAGTAAGTCTTCTCCTGTAAGGCTTGAATGCAAAATTTGAATTTTGACGTCCCTGAAACAAGATACCAAACTTGTTAGAAAATAATTACACCGTTCCCTCCCCAGCAACGGCGCCAAAAAATTGATTGCAATAAAGAAGCAATGAGAATTACCGTCTAGCTTTGAGCTAACGGGTCGTGTCCACGAGGATGAATGCGATGAAAGCTTTTCGGTATTTTTGTTTAGAAAGCAAAGAATGGTGTTTATTTTTTAGTTGAAAAGAGAATGGAGAGAAGGAAAGTGATTTAAAGAAAAATTTAAAATTTGAAAAAGGCTTTAGAGAAGATGATCATTTAGAAAATGATTTGAGAGTGATGTGATTTAAATTATGAAAAAAGATCCGGGCTCACTAATTTTCTACTCAACTACGTACTTATCTCAAGAACATTTGGGTGCATCACTTTTATCATAGGCAAAAACCTTTAGTTTCTTTTAATGTCCAATAAAATAAATAAGATGGTTTGGTTTAAATCTTAAGCCCTTTCTTAACACATCATTAAAATAAGAATGTTAAACCATCAAGCGCGAAGAAGAAAGTATGGAATAAAAACAGTTTAAAAAGATTTGTGCTTTGAAAGTCTTAGTTTAAAATAAAGACATCCTCATGTGCTTTCAAGAACGAAGTTTAACTCAGGTATTTTTTGATTCAAAAGAGTTGCTTTCATAAAATCAATCAAGAGAGAGGAGGTAGAAGAGATTAATTAGTGAGCCCAGAAGATGATTTAGCTACTCATGATGAAAGGAAAACAAATAAGAGAATGAAAATCAAAATATAAACATATCAAATTTGAGTCGAGTTGAATAAGCGAGTTGAAACTCCTTTGATTGTCACTTCAAAGATGAATTACACACTCAATTCCACTCTTCTCTCTTTGCTGGTCTAAATTGAAAAATAAAGAGGAGATACAACTTCTCCGAACTATCTAACAATACTCCTAAAATCCTAAAAATGAACAAGAAATTTAATCCTAGTCTTCACTCCCTTCTTCTCTGTTGAAAATGGTATTTATAGGGAAAAACCAAAAGGGAGAGGGCGTAAGAAGATTAGGGGAGCAAACGCTCCCCCAACAACCATAACAATGCCGTGGAAACGCGGCTAGGGCCGCGTTTCCGCGGCCTTGGTGTGGCCAGGTGGCCACACCAAATGGTGGAGGACCCATATTTTGTGACTTTATTTTATCTTATTCTGGATTTCCCGTCTCAGCTCCTGGTTTTGACGAAACGACCTTTTATCTCGGGCTTTAAACTAATTGATTTGTAAAGATCCATTTTAACCGATGTTCAACCAATTTCATCCTCTCTGATCTGCCTCGATCTGCCCTGATCTTCTAATTTCGAATTAACTCTGATTTAAATCAGAATTTTGATGGGCTTTGGGCTCGTTTCTCTTCCCTTTCTTTAGCAATGGGCCTACATTTAACAAAGAAGAATAAGACTTATTAATAGGATTTATTAGATAAAAAATATGATAATGTGACAATATATATGCAATATATGTGACCGATCATCTGACGTACGTAAGGATCTAGGTTCAATGCATTTTTTAGAAGCTCCCTTGCTTGGCCTCTAAGAAATCCGGATTTAATTAACCGAAAATAGGTTTAATTAAGCTCTTATTACCCTTTTGCCCTCCTTATCTTGATTATCTGCAAGAGAGACCAAAACACGGTTTAGACCGATATTTTATTCATAAATCTGCAGGAAAATGCAATATAATAATGCAGAACTGTAGACGAATCATTAGACGAGAATCTGGACAGAAATAACCGAATTTGAGTAAATCTGGATGGTCCCCGAAGCGTAACAAAACCATGCACCAAACAAGGGATCTAGATCCCTGGTTGGCCACGGAAACGCGACGCCCTATGGTGGGCCCACGCGTCGATTTTCGACGCGTAGCCTCGTCTCATCTTCTGGAACCTCCTTTTTTTGCCTATAAATATTGCAGGGTTTGGCCGAAACGCAAGCAGATTGGGAAATAGGCTTGTTTTTTCTCTCTTTTAGTGTAGGTTAATGTAGGTGTTCTTCTTTTCTTTTCTTTTCTATTTTCATTTTGATTTTAGATCATGTATTAGGGCTGAGAGATTCAGAGAGAGAAAGAGAGAGATTGATATAATAGATGGTGACAATCTATGTAAATGTGTCTTCTTTCTTCTCCATTGTAATCTTCTCCATCTTCTACATAATGCTTAACTAATTTTTCTTCTCATGGCAGTCTAACTACTAACCACAACCATCTAACCACTTACTTGATAATCCATATGAATTTAATAGCCTCTACAAGGCCTCGCTCTTGCAAGAGCCATTGATGGCTCATGATGATGGACTCTAATATTCTAACATTCTAAAATCTAACCCACTAATAGCTAACTTGTAATGTCTTCTTTATTTCATGCTCATCTCTAAACGGTTTTGATGATTTAATAGTACCTTGCAACTTGTTGTGTGTGGTATGGATGTGCTATTTGAATGTAAAAGAACAATCTTATGTGCCATACTTTGTATCGTCTCTTGAAGCCAAGGACTAGTGATGGCCAAGGATCCACGTGAGGCAACTATCACTAAGAGGTTAGCATGGTTGTGGAGCAAATAGTTGTTAGTAGCCATGAGTTTTCTTTTCTTTTATTTTAAAAATCAATTCCAAAATCTTTTATCATTTTTCTGTCAATGTTTTCATCATCCTCTTAGTTCACCTTTGTTTCATCTTTTTTTTTGTTTTTACAACCACTTCTCATTTTTTTTCACCTCACCGATTTGAACGCCTTCTCCATCTATCACTTCCAGATTTCTTCTTTCTTCTTTTTCTCATTCTTTAACAAAGAAGACTGTTAACAACAGACGTGAATAAGAACTGTTAATGCTTCTATCGCCTCCCGTCCCTGTGGTTCGACCCATTGAGCCAATGCTATAACGGAAGTATCGAGGGAACATTAGCATACATATATAATTACATTGATTTTACAAAACACATATTTTTGAGTGCTGGTTTGATTGGTATTTACAAGGTATATGAAGTTAATTGCACAAGAATCAGGTATTAAAGAGATGGTTTATGGTTTAGAATTCACCTTTGATCTTGTTCACTTCGAATATGTGATTATTATACCTTGTTCCAATCTTTCGTTATAGCATATAGCTATACCGAGTCGAACCACAAGGAGAGCTCGCGTAGAAGCTTTACAATACTAGTGAGAAAAAAGAAACGAGACCTCTTCTTTGTTAATTACACAATAGCAAGCAATGTCAAGAAATGGTGGATTGGTGGTGCATTGTGAAAAAGAAGTGTATTGTGAAAAAGAAATGAATTGAATGAAGTGTGATGTGAAGAAAGGAGTGCTAGAATAAAATGTGTAAAACTCTCTTGATAGAAAGATGCATGGCTAGCCTAACTACACCTCCTTGCTAACGTACTAACTCTATGTTGATTTCAAGATTGTCTCAAATTGAATCATAGACAATTGAAGATAGCTTGCATGTTCAAGTGTGATATTCCTTCTTGAAGACTAGTGTTCCTTTTAGTTAGTTAGCTTGAAGCCTCCTCTTGAATATAGGTTCTCTTACTAGATGTACATTGAGGAACTATAGGCTTGGTACTCAATTAGTGCAAAGGTTAGAAGAATCAAACTCTTTTGGACATTCAAAGCTTAACTACAAAGTTAGCTTGAAGTACATGAGATGATCTTGCTACACAAGTGATACAACCATGGTAATCCATCCTTATGATCCAATCAAAGGCTCTTTATAAGAGACACACAATTCATATAGAGATCTAACAAGCAATCACCAAAGGATACAACCATACTTCATTGGAATTCACAAGAAACATAGAATTATGCAAGTATTGAAGTATACAATCAACTAGAGATAGTAGTAGCTAGGTGAGTCTTAGCTAGCCATGCAACTAGAACTTAGCCCTCCATTACACTAACAACAAAGCTATAATTCTCCATGGAAATTAAAGATCTAAGCAATTAAACTAGAACTAAAATTGAATGCAAGAAATTAAAGCACATGAAATGAAAACATACTCAAGTTCTTGCAAAGAGAAGATGAAAGCTCCATTGATGAATCCTTGATTCAAGAGTGTCACTCTCTTGATTACAAGCTCTCAAACTGAAATCTCTCTCTCAATTTGTCTAGAACTCAAGGAGGAAGGAGAAGAAAACTAAAAACTAGAACAAAAATTACAACAAATCCCTAATTTTCTCTCTCTCTTCACTAGTTCTCGCGCAGACCCTTGGCCCCCTATTTATAGCCAGAGCTGAGAAGCTTCGAGATCCGTGATCATCGCCACCAAATCCGGGATCCAACGGTCACCAGATCGCCGCAGATACGCAGGAAAATCCCGGTTTCTGCGGCAGAATCTGGGCCGTTGGGCCCAGATCTTCGGTTGAGATTCGGCAGTTGGGTAGTTATCCACGTGGCAATCTGGATTCTCCAATGGGCGCGCGAATCTTGACTGAATCCATTTTGAAATATTGGCTCTTTTTTTGAATTAATCTTTTTAATTAATATTAATAAAAAGATTAATTATCTTTTTCTCTTTAGCTTGTGGTCCTGCAAAAATAGAGAGATAAGGGTGAAAATTCATATTTTTATATACAAAATGCATGATATGAAGGCGATATAATATGCAAATATGTGTAACAATCACACCCCCATACCTAGCTTTTGCTCGTCCTCGAGCAAAATAAGAAAAGAAAAAGAAAGAAAAAGAAAATTCTAACTAATTTATTACACCACTTCGTAGGTGACACGATTGCACTGAGCACGTGCAACAAGCCGTTAAACCTCTAGGTTACCCTAGAGGAGGAGTGTTGTCTCCTGAGGGTTTCAGCGGATTACACACAAAATCCAAAAAGAAAAATAAAAGGGTTAGTGAAATTTTTGATCCATGCTTTAAAGATTCTAACTTGACCTATATGTTTCAGGTTACTCAAAACTCTTCATTCTTCTTATAAGTGTCTATTTAGAATTTTGTTTCAGCTTAGGTTAAGATGGGGAGAATTAGGTTAAGATTTTATCAATCCTAGGATTATATATATATCTATATATGAATATCTATGGATTTCTCAGACTAAGTTCATTTATTTACTTATATATAACATTTTTTTTTAATGTATATACACAATATTTATTTATTTACATTTCCTTATCATCCTTAGGTATCCTAGTCTACCCATGTAGCGAGCCTCTTACCGATGACTCCCAAACCAGACGGTCTTAGGGCACCAGATGAGAAAACATCCCTCAGGTTCGAAGACTCGAGTAAACTAGGTTACTTAGGAATTTAAGGACTTAACCACCTTTAGGCGTGACCAGTAATGCTTCTTGAGGCATGACTGACCAGCTTAATCAGTGGCTAAGTATATTTTTTTTTCTTTTTGACCACCTTTAGGCGTGATTGGTAATGCTTCTTGAGGCACGACCTACCAGCTTAATCAGTGGTTAAGTATTTTTTTTTCTTTTGACCACTTTTAGGCGTGATTGGTAATGCTTCTTGAGGCACGACCTACCAGCTTAGTCAGTGGTTTTTTATTTATATACATTCTCTTTTCTTTTTTTTTTTTTATTATATATATGTAAATAAATCACAAAGTTTTGATTAATCCCTCAATATGTTTAATATATATATCCTAAAGAAAGAATTAAAATCTAGTAATTTTTTCTAATCCTTTATACTTAACCTAAAAATCCCCACAAATCCTCTTTTCAACTTATAATTGGAAATCTTAGTTAAGAGCTTCCTTAATTCCTAAATTTCAAGTTGAGTCTTTAGACATGGATCAAAATTTTTTTTTTATTTATTTATTATTATATTTTTTTTTTCTTCTTCTTTTTTTTTTTTTAAGAAAAAGTAAAATCTAAAAGAAATTAAAATCTACAAAGAAAAGGTAAAACTAAAAGGAAAATGAAAACCTAAAAAAGAAACCTAAAAAGAAAACCTAAAAAAATGAAAACTCCTAAGTTAGTGTTTACCCCCCCATACCTATCTCATGCATTGTCCCTAATGCATGCAAGATAAAATGTAATGCATGAAATAGGTAAAGGATTGACGCTACTCCCTCTGTCGCTTAGGACCCGCGGTGGTACTAGGTCCCGCCGACTGTGTTCTTCTCAACCTCGCCTCAATGTTATCAAGCCTAGAGGATTGCTCCTCCATCCTCTTCCTTAGCTTCACCTGCCCCTTGAAGATTTTCTTCATGCCCTTCCAGATGGTGGACATGAAGGAACGTGTATCGGTGGGGGGCTCCTGTCTCCAAAACTGAGGGTCATCTCTTTCTTCCAAACTCTCTTCCGAGGAAGACTCCACAGGTATATTCTCTAGCTGTGCACTAGGTGTCCAGAGTGCGTGCAAGCAGCCATTGTAAGAACTGGTGGGTCGCTCTATAGTAATGGGCACTCGGGCAAATGAATTAAAGACATCGTCTGAAAGAAATTGTTGACACAGACGTGTGATTAATATGGCATGAGATTGTTTTGCTCCCCGAGTGCGGGAAGAGTTATCAATAATAGCACGGAAAATGGCCCTATTTAAACAGACCGTGTGGGTTTGTGTCATTAAATCGTGAATTACTTGTAACACGGGTCTGTTGAAGGAAGATTGGTGCTCAATTCCAAAAATGTTGCGCTGGACCCAACGTCCAACGCAATGAACATTACGAAAGGTCGTGTTGGCTTGAGCCCACGATCCTGGATTGTACAGCGAGCCCCCATGATGGGTATGTAATCGATCAATGGAAGGGGGTCGCTATGGTTGGGATAACTTGGAACATGTGTGCATTCAGCGATAAGTGGAATGGTGACAAAGATGTCACCGAATGGCATGTGAGACACAAATTGGTACGTGTCATGGTGCACAGATGCATAATCAATTGCATTGTAAAATGTCGTGACAAGCTCGGGGCAATAAAATGCATCAGAGTCGTTGTTATCATAGACTAATGGGTACCAATTCCATGAACGTAGCCTATCCACAAAAATATGTCCATATCCCCTATTATCATTCAATAATACTGAAAAATCCCTTTCCACATACAGAGTTGGTGCCATCTATGCTAAGGAATTGTAAGACAAAGGATTTAGAGAAAGAAATTTGCAAACCACCCCGGAGATCTTGGGGGGAAATCCAAACAGCAGTGCAGAAGGCACTCGGGAAAAATTCTGAAAGAGTTCTTCTGGATCTACCACCAACAGAGAAAATCAGCCAGCCACAAGTTTTCTGGGGACCAGAAAAGGCAGAAAAGCAGCAAAATTGCGGCCTGGAAGTGATTTTTGCGGCAGTTTAGTGGAATTTGGTGAAGGAAAAAAAATGGCAGAAGTTGGCTCTGGAAGAAGGTTTCAGATCTGAAGTAAAGTCTGCGTGTGAGGGATCAGTAGTTGGTGAAGAGGGTATTTATAGGTAAAAAATGGGATTTCCAAAGTTATCCTAGGTCAAAGATTTATTTACAACCCTAGGTCAAAGGAATTTGAATGTGAATGGAATCCTAGGGAAGAGAGAGAATCCTAGGGGGGGTGGAACTCATTCACAACAATCCCCAAATTTTTTTATTATTTTTTTAATTTTTTTATTTATTAACAAAAAATGTAAAAAAAAAAAATATTTACAAGAGAGGTCCCAAAATGATAATCAGGAGAATGCATGGGAAAATATACAGATGGAAAATGTCACAAATACTGGGTCGGAAAGACCCAATTCGTGAACGTCTTGTGACAATGAATCCGTGGTGAAAAATGGCTTTAAGCGTTGTCCGTTTACAGTGAATATATTGCCATTGGTTGGGTCAAGAATTTCGATTGCTCCGTGAGAGAAGACATTCTGCACAATGAAAGGCCCTGACCACCTGGTTCGCAGTTTTCCAGGGAAAAGATGGAGTCGAGAATTATATAACAGACCTGTTGTCCGACAACAAAAATCTTCCTGTGAATGGCTTTGTCGTGGAAGAGCTTGGTCCTGTGCTTTGTAATCCGAGCGTTATCGTATACCTCGTTTCGTAACTCTTCCAGCTCGGATAGCTGCAGCTTCCTGAGAACACCGGCTTTATCCAAATCAAGATTCAGTTGCTTTAAAGCCCATAGTGCACGGTGTTCTAACTCAACGGGCAAGTGACATGGTTTCCCAAATATAACTCGGTACGGAGACATACCGAGGACAGTTTTGTAAGCGGTCCTGTATGCCCATAAGGCATCAGTCAGTTTGATGGACCAATCCTTACGATTCTGTCCTACAGTTTTCTCCAAGATGAGTTTTATCTGTCTGTTTGTTACCTCAACTTGCCCATTGGTTTGAGGATGATAAGCTGTGGACAATTTATGAGTAATGGAGTATTTTCGCATCAAGGCTTCAAAAGCCCTATTGCAGAAATGACTTCCATTGTCGCTCAGTATCGCACGGGGGGCTCCGAAGCGTGAAATGATGTACTCTCTTAAAAACTAATGACAACTTGGTTGTCATTTGTTCGTGTAGGAATCGCTTCAGCCCACTTAGAAACATAATCTACGGCTACCAAGATGTATTGGTTACCGTAGGACAGAGGAAAGGGTCCCATAAAATCGATGCCCCAGAGGTCGAAGATTTCGACTTCCAAGATGGGTGTGAGGGGCATCATGTTCTTTTGAGTAATCCGACCCGTCATTTGACATCTATCACACAGCTTGCAAAAAGTAAAGGCATCCTTAAAGAGAGTGGGCCAGTAGAATCCACTCTGGAGCACTTTTTCCGCAGTTTTCCGTGGACCAAAGTGTCCACCGCAAGCTAACTTGTGACAGAATGTCAAAACACTCTGATGTTCATCCTCTGGAAGGCATCTCCGTATAATTTGGTCAGGACAGTACTTAAATAAATACGGTTCATCCCAAAAGAAGAACCGCATTTGTCTCAGGAAACGATGTTTGTCTTGTCCTGACCAATGGGAAGGAATTTGCCTGGTAGCCAGGTAATTCACTATATCGGCATACCAGGGCTCTCCACGTATCTCGAGAATGTGCTCGTCAGGAAAGTCTTCATTAATCGGTATGTTCTCATGAGGTGCGTTCGGGATTCTTGACAAATGGTCCGCAACCACGTTCTCAACGCCCTTTTTATCTTTTATCTCCAAGTCAAACTCTTGCAAAAGAAGGATCCATCGAATCAATCTTGCCTTTGCGTCCTTCTTTTGCATTAAGTACCTCAGGGCGGAGTGATCAGTAAAAATAATGGTCCTGGACCCTAGCAGATATTGTCGGAATTTCTCCAACGCAAAAAACGACTGCCAAAAATTCTTTTTCAGTGGTCGTGTAATTCAGTTGGGCATCGTTTAGCGTTCTGCTAGCATAGTATATTACGTGCTGCCTACTATCAATACGCTGTCCTAAAACAGCGCCTATAGCAAAGTCAGAGGCATCGCACATAATTTCAAATGGCTTGGTCCAGTCCGGTGCAGATATGATCGGTGCAGAGACAAGTCTATTCTTTAGCTCTTTCCATGACTTTCGACATTCTTCATCAAAGATATAGGGTACATCTTTTCCTAGGAGATTTGTCAAAGGTCTAGCAATATTGCTAAACCCTTGAATGAATCTCCTATAGAAACCAGCGTGCCCTAAGAAAGATCTAATGTCCTTTAAACATTGTGGTTCAGTGAGCTTTGTAATAACCTCCACCTTCGACTTGTCAACCTCGATTCCTATTCTTGATATCTTGTGTCCTAGTACAATTCCGTGCTTGACCATGAAATGACACTTTTCCAATTAAGTGTCAAATTCTTTTCCGTGCATCGTTGCAAAACCAACTTCAGATGGTATAAGCACTGCTCAAATGAATCCCCATATATCGAAAGTCATCCATAAAAATTTCTAAAAATTTCTCCACCATGTCCGAGAACAGGCTCAACATGCAACGTTGAAACGTTGCTGGAGCATTGCAAAGACCGAAGGGCATCCTTCGGTATGCAAATGTTCCAAACGGACAGGTGAAGGTTGTCTTATCTTGGTCCTCGGGAGCAATTGGGATCTGATTATATCCTGAATATCCATCCAGGAAACAGTAATACTCGTGCCCCGCCAATCTTTCCAGCATCTGATCAATAAACGGAAGTGGAAAGTGGTCTTTACGTGTGGCGGTTTTCAGTTTCCTATAATCAATACAAACTCGAATCTTCGTTGGAAGACGTGTTTGTATTAGTTCTTTATTCTCATTTTCCACCACCGTAAATCCAGCTTTCTTAGGCACAGCATGAACTGGACTAACCCATTGACTATCGGATATGGGATATATGATCCCATTGTTTAAGAGTTTCAGAATCTCCGATCTAACAGCTTCTTGCATAATTGGGTTAAGTCTCCGCTCTGGATCTCGTTTAGGCTTGGCATCTTCCGTTAAGTGAATCCTGTGTTGGACAATAGTAGGACTAATCCCCTTAATATCAGCCATGGTCCAACCAATGGCTTCTCTATTTTCCCTTAGCACAGTCAATAGGTCCTCTTCTTGTTGTTCCGTAAGATTGGATTCAATGATTACCGGAAAGGATTCTTTGTCATCCAAGTACTTGTACTTGAGATGACCAGGAAGAACCTTAAGCTCAGCAGACGGGACTGGATCTATAACAGGTTGCTCATGGTGCAAGGGAAGAATAGAAGTGGAATTAGTACTCCTTTCAGCATTTGATCCAACAATCTGATCAAGAGTTAGGTCGTCAGATTCTAACTCAAATTCCTCTTCAGATTCGTACTCCATCTCCTCCAAGTGTTCACTGGTTAATCCCTCTATCAAGTTCACATCAAAAGACTCATGTCCCACATCCCTTGGCTGCTTCCCCAGATGGAAGACATTCACCTCCTTTGTCATATCTCCGAACGTCAGCCGCATTGATCCATTTCGGCAGTTGATGATCGCATTCGCGGTGGCTAAGAAAGGACGTCCTAGAATGACAGGTGTCTGCGCTCTGTGATTATGTACGGGTTGTGTCTCAAGAACGACAAAGTCCACGGGGTCTCCCCGACCCGTATCAAAACATCTGTAATCTCCCCCTTGGGAATCTTTACAGAGCGGTCAGCCAACTGTATGGTCATCTGGGTTGGACGAAGATTGCCTAACCCTAACTGCTGGTATACGGAAAAGGGAAGAAGATTGATGCTTGCGCTCAAGTCTAGCAAAGCCCTATTTACAGTGGTCTGCCCTATGATACAAGAAATGGTTGGGCTCCCTGGATCTTTGTACTTCACAGGGATTGGACCATTAAGCAATTCACTTAGGTTGGAAGCCAAGAAGACTTTCTTAGGGACATTTGCTTTTCTCTTTTTGGTACACATCTCTTTCAGAAACTTGGCGTACGATGGGACTTGCTGAATAGCATCTAAGAGAGGGACATTGATTTGCACTTGGTTAAATATCTCTCTGATCTTCTCCATGTGAGCATTATTCTTATGATTTGTAAGCCTATTTGGGAATGGGACAACAGGCTTATAAGTTTGCTCATCAACTTTCTCTTTTCCTTTTGACTGGGACGTGGATGGTTGTGAGCTTGATGAAGGACTATTATGCACAGGTTGAACTGGGACAGAAGCTGATGGTTTTGACACAGATTTTGGAACAAATTTTGGAGACTGATTTGAGACCTTGTTGTCTACATGTTTTCCAGACCTAAGGATTTGAATGGCTTGGCATTGGCTTTGGCTGGGTCCCAAGTTTTCAACTTCGTGCAGAGGAAAATGAGCTTTGGGATTAGGCACAGGTTGGCTAGGCAGCATTCCTTTTTGCCTTTCAGTTAGGGAATTAGCCAACTGTCCTATTTGGATTTGTAATTTATTCATATCCTGCTGCTGATTGTTCATCATAGCTGCTTGGGTTTTCGACAAGGTTTCAATCATTTTCTCCAATTCGGAAATTTTCTTATCTGAAGGATTGGGTGGTTGATGCTGTTGTTGTTGTTGATACTGGGGTTGAAAATTAGCGTGATATGGCACAGAATTTTGATATGGTTGGAATCTGGGTGGACTATGATATGAATTGAAATTTGGTGGGTTTTGGTGGTAAGTCGGTGGATGTGCCTGAGCAGGGTTGTTGATGTGGAAATGGTTGTCTCGGCTGCTCATTACCAGACTGACTCCAAGAGAAGTTAGGATGGTTGCGCCACCCTGGATTGTAGGTCTTGGAATAAGGATTGTATGGAGGTCTGGTGTAAGTGGCATTTGTACTCTCCTGATAGCTCTGAGCATGGTACACTGGACACTCTTCCAATACATGATTCAAATCATGACAGTAAGTACAACCCGGGTGAACCATGGGTGCCACAAGTGGTGGGCTGGTCACTCGTGATGGGTTGACTTGATTCAAAGAATGTTCCCTTGACTCTAACAATTCAATCCTCTTCATTAACTGTGTAATCTTAGCTTCTGCAGCTATAGAGGATCCTATAGAATGTAAACCAGTTCTGGAAGTTGTTGGTGTGGTTTCTCAGAGCAGGATTCCCACTGAATAGTTTTCTCCGCTAGAGCCTCAAAAAGGTCCCAGCCCTGGTCTTCATCCTTCTTAAGAAATTCTCCTTGACACATAGTTTCAAGGAGAGTCTTAGTCTGATAGTCCAGTCCATCATAGATAATCTGGCATTGACGCCATTTCTCTATACCATGATGGGGACACAGGGCTACTAGGTCCTTAAAGCGCTCAAAATACTTCCAGAACGGCTCATTGGGCTCTTGTTTGAATTGCATTATATTTTTACGCATGAGGGCTGTTTTATGGATCGGATAGAATTTTTTTAGGAAGACCTTAACAAACTCATCCCATGAAGAGATTGAGCTGACAGGAAGACTGTACAGCCACTTCTTTGCAATATCCTTTAGTGTAAATGGGATGAATCTAAGTCTCACAGCATCCTCTGTCAACTGGGAAATCCTCATCATGAGGCATACTTCTTCAAACTCTCGTATGAAGACGTAAGCATCCTCAGAATCTAATCCATGAAATCGTGGAAGAGTGTTTATGAACTGAGGTTCAACTCAAAATTATGGTCATTAGTGTCCGGGAGGAGAATACAAGAAGGAATTGATGTGCGGATAGGATAGAACTTGTCCTGCAGCGACACGTTATTGGTCATGATTGTGTCGAGTGGTGGTTTATGTGGCAGTGTAGAAGTTCTCACAAGCCTAGAAGAAATTGGTTCTCGATACCACTCTCGCATACAATTACACAATCAACGTGCACCTTTCACACAGTCGGAAAATGAAAAATAACAATCAAGAAAAAAGAAAAAAATCAATCCAAGCTTCTAAGTTTTCTGCCCTAGACGACTCCTAACGATAGATCGTCCACAGGAGGTTTGGTGTGGACTTTGACTATAAGCAAATCGGCCAGGGAAGGGTAAGGTTGTTGGGAGGTTTTCCGTCCGAAGACGTTCCTTAATTAAGTAACCAACAATCTTCGGGCTTTCGGCCCTCAACCCCTTTCCTAGACACCGATTTTACAAAAGTCACTTTCCAACACTTTTCCCCCTTAGGATAATCTCCTAAGTGAGTCCGGATGTCCCTAGGGCCAACGTCTAGCAATTTTTTATTTATTTAGAAGCTTAGGATTGTGAGTACGTGGGGAAAATGGTTTGTGGGCTAAGGAAGGGGTGATAAAATCCCCACCTTATCTTTGTTATGGGATTTGCCCTTAGAGTCAATTAGTGCAAGTGTACGATATCAACAAACAAGGTTCACTCAAAGCGGAATTAAATCAAACAATGAGTGAGTCCTAGTCTATATGCTATGCTTACGTACCTTGTCCCACGCACTCTTCAACAGTAAATGTAAAGTAATTGAAAGACACGTGCCTATAATGCAAGATGTCTAAACAATTTTTAACAATTTACACCAAA
>JAVJIF010002350.1:0-420000 GCA_038442645.1 Agave tequilana | reverse complement strand
TATTGGGTAGGTGTATCCCATGCATACCCAGGATCACGACCTTAAACGAACCCCTGGCTGCTGAGACCAGGGCCCTCCGCTAAGAGGGAGCACGAAATAAGAAACGGGAGCTCATGGAACTATATACAATCGGTAGGCAGCACTACCATCCCCTGTAGTGGGATAAATATGGATCCAGTACATCCACCCGATAAGATCTAATCAACCGTCAAGTCTCCCCCATCCGCAAGTTATCTTTATTATCTTTAACTACACAGTACAATACATGGTACATGTAACATGGTAAAAAGACATGAGCTCTGTTGATAGCATAAAATAAGATAACGGAAACGGGAAACAGGAAACAATAGATGTGGGATTCTAGAGGTGGCTCCCGTGGCTTGGATCCACGTGGCACTTAGTTTCACACATCGCATATCAACAGCTCACATGTCCAGTAACAGGAATATCAATATCAGAATGGGAAATAATCATGTAACGAGAATACAGGACGGACTACTCATGTAACAATAATTCATGTAACATAAACAGTGTTCAATATAACGGGAATACAAGAATATCCATGAGCAATAATATAATCCATGATCCATGTAACAGGAATACATAGACAATCAATGCATGTAGACCGGTGAGTCTATATAACAGTGGTATAAAAACATGAAGTAACTGTGCACAGAGTATCCATGTAGTGGTATCTAGTGTAATAGCATCTCAGTGTATCAGTGGTTCACGAACATACAGTAATAATGTCATGAATCTCAATATCTATGTAAGAGTGAGACATGTACATGGAACATTATGAAATAGCGGTATCTAGTGCGTTCAGTGCATTAGAATGTCCGTGGGATGGTGATACTAGCATATGAAATATCAATGTCGCGTATCCATGGAACAGTGGTCATGAACATGAAATGATAGTGTCCTGTGTAGTATATCAGATGTTGACATGCAATACTATGTCGAGTGTATTGGTGGGTCGGTAATGATGACAGTGTCATAGTGACAATGTACATGTAGCAGTATTGCATAACCATAATAGATGTGCACGAAGTGACAATGTCCAGTGATGTGATAGATGTAACTAAACTATGTGGAATAGATATAATCATCTATTACTTATATTTTATATACTTCTCTATAATTAAGTATATTTTAATTAACATTTATAGTGATTTACCCATATCTACGATTTATTAACTAAAGTAATTACTCAATTTATTAAACATGAATAAATATAATTTATAAAATGAAAACACTCACAAACTAGTCACGGGAAGGTAGCTCTTTTTTTCACGATCGCAATGGTTCCAGGATCGTCCAATTTGGAGTCCGGATGCTCCAGATATCGCCCGACACTAAAAACCACATAAAAGGGTTAACTATGTAATAAAAATATATCAATTATAAATAGTATAAATTATCAGGGGGTTCTCTGTAATATTACTTTTATTTTATTTGGATGCGGATTTGGGGCAAACGGGTCGGGTTTAGATCCAAACCCAAACCCAAAACTTAAGTGGTTGGGTTAATGGGTTACAAATCCAACCCAATAGGGTTAATGGGTTCGGGTTCATACCCAAATCCAACAGTAGCCAACAGCAACAGCAGCAGCTCTCGCTGCTGCTGTCACCCACTAACCGGCCGCCGGCTGGGCTGGCCTGGCCGGTGGCGCCCGCGCGGTTCAGGCCGGCGACGCCCTCCGCGGCCGTAGCCGGTCGCGGTCAGCGGCAAGGGAAGGGAGAAGAGGAGTGAGAGAGTATGTGAGAGAGAGAGCAAGAGAGGGGGAGAGAAGTTTATAGTAGAAGAAGAAGAAGAAGAAGAAAGAAAAGAAGAAGAAGAAGAAGAAGGGGAGAGGGTGGCGCCCGGGCTGGGGGGTGCCGTGGCGTCTGGCCGGGGGCGCCGGCCACCGGTGGCGCGCCAGTCGTGGTGCCCCCACGAAACATACACACACAGAGAGAGAGGGAGAGAGAGAGAGAGTCATGCGTGAGAGAGAGAGAGAGGAAGAGAGATCGAGAGAGAGAGAGAGAGGTGAGAGTGAGGGAGAAAGAGATGAGAGGGATAAAGAGGGATAAATTAGAGAGAGAAAGAGAGAGGGAAAGGATTTAAAAGGAAAAAAAGGGAAAGGCGGTGGTCTAATGGCGGTGGAGGAGGATTCGGGAAGAAAGGAGAAGAAAAGAAAGAGATAGATTAAAAAAAATAATATATTATTATTATTTTTATTGGGCCAATATGGATTAGCTTCGAAGGGTTCCCAAAACTTCTGTAGAATAGTAAATATTACGCTGAGGAGTAAGGTGAAATTGGATTCTAGAAATATTGTCCAGTTTGCAAGATAAAAATCCTGGAATGTATCGATAAGACGACGACACCGGTTTGGCCCGATTTTGGAATAATTCAGAAAAATCTCCAAAATACCCTAACATAGATAATATGATTCTAAGACACAATGTGAAAGCAGATTCCCAAAATTCTACTCCATTTTTGAATTAAAAATCGTAGAGCCAATTATCGGTATCGGTCGACACCAACTACAGAAATTTTCCAAAATAATCCAGAAAAATGCCAGAAAATTCTGAAAAATCTACAAGATTAGAAAATGATATCTGAAACTGGCTCAATCTGACTAGCAGAAAGGTCAAATTAATTTTATATGCCGTATCGAGTATTGATACTTTGATACGTACATCAAGGATCAGAGGGTTAAAATTATATATTGACTTATAGTAGAAGTGGTCATATTGTATTGGATCATAAGAACATTGAAAAAAGGGATCACGTTACCATTGTCACTGGGTAAGATATTATTTCCTTGTCATATAGTAATTGTTATTGTTATGGTTCATACCCAGTAACTTAGGTGACATAATCATTAGATAACTTAAGCCTGGGGATAGGGAAATTGATAAAGGAGACGGTGTTAGTATTTTGGGTGGACTTAGGATATAGGTTGCGCAGCCGAAAGACGGTTCCATTGTAGGGTTTCAGAGGATGAATGACATCCCATATTGTTCATATTGTTATTGTTATTAACATATTGTTATTGTTATTGACTACCTAGAGGTAGGACCTGGTTCAGTGCCAGGTGATTGGGCCGTGGTTCCGGTATGTACGGAACCACCAAAAACAGAAATTATCTCTGCAATTATCAGTTTCAAACAACAAGACATTAAGAATAGACACACACAGACATTTTGACAACATAACTCTACCTAGACAAATTATAACTTATAAATAGTTATATGGTGTATATTATTGTGCTTTAACATGGTTCTAATATGCTAATTATTAGTATGATAAATCATACCTAGCTATGCATGTTGTTGTTACTTGTGCATGTTTTTTTATATCCCTCTTTTTATCACTCACTTAGGTCGCTATTGATGACCCTGAATTTATTGCTCAGGTTCTGATCCAGAGATTCTACAGGACCAGGAGTACTTCGAGCATATCGCAGATCTCCAGTAGGCAACTTAGCTTTCTCAATATGTGAGAAACTTTTATGGTTATGTTTTCTGTTATTTTTATTATATTGTAATAAGTGGAACCCTTGGTGACATTATGTATTTGTTTTCTTCTAACTAGAATAATTGATAAACCTTGTTATTTGAATTAATGTACTGAGGCTTAACGTATTTGTTTTGAAAATACGTCGCTGACTCTCGTCACGTACCCATTTTTATGTGTATTATGGTTGCGAGGCGTGACAGGGTTTCTTTGATATCAGAGCCAGGTTATTCAAGTGTGAAATTATGTAAATAGTTAGGCTCTTGCTGACAGTACAAGATTTAATAATCCAGCTACAAGTACAATTATGTCTACCATATTTTTAAATCAATATTTTTTATTTTATTTTCAGAGTAATGGCTCAATGACTTCCCTCCGCCTGCATCGCTGCTCGTGAAGATGCCACTGATTTGATGGGTATACTCCGGGGCATGATAGAATCTCAGCAATAGCAAACGACACATCTTCGAGATGGGTTGATGGCAGCACAGCAGACAACCACGGTGGCCATGGAGAGGTTTGCGACTTCTCGGGGACCAAAACCCGAGAACATTTCAGACTTCGGGAGGTTGTAGCTAACCACTTTTACTGGTACAGAAAAGACGTTGAAAGCAGAGCAATGGTTGGTTGATATGACCAATCTCCTGAATGCAGCTCGTGTTCCAGCGGAAGATCAAGTGGAAGTAGTCAAGGTTCAACTGGCTGATGTGGCTTGAACATGGCGGCTCGCTGAAGAGGAATGATTGAGAGGCTTATCACATGGGAGAGGTTCTCTGAGAGCATTTATGAGCGGTTCTTCCCAAGACTGCTAGGAGGGAGATGGAGCAGTAATTCATCACTTAAGATAAGGAAGTCAGATGGTGGATGAGTACGCTGTAGAGTTCTTGAGGCTGAGTCATTTCGCTCCATACATGGTAGCAGAAGACGAAGGTCGGGCTAATTGATTCCAGCAGGGACTGAGACTGGACATTCAGAAATTTCTGGTCACACAGCAATTGAGGACTTACTCTCAGGTTCTCGGTGCTGCTCGTGGTCTGAAACAGGTGATGGAAAAGGAGAACATGAGCAGATTACAGACGAGGCCATTGAAGTGACCTTTCGACCAGGGTTCCAGGGGACCCACAACCAGACCCAGTAATGCCTTATCGAGCAAGTGTCCATTCACTCTTTCCCCACTGATGATGATTTGTGGATTCTGTCAGAAACCAGGGTATGGATGGAAGGAATGTAGATGGGCGAACCGACAATGCTTGAGCTGTGGGCTGAAGATCACCTGGTGGTAGTCTATCCATTCAATAAAGAGAGAAGCATTATGCCTGCCCCTCCTGAAATCACCTAGAGGGGGGGTGAATAGGTGATGGCTATATGTAATTGGCACAAAATGCGGAATTTAAAATTTAACTAACACAAATAGCTCAAATAGAAGACTTGCAATAAATGAAGCAATTAATAGTGCAAGAATTAAAGAGTTTAGGGTTTAGAGAAATTTGAGCAATCGCAAACACGCCGATATGTTTCCGAGGTTCGAGCCACGCTCTACGTCCCCGCCTTCACACTTGAAGGATTTCCACTATTGAAGATCCCACTGGATCACCAATACAAGGACACACTTGTCCCGTCTCCCATGATGCCGCAACACCACCTTGAGCACACTAGCTCGCCTTGAGGCCGATGCCTCTACAACTTCACTCAAAAGAAAGATGATCACACTTGATCGAAAATATGCTCACTTGCACAATCCTAGAACCAATTTGTAGATGTAGACTTATGGGATTGTGTAGTGCAAAATCTAGTGAGAAGTAGAGGTAAAGACTTCAAGTGGGTGTCTAAAACTTTGGGGCTTTTGGAGAGAAAATTTCGTCTAAAAGAAATCTTTTTGAAGACTTGTAAATCCTTTGAAAAACTCTTGTAAAAATATTCTTAATGGGGTGTCTAATCATATAGAAGTGACCTCCTATTTATAGGGGCCAAAAACTTCACCACAAATCCGTTGGGATCAAAAGACAAAAAGAAATCTGTCAGAAAAACTAGCTGTTTGGAGTCTGTCAGAAATTCTGACAGAGTCCGGTCGACCGGGTCGGTCGACCGCCAACGGTCAAAAATCCGACCGTTGGGGCTCTGCGGTCGACCGCCCGGTCGACCGATTTTAACCGAGAGCACTGCACAGTTCTCGGTCGACCGGGTCGGTCGACTGATACGCACTTGCACAGAAAGTGCGCATCGGTCGACTGTACGGTCGACCGGATACTGTCAGTTCTGAAAAATCAGAACTGTCAGAATCCAGAAATCTTGGTTTTTGGTTTTAGGTCTAAGATATAAAGTTTTGGATCTTGTAAACACTAGAGTGTGAGCATATGTCACTACTCTAATAGGTTAAAACATTTTGATAGAAATTCTTTTGATAAAAACTTGTTTTTCCAAATATTATGTTTTTCCAAAAACTTTAAACTATTTTTCCAAAAACTTGATCTAAACATGTTTATCTTTAACTCAAATTTTTTGAAACTTACTTTGAAGTCTAGAACCAATATAAAAGGTGTGTGTAAGTGAAAATCCCATAACTCTACTTCTATCAACTAGGTTTTGACAAAATATCTAAAAATGAAAAATACAAATACAAATCTTGGTATTCTTCTTGGTCTTGATCTTGACTTGATCTTTTCTTCATCGTCGTGTTCCCGAAGCTTCCTATTGTGCTTGACTTGGGAATGCAAATCTTTGGCGAACTCCAAACTTGTGAGTCTTGATGTGGAGCCGTCAAATCAACTGTTTTATCCTGAAATTCTTTTCAACAAACATTGTTAAATACATAACTAGATATGGTTTGTTATCATCAAAATATCCAACAAGATATAGGGCTAATGGCCTTTGGGCCAACAATCTCCCCCTTTTTGATGATGACAAAACATATTTAGTTATCACAAATAATTTGGGTAGAGACTTCAAATGAAGCTCCCCCTCAACACATGCATATAATAAAACATCATACTCAGGCATATATAAATGTTTTGCAAAAGATAACAATCCATGTCAACACATTTTCATGACATAAAAGAAGATGAAGAACACATGTTTATAAAAGTAAATACTACCACAAACCAGTAGATAACATAACCAAGAGTAGTCCACACAAAGTACATGTCCAAACCAAATAATACATGTCCAGCCACAAAAGATAAAGTCAAGTACATAAAAAATACAGCAAAAAGTCTCTCCACAAATAACTCTCCCCCTTTTTGACATCATCAAAATAGGGGAAAGTTACTCTCATCACTTGGCAGCATCGTCGTCCTCATCGTCTTCCTCTTCTTCCTCGTACTCAGATGAAGATGAGCTCTTTTTAGCGTCCATCTTCTTATCACCGTCGTCGTCTTCGTTCGAAGAAGAAGAAGAAGAAGTGGAAGGAGCTACCTCCGTCGGATCAACGCCGAGCACCTTTGGCCGAGGTGGTGGAACGGATGAAGGGGCTCTGGTAGGAAATGGAGGACCGGTGGCAGGAAGTGAACGAGCAAAAGTAGTGGGATCAGGAGGAAACATGTCGAACTTCGTAAAGAGAGCCTCAAATTGCATATCCATGAATCTCATGAAATCGGCAAAGTAAGACATATCGTTACGAATCCCACGAATCTGAGAGTTTGTCTCCTCACGGGAAGCTGCCTCTTGCTTGAAACGGGCGTCCAACTCAGCCCGAAAAGCTGTCTCCCGCTGCTCAATCCAGGACTGGTGTTCCTGAATCATGGCCTGAAGATCTGAAGGTGAAACATAGCCAGGAGCAGAAGAAGATCCAGGAGCAGATGAAGATCCAGGAAAAGTAGGAGGGGGAACAGGAGGTTGCACAGGTGCGTGACGACGCAGCTGAGCTTCCATCCTTTTCAGCAGAACTCCATCAATATCGATTTGCGGATCATCAGAAGTCTCAGAAGAAAGGTCAAATCCTAGAGACTTGAGAATGCGGGTGATGATCATGCCAAAGGTAAACCCCTACCGGATATACGAAACTGATCAGATGCCATGTGAGAGGCAATGATGCGGGGGAAATTTACCTTAATGCCTCGCAAGAGACAATAGATAATCAAAGGTACCGAACCCCTAGCATGACTATATTCTCCTGATTTGGGGATAATGTTATAAAAGATGATCTTGGCCAAAACTTGGGAAGTGAGAGAGAATTTGCTCACAACCTCGTTCCTAACCAAGCCGGGGTTGTCATCCCCGTGAATCAGTGTGGATGCGGTGAGCGCAGACTCACCCTCCGGATAATCAAAGTCATAAAGGTCATGAGTATATACATCAGCTCCACCAGTGGAGAGATGAAGGATATCAGCAAATTGACCTATGTCTAGGTTAATGTCCCTGCCAAGGACCCTAGAGAAAATACGATTCCCATCGAATGAGAAGTTGGCATAGAAATACGGCACGAGGGAAGTGTAAACTTGTTCTTTGATGGTTAAGAACTCGTTCAAGGAATTGTTTTGCAAAATACGGGGTATATCTAGATGATCAAAGTCTTGAATAACAACAAATCTCCCACAAATAATGTTTCTTTTAGAGAGATTGACAAAATGATTTTCAGCAGTCTCATTTATGAAGGGTCTTTTAGGTTTTGGAGTGTGGGTAGATGTTTGAGCCACTGATTTTCCCTTCTCAGTCC
Organism: Agave tequilana; assembly: GCA_038442645.1. Lineage (NCBI taxonomy): Eukaryota > Viridiplantae > Streptophyta > Magnoliopsida > Asparagales > Asparagaceae > Agave > Agave tequilana. The sequence goes on along the minus strand of JAVJIF010002350.1, from coordinate 411,845 downwards.
TAGTTCTCTTAGAAGTAGACATGATTTAGAATAAAAATCAGATTTTTAGGTCAACACAAGTTAGCGCACGATCTAGAAAGTTGTAGCAACCTAAATCTTGACAAAAGATAGTAGATCTAGAAACTAGAAGTGAAGAACAAGGAGAAAAATCCGATTTTTACCTTAACAGTGAAGGATGAAACCCTAGATCAGAGAAAACTGAATTTCTTCGAATCCAGCGGATGGATGCACCTGAAATTGAAGATCTGGCACTAGATGGAGGGATTAGAGGTGGGTTTTAAATTAATTTGAGATCGGATGAGAGATTTGAGATATAGAAAATTTTGGAGAAGAGAGGAGTCGGGTTCCGTCGCCAGCGAGTGAGGAGAGAGAGAGAGAAAAGTCAAATAAATAGCCAATCTGGACCCCATTACGATGCCCGGTCGACCGTACGGTCGACCCAGAAAACCCGAGAGCTCTGTAATCTCAGAGCGGTCGACCGCCCGGTCGACCCAGAAAACCCGAGACCTCTGCAAACTTACAGCGGTCGACCGGATCTAAGGTCGGTCGACCGATGGCAGATAAAAAATAAAAGGCATTTTATTTCAGACAAACTCGGTCGACCGCGACTATTTCCGGTCGACCGATTTTGCCTGAAACACAGATCTGCAGCATCAGCCAGAGGGAAAAATTTTAAAATAAATTTTAATTAAATATAAGAATTATATAAGTATACACACAACATGTTTTAATCTTTATTAGGTCAACTTATCAACCAATATTACATACAAGACATTTTATTTTTAATTTTCATATAAAAACAAAGTTTTTAGAGATGTTGAAGCCGAATACCCAGTGACGGGTTCTGAACTTCATCCTCTTGATTCCTCTTGAATGAGTTGAGGTGCGCAATTGCCATCTCTAAGGTATTTGCTCAAATATGAAATTTTACAAAAATTTTATTTCTTAGTTTTGAAAAATACAAAGTGTATATATATATTTAAATAAGCTAGACTAGGCATGACATGTGGACATACTATGGACATGGTATAAAAGATATTAAAGCATGGTATATACACAAACATGATAGAAGAGTATGTTTACATAAGCATATATCATTGTAGCACGAAAGTAAACTTAACAATCCTATACATGTATATGTACAACACAAATTCAAAAACTTTTAAATGGAGAAGTTACCGAACACGGGCAATCTCCAAAATGTAGGTGCCTCCATGATAGCGATGCAAGCTTGATGTGATCTTTGGGCTTTGTTGCATCTACCACCCGGGCACCGTTTCCCCCTAAGTCTTGGAGGAAGTAGATCCACCTGTTTCATCTAAAATTGGTGGGTATTTTGGTACCCATACTTTCTTGGGTCCTTTTAGGTTAGTACCGGGGCGAACCCAAACATATTTATTATGCACATTATTTTTAGCAAAACAAAACTTTTCTAAATGGCCTTTGCGGCCATAATGCGTGCATACATAAATTTTACCACTACCATACATATAAGCATGCTTATGAGTGTGTGCATGTTTTCGTGCATGAGCATGGTGTGTATGTTCCCTTGGGTTACTCCCTTAGGAAACCTAGAAGCAAATTTCTTTAAATCAAAAGCACATTGTTTTAGGGTTGTGTCTAATACTTCAACCCATTTTTGCATCTCAACAAAATCATTTTTACTACATGATGCAATGGGGGTTTTACCTTTACAAGCTAGTTTATATTTTCAAAATCAATTTTTAGATTCTTAAAAGCCTTAGTTAAATCATCTTTTTCTTTAACTACAATATCCATCTTATTTTTCAAAGCATCATTTTCCTTTTTCAACTTTTTATTATGAGATTGAGAAATCTCATATCTATGTTGTAACTCTTCAAAGAATTGAGCTAACTCATCCATTGTTAACTCATCATCATCTATTGAGTTGTCAAGAGTTACCTTTGTAGCATCGTCTCCATGTGCCATAAAACACATGTGCGCGGCGTCATTCTCCTCTTCGGATTCCGACTCCGCGTCATCCCAAGTGGCCACCATAGCTTTCTTCTTCTTATGGCCGTTCTTGGAGGTTGTGGCTTTGAGAGCGGGGCAATCCGCAATAAGGTGTCCGATCTTCTTGCAATGGAAGTAAGGACCGGGTTCTTCTCTTTTCTTCTCATATCTTCCTTGAGGTTTCCCTCTCCGGAAGTTGCTTTGCCGTCCCTTCTTATAGAACATCTTGCCCACCTTCCGGATGAGCATGGCGAAGTCCTCATCGCAATCCTCCGATGAGTCGTCCTCTTCAATAGCGGTTGGAGTGGCTTTGAAGGCGATTGTTTTCATCTTGGGTGCCTCCCTTTCTTCTCTTACCTTCATCTCCATCTCATGGGTCTTGAGATTACCAATGAAGCCGGAGAAGTCCATCTCCTCTTTGTCATTTAGCTCCTTGAGAGTTGTAGCCTTGACTTCCCAAGCTTTGGGAAGAGCCCGAATGACCTTGCGAATCTTTGGTCATTGTCGATCTTGTCTCCTAAAGAAGATAAAGCGTTAGTGATCTTAGTAAAACGTGTGAGCATGTCATCAATGCTCTCATTTTCAAACATATAAAAATTCTCATATTGAGAACGTAGCAAGTCAATCTTGGCTCTTTTGACTTGTGACGTTCCCTCATGAGTCACAATTAGAATGTTCCAAAGCTCAAATGCGGATTTACAATTTATAATGCGTGACAAATCATCCTCATTTAATGCTTGGGTTAATGCATATTGGGCTCTAGCATTAGCTTCATAATCCTTGGAGGTGTCCTCAGACCATGAGCTCTCATCGGTGGTAGGTTCAATGAAATCTTTGGTTATGGCCCTAGCTACTCTAACTCCTAGGGACTTAAGGAATAGGTTCATTTTGACCTTCCAAATAGGAAAGTTCAAACCATCAAAGTTGGGTGGGGACTTGATGCTAGAAAAGTCGAGTGAAGCCATGAATGCACAATAAGTATGAATATAGCAAATGAATGCAACAAATGAATATAGCCAAATAAGGATCTCCTAAGGTTGTTAGACCAAATAATGTAGGGTTAGGCTCTGATACCAATTGAAATCACCTAGAGGGGGGGTGAATAGGTGATGGCTATATGTAATTGGCACAAAATGCGGAATTTAAAATTTAACTAACACAAATAGCTCAAATAGAAGACTTGCAATAAATGAAGCAATTAATAGTGCAAGAATTAAAGAGTTTAGGGTTTAGAGAAATTTGAGCAATCGCAAACACGCCGATATGTTTCCGAGGTTCGAGCCACGCTCTACGTCCCCGCCTTCACACTTGAAGGATTTCCACTATTGAAGATCCCACTGAATCACCAATACAAGGACACACTTGTCCCGTCTCCCGTGATGCCGCAACACCATCTTGAGCACACTAGCTCGCCTTGAGGCCGATGCCTCTACAACTTCACTCAAAAGAAAGATGATCACACTTGATCGAAAATATGCTCACTTGCACAATCCTAGAACCAATTTGTAGATGTAGACTTATGGGATTGTGTAGTGCAAAATCTAGTGAGAAGTAGAGGTAAAGACTTCAAGTGGGTGTCTAAAACTTTGGGGCTTTTGGAGAGAAAATTTCGTCTAAAAGAAATCTTTTTGAAGACTTGTAAATCCTTTGAAAAACTCTTGTAAAAATATTCTTAATGGGGTGTCTAATCATATAGAAGTGACCTCCTATTTATAGGGGCCAAAAACTTCACCACAAATCCGTTGGGATCAAAAGACAAAAAGAAATCTGTCAGAAAAACTAGCTGTTTGGAGTCTGTCAGAAATTCTGACAGAGTCCGGTCGACCGGGTCGGTCGATCGCCAACGGTCAAAAATCCGACCGTTGGGGCTCTGCGGTCGACCGCCCGGTCGACCGATTTTAACCGAGAGCACTGCACAGTTCTCGGTCGACCGGGTCGGTCGACTGATACGCACTTGCACAGAAAGTGCGCATTGGTCGACCGTACGGTCGACCGGATACTGTCAGTTCTGAAAAATCAGAACTGTCAGAATCCAGAAATCTTGGTTTTTGGTTTTAGGTCTAAGATATAAAGTTTTGGATCTTGTAAACACTAGAGTGTGAGCATATGTCACTACTCTAATAGGTTAAAACATTTTGATAGAAATTCTTTTGATAAAAACTTGTTTTTCCAAATATTATGTTTTTCCAAAAACTTTAAACTATTTTTCCAAAAACTTGATCTAAACATGTTTATCTTTAACTCAAACTTTTTGAAACTTACTTTGAAGTCTAGAACCAATATAAAAGGTGTGTGTAAGTGAAAATCCCATTACTCTACTTCTATCAACTAGGTTTTGACAAAATATCTAAAAATGAAAAATACAAATACAAATCTTGGTATTCTTCTTGGTCTTGATCTTGACTTGATCTTTTCTTCATCGTCGTGTTCCCGAAGCTTCCTATTGTGCTTGACTTGGGAATGCAAATCTTTGGCGAACTCCAAACTTGTGAGTCTTGATGTGGAGCCGTCAAATCAACCTGTTTTATCCTGAAATTCTTTTCAACAAACATTGTTAAATACATAACTAGATATGGTTTGTTATCATCAAAATATCCAACAAGATATAGGGCTAATGGCCTTTGGGCCAACACCTCCAACATCAGAAGCAGCTAGGAGGAACCCAATACCCGCAGGTAGAGGAGCTCCACTTCACAGCGACAGGTATTCGAGTAGGCCTAGTGGAGGGTAGGAACTGGACGTGGAAGAGGCCAGGATTTCAACCTGACTGTAAAGCAAGCTGAGGCATCAGAGGAAGTCGTAGCAAGTACCTTTTTGGTTCTTCCATTCCGATTAATCGCTATTCGATTTTGGTGCTTCCCATTGCTACATATCCACTAGATTCGTTATGATGCATCCTATACCCTGTAATGATATGAATACTGATTGTAAAATGGAAGTAAAAGGAATTACGGTGTAGCTTTGGGCTAACGGGTTGTGTCCACGAGGAGGAATGCAATGAAAACTTTTTGGTGTTTTTTTTAGAAAGCTAAGAATGGTGCTAGTTTTTTAATTGAAAAGAGAATGGAGAGAAGGGAAGTGATTTAAAGAAAAACATAAAATTTAGAGAAGGCTTTGGAAAAAGTGATTTTTTTATAAAGCTTGTGATTGAGGTAGACCTGCACACAAGAATACAGTATTTCAGAACTTTAAAATAGAGATATGCAAGTGCTCAATTCTACCGCGATAGCAAGTGACTATGCGGGTCGTGATCCACAAGGAGGGTTAGCGATAGAAGCGTTCAAGGTTTGTATTGAAATCTTTGTGAAGAAAAACGAAGGTTCTTCTTTGTTTTAAGAAATGAAGATGAAAAAAAAGTTAGGTTAAGTTAGTGAGAAAGCGATAGATGGAGAAGGTGGAGAAAATCAGAAAATGACTATGTACAAAGAAATGGAAAAGGAGTGATGAAAGAAATCGTGTTGGTGATCTAAACTAAGAAATAAAAGAAAAGAAAGAAGATTAAAGAAGTACTTACTTAGTTTGGTTGATGACTTACCTAGAACCCTTGCATGTTCTACCTTGCTTCGGAGGCGTTCAACGCATAAGCCATAGGATCGAGCTCAGTCCCCATTCGCATTATATCATCAAGACGAACAAGAATGAAGTGATACGGAGTCTTGAGGAGGAGAACATCACCATGAATTATCGTTGGCACTCACACAAACATCATTATACTAATGCTTCTAGATTCACATGCATGCTCATCAAAACAAAAAAAGGTAAAGTAGAAAGAAGAAAAAGAAAACAAAAGTAAAGAGACGAACATAAAAAATAATTACCTTTTATTGCTGCAGAAACAATGGAAGAAAGGAGGAGGGTACATCGGTGTCACTCTCAACATAAGCCTCTCTCTCTCTTACTTACATGAATCTCAATCTAACCTAAGCTTACATACAAATTAAAATTACATAAAAAGAAAATAAAAACCTATACTACAAAATGAAAAAGTGGACTAAATCCTATCTCTGCATGATCGTCCCCTGAAGGCTCTGAAAATCCCAGTATTTATAGGCAAAAACCCACCTATAGGAGCGTATGAAGATAGGGGGAGCAAACGCTCCCCTAACTCTTTAACAAAGCCACGAAAACACGGCTTTAGCCACGTTTTCGCGGCAAGGGTGTGGCCAGGTGGCCACACCCTGTTGGTGGGGCTCCCCGGTTTCTCGTTCTGGCTTTATCTTCAGTTGGATTTCTCGTTTAAGTTCGGGATTTTGACGAAATGGCCTTTGATCCTTGGCTTCAACCGATCGATTTGTAGGGATTTGTTCTAACTATTTTTCAACCGATCTGAACTGATCTGATTTGCCCTGATTTACTGAGTTCGAATTAATTCTGATTTAATTCAGAATTTGATAGGCTTTTGGGCTCATTTCTCTTCACTCTCCTTTAGGAATGGGCCTGCAAATAAATTAAACATTTAATTAGGAGAAAGCAGATTTTATTCTATAATAAGTGGGAGAATATGATAATAAATGTGCAATATTAGTGACCAATCACACCCCCATACCTATCTTTTGCTCGTCCTCGAGCAAAACAACTAAACTATACTAAGGATTATTAGACCACTTTCGCAGGTCACTCGATTGCACTGAGCATGTGCAACAAGCCTTTAAACCTCTAGGTTTCTCCTAGAGGATGAGTTTTGTCTCGTGAGGGTTTTCAGTGGATTACACCCACAAAATCCATAAAGAAAGAGAAACAAAGAGTTAGTATTTCGAAAAGCATTTTGAAAGAGAGAAAATATTTGAAATATAATTGTAAGATTTAAGTAATCTATAAGTTATAGGAAAACTGAATTTTTCATTCCTAAACTTAGTCTTTATTCAAAAATTTGTTATCAATCAAGTAAGGAGTCAAATTATACTTCTCATCTAGTCTATTACTTTACCCTAAGTCATATGCACCTTGTGATTGTGAAAATTTTGACTAAGGGTTCTTTAACTCTAACTCTTATGCCTCATTTATATATATATTTGTGATATTATTCCTTAGTTCTATTAGGCTTTCTAATCTGCCCATGTAACGAGCTTTTAATCGATGACTCCCAAACCAAATGGTCTTAGGGCACCGGATGAGAAAACACCCCAAGGACTTAAGGACTCGAGCAAACAAGGCCACAAAACTAAGGATTTTATTATATGAACCCCTTTTAGGCGTGAATACTTATGCTTTATTAGGCACAAATACCCAGCTTAATCAGAGGATTTATATATATATATTTTCTCAAACTTATCTAATCATCTTTCGCATAATACTAAGGCTTGCTTAGACCAAAGTACCTAGCTAATCAATAATTAGATTTGTTCATCTTTCATAGATAATTTTTTTTATATAAGGCATAAGAATCTTTGTTTTTGAACCCTAAGTGTGTAAGTTTATGAAGTGTGCATATTTCATTAAGGTAAAAATCAAGACTAAATTACTTTGACAAATTATCTTCCTAACCCTAAAAATCAAACAAATAATCTTATTTTGACCAAATTTAAGAAATCCTAATTTTGATTTTCCTATTCCTTAAAATTAACTCAATTTCTTACAAAAAATATGTCAAAATATTGTTTTTATTTTCAAAAAGTTTTTAAAATAAAGAAAATGTTAAATTTTTTTAATAAAAAGAAAAACCTAAGTTATGTTAGAACCCTCCCCACACCTATCTCATGCATTGTCCTCAATGTATGAATTAATGCATAGATGCATGAAAAAGAAGAAAGGGAAGGAAAATACTACCTTAAGGTGGTGGTTCCGCTGGTGGTCTGATTGGTCCACGAAATGCGGCCCAATCGACTTTGCATGGAGTTTGGAGGAACCCACCAAAATCTCTCTAATATAACCCATTAAAATGATGTATGCATGAAGGATTTTTATTAAAAATTTAACCCCATCTAATTTTCAAATTTCATAATTAATTTCGGAGTCAAATTTGTCACCGCCTTGTCCCAAAATGGAGTGTGAAAAGATAGAATGATTGACTTGGACTCAGGAAGTACAGGAACTAATACCGACTCAGGAAGGTGACTTAAGTCAAGTAAGGGTTCAGGAGTCGAGATTGGTTCAAGAAGCGGGTCCAAGTCAAGAAGTTGAAACTCAAGTCCACATTTATTTTCCAACAATGGAATGTGACTTAATATTGGTGATTCAAGTTCAAGAATGATAGGTGTGGGAATCAAAACTGACTATAAAATATTACTCAAGTCGGGTAACAAAACAGGAGTCAATATTGATTCGGGAATTTGAACTGGATCACCGATTTGAGAATCTAGGTCACATTTCTCGTGGAGTTCAATGTCATAAAAATGAGAACTTGCCAATTTATCAATGGGATTTTCAAAATTATAAAATTGGTCAAGTTCAACATGATGATCATCAAAGATAGGCGATTCAATTTCATTATGAAGTGGCACAGGATCCAATGTTGACTCGAGAAAAAGATTGAAATCAGGTGAAGACACCGGAGTCATAATTGAATCAGGAAGTAGAATTGAATCACTAAGTTGAGGTTCATGATCATATTCATTTTCAAGTTCAATTTCAGGAAAGGGATAACTTGCCAAACTGTCATTGTCACTTTCAAAATTTGGAGTTTGGGCAAGTTCAAATGATTGTTCTGAAATGGAACCTTGTTTTTCAAAACAACATGACTCTTCGGCTCTAACAGAATGGTTAGCGACATCAGAACTGGTCAAACGGTGAGAACGTAGATTTTTGTAAGGGTTCAAGTAATTTATAAGTTATAGGAATATCAAACTTTTCATTCCTAAACTTACTCTCTATTCAAAAACATATCATCAATCAAAGTAAGGAGTCAAATTGTGTTTCTCACCTAGTCTATTACTTTACCCTGAGTCATATGCACCATCGTGACAGTGAAGTTTGACTAAGGATTTTTAACGTTAACTCCTATGCCTTATTTATATTTATTTTTGGTGGTATTTATCCCTCTATTCCATTAGGCTTTCTAATCTGCCCATGTAACGAGCCTTTAGTCGGTGACACCCAAACCGGACAGTTTTAGGGCGCAGGTGAGAAAACACCCCTAAGGATTTAAACACTCGAGCAGACAAGGCCACGAAACCAAGAATTTTTATTTATAAAATGTACCCCTTTTAGGCGTGAATACTTATGCTTTATGAGGCACAAATACCCAACTTAATAGAGGATATATATATATATTTCAAACTTATCTAATTATCTTTTGCATAAATACCAAGGCTTGCTTAGGCCAAAGCACCTAGCTAATCAATAATTAGATTTGTTTATTTTTTATACATATATATATTTTTTTATAAGGCATAAGAGTCTTTGTCTTTGAACCCTAAGTGTGTAAGTGTATAAAGTGTGCATATTTCATCAAGGTAAAGATCATGACTAAATTACTTTCACAAATTTTCTTCCTAACCCTAAAAATCAAACAAGTCATCTTATTTTGACTAAGTGTAAGAAATCCTAATTATGATTTTTTCTATTTCTTAAAATTGACTTAATTTCTTATAAAAAAATAAATCAAAATATTGTTCTTACTTTTCAAAAAGTTTTTTTATGTATATTTTTTTCTGTTTTCTTTATTTTTTTAGTTTTATATTAGTCATGTTAGAGCCCTCCCCCACACTTATCTCATGCATTGTCCCCAATGTATGAAAGAAATGTATAGATGCATGAAATAAAATGGAAAAGAGGAAAGTTACCGATACACTGGGTCAAAAAGACCCATAGCCGTTTCATTTACCGGCACCGATTCTAAGAAAGGTTTAAGGCGTTGACCATTTACCTTAAAGTCATTTCCATTCTTGGTGTCACTGACCTCTACAGCACCGTGTAGAAACACGATTTTTACAACGAATGGCCCAGTCCATCTTGATTTTAATTTTCGTGGAAAAAGATGAAGCCTAGAATTATAGAGTAAGAATTTTTGTCCAGGGACAATGGTTTTTCTTATGATGTGTTTATCATGAAAAATCTTAACTCTATCTTTAGTGATCTTAGCATTTTTTCATAGGCCTCATTTCTTTACTCCTCTAATTCGGAAATTTGTAATTTCTGAAGGTCACTGCCTTAGTCAAGTCGAAATTCAACTGCTTGATTGCCCATAAGGCCTGGTTCTCTAACTTAACGGGTAGGTGACAAGCTTTACCATAGACTAACCTATAAGGAGACATCCCTACAATCGTCTTGAAAGCGGTCCAGTAAGTCCATAAGGCATCTACAACTTTGGTGGACCAATCTTTCCGGTTTTAGTTCACAGTCTTCTCCAAGATAAGCTTGACTTGTCTATTGAAAACCTCAACCTGCCCACTGGTTTGAGGATGATAAGGTATGGACAACTTGTGAGTTATGACATACTTTCGCATAAGAGCTTCAAAGGATCTATTGCAAAAGTGAGTGCCATTATCACTGATGATAGCACGAGGGGTTCCGAAGCTGAAAAATATTCTCTTTCAAAAACTTGATGACAACTTTGTTATCATTAGTTCTACTAGGAATGGCTTCTACCCACTTGACACATAGTCCACAGCAACCATATGTATTGGTTTCCAAATGAGTAAGAAAATGGACCTATAAAATCGATGCCCCAAACATCAAAGAGTTCTATTTCTAGAATTGGGTTGAGGGGAATCATATCTCGTTTTGAGATCCTTCCTACCATCTGGCATCTAGAGCACGTCTTGCAAAATTCATAAGCATCTTTGAACAAAGTGGGCTAATAGAACCCACTTTGTAGCACTTTTTCAGCAGTCTTACAGGGACCAAAATGTCCACCGCATGCAAGTTCGTGACAAAAGGATAAACACTCTTAACCTCTTCATCGGGAATACATCTCCTAATAATTTGGTCAGAACAGTACTTAAAAAGATACGGTTCCTCCAAAAGAAATACTGGACTTGAGATAAGAACCGGTATATATCACTTTTGGACCAATGAGACGGAGTTTGGTTTGTGACCAAGTAATTCACTATATTAGCAAACCAAGGTTCCCTAAAGATAGCTAAAAGATTTTCATCAGGAAATCCTCATTTATGGGTAATTCGTTGCATGGAGAATTAGGGATTCGTGAAAGATGGTCAGCAATGACATTTTCTACGCCTTTCTTGTCTCGAATCTCGAGATTAAATTCTTGAAGGAGGAGGATCCAACGAATGAGTCAGGCCTTGGCATCCTTCTTCATCATGAGGTACCTAACTGCAGAATGATTGGTGAAAATGGTGGTTTTGGACCATAGTAGTGAAAAAACCTAGAGGGGGGGTGAATAGGTGTAAGTGCTAATCTAAGAAACTTAATGCAAACTAAGTGCGCTAAATGCGGAAGCTAATGCAAATTATGCACAAACTAATACAATACAACAAGTGTAGCCGAATTCCCCTTGCGAGGCTCTGGACTAACTCCCCTTGATTCCCCTTGAAATGGGTTGAGGTGCTATGTGAAGCTCTTGTTGGATGAGTATAAGTTAGGCACACACACAAGCAATCCAAGCAATATGAAATACACACAATCAAGCCAAGCATATAATAGATATGACAATAAGAAATGCAAGGCACAACACAAGCAATATATGATATGAATGAATCAATGCTCAACACAAGCAAGTATGATATGATGATGAGTATGATGCTTTGCACAATTATAAGGGAGAGAGTTAGAGAGATAATGGATCAAAACGCAAACACCAAGGTTTGTTTCGAGGTTCGAGCACCTTGCTCTACATCCCCGCCTACACCACCGTGTAGGATTTCCACTATCTCAACTCCCACCGAGGGAACCTCTACCAAAGAGGATTTCTTACAACTCTAGGAGTACCCAACTCCTCTCTCAACAACAACCTCCTCACAACCGAGGGGTTAGGCCCGTAGCCAATACAACAACCAATCTACACACCTCTACCGAAGAGGCTCACAACCAAACTCCACCTCTACCTAAGAGGGATCCACAACACAATCACCCGATCACCTCTACCGAAGAGGGATTCACAAATATAAGGGTGTTTACAACAATGAGGTTTACAACAAACAACCTCAAACACTTCTCTTTCTTTTTCTCTTATCTTTTTCCACAAAATAAGATCCTAATAGTTTAGGATAGAAGATATAGCTCAAGTGTGGATTCAAAGTGTTTTTGGAAACAAGCAACAAAGAAAAACTACTTGGGAAATCTCTTGTATATGATAGAAAATGAAATACCAAATCAAAATCCCAAAACCTAGTTTTCTTTGATTTTCCAAAAACCCAAAACAAATAAAGATGAGAAGTTTTAAAGCCCCAAAAACTCTTTTAAAAAACTTTTAAACACTACAGAAAACTAGTATTTTTTCTCTTAGAAATTTTTGCCAAAATCCCCAAAGAGATGGGGTTTATATAGCCCCTTTACAAAACTAGCCGTTAGGCTGAGTTGGCAGTCTGACAGACTGCCGGTCGACCGGCCCGGTCGACCGCCAACGGTCAAAATGTGACCGTTGGGCAATAGCGGTCGACCGGCCCGGTCGACCGAAACATCCTGAGAGCAGAACTCTCATCTCGGTCGACCGGTCCGGTCGACCGACTACAATGTGTAGCCAGCGTGCACGTCTGTGCACATCGGTCGACCGACCCGGTCGACCGGCCACTTGGTGCGGTCGACCGGTCCGGTCGACCGAACTGGCCTGGCAGGCACAGTGCAGATCTGCACAGATACGGGATTTGAAAATAGGTCTTTTCACTCAATAAAAATCCCATAAATTCACAGTAAATCTAAAAAATAGTTTTAATCACAATAAAAACTGTTTTTCTAAAAATATGTTTTTCTAAAACTTGTTTTATCATTTTATGTTAAAACATAAACATGTGATAAAAATTTCAAGACAATATATCAACATATCAATTCATTTTAGAGTCTTGCAAATTTTATCAAAACAAAACCTGTATTTTGTCAAACTTGATTTTTCCAAAACATGAATAGGGATATCAAATAAGTTTGTTTACCAAGTTAAAGCATGTATGTAAATAGAAAACATCTACTATACATATACCATATGTAAACTTGTTTTGATCAACTATTCATAAAAACCAAATATCAAATCATAAAACGTGTGTGTTTTGTGTTCACTTGAGCATATCAACTAACTAAGCTTTACAAATGGATCTAAAACACAAACTCTAAACTAGAATACCTAAGTCTTCTTGACGATCTTCATCTTCAAGTAGACTTGCTCCAAAACTCCGTGATTCTCCAAGTGCAAAGGTATGATCTTTAAGCTTTGGCACCGGAATCATCATGAATAACTTCTAATCATCTTGTTGAAGCTAATCACCAACTAATATCCTGTTAATGATCTGAAACTAGAAACACAAGAATATTAGTAAACATAACTACATGAGTGTTTGACCATCATCAAAACTAGAGTGGAAGGCCATTGGGCCAACAATCTCCCCCTTTTTGATGATGACAAAACTCATGGAGTTATATATGCATGGATTAAAGATAAGCTTCAAGGAAGCTCCCCCTTAACTCATGCATAGGGATAAACAATAAATATATGCAATGAATATCAAACATGAAACATGCATATGCATAAACAATAAATGGTTCTAGATATCAAATGGAGTATTCAAAACAAAATAACCTCTAGATACCAATTACAAAGCAAACTCTATAAAACGATTAAACTTAATATTCTTGAGATTAAAACATAATATATGCATAAACATAAGCATGCATATAAAACTTCATACATCTTCTCCCCCTTTTGTCAATCATCAACAAAGGGGTAAACAATCAAAACCATAGATAAAATGAGGGGTAAAAATCTTTCTCCCCTTTCTGTCAATCAAAATAATACAAACAATGTTCTCCCCCTTTTTGTCTAAACAAAAAAAAATCAATAAGGGGTGACTACAAACATGATATCAATTAAAAAATATGTTAATGAAGCATCTTGATACCAATAAATAAGGATCAATATATGTTATATGCTATATACATTCATGAAGAGGAAGACGTTAAGTTAGCTTCCCTACACATATGCATTACATGAAGAAGGGATGACAAGCCCCAATTCACATAACACATATTATGTAATGCATAAGAGGAGATGTGAAGCTCCCCCTACACACGTATATCATATAAAGAAGAGTTGTCAAGCTCCTCAATTTATAATATACTCAACATGAATCTATATGTAAGAGAGATGTTAAGCTCTCCTTGCATATAGGAAATACAAATCAAGGCTTTGAATATTTTCTTTAAACAAAATTTTGTAAATACCAATTGTAATTAAACATAACAAATTTTGAATGTTTAAACACAAATTTTGATACCAATTGTAAGAATATATTTCATTTTGAAAATATATAAACAAATTTGATGTTGATATCATATGTTCAAAATAACAACTTTTAATCATAAAGAGTGGGAGTACAAATACCAATTGAAATACAAAATCAAATTTTCTCCCCCTTTATGAAATACAAACTAAAGTCATGCATAGTCTTGATAACAATTTAAAAGTAATCAATTTAAACAAAATTGAAACTCAAGCACTAGCATAAACACAAACATATATATGTATGAAAGATAGATACCAATAGAAATTGATATACTTGGAATTTAAAGCATACATACATACAAAACATATATGAGTATACAAGAAGATCAAAATGATACCAATTGAAAGAGTTCAATGATACCAATTGACATAACAATAAGTTCAAGTGTATACATCATATTATCTACCACCCAATCATAATTCAAGTTTTAAAGATTTTCAATTTAGGGCATACATGAACATGATCTCCCATCCTACCGCCCTTGGATGGTAGGGGTTTTCAAAAATAGATTTGAAAATGTAGTTTTGTTTGAAAATCTCTACCATATGAAGAATACCGCAACTAGTTAAATGGAAAACTTGTTAACTAGCACGAAATCCTTCAAGTAAGGAATAAAATAAAAATGAAATTCACATGATAATCATCACTCTAACCAATAAAGCATAACTCATGAGAAACAAAACATGAGCAATAGATATGAGTGTACAAATAATATGTGAAGATCATAATCATGAAAAATATTTCATTGAGCTCAATTATTCCTTAAAACATAATTCCATCAAAAACATGAAAAATCATATAAAACTCCTAATTTAATCTTCAAGGCATATGTATGTCTAATACAAGCTAAAATATACATACATATCCAAAACTCAACGAGTCCACTAAATGTATATTCATGAAGGCACGTGGCTCAAAAAGATGTATATGTATAGGATTAGTTTGAACTAGATGGACATATACATGAAGTTAATATAAATACATGAAAGACATGAAAATCATGATAAGCTAATTTTCATCAAGGCAATTTTCATTTCAAGGTATATGTATGAATTGTCAACACAAGAAGTATACATACATATCCCTAAACACAATTTGAGTCTATAATATAGATTTGCATGAAAGGCAAATGACTCAAGGGGTATACATGTATATCTTAAGGTTTGGCAATACAAACATATACATGAAGTGAAATACACAATCATAAAGTAAATTCAAAAAATGAGAATACAAGTTTAATATGTATGAATCATCAAAACTAGACTATACTAGCACATCTAATGGGTTCAAATAAGCATTCAATTCCAACTATATATAGATTTATTTGTAGCCCACTCTATGTACAAGTATATAACTAGTCTTAATGAAAACTAACACTTAAACATATATTCAAAACATGAAGCATAAAAAAAAAACACATATAAAAATCATCATGATAAAAGTAAAACATGATTATTATGTAAATTCACATGTATTAGATTCATGATGTACATTATAGCTCAAACAAAAGTGAGAACACTAATTATGGGTTCATATAAGCATGTGTGTCTCAAATACTATATAGGTATGTCAAGGATCTAGTAAACATGGAATGAACATACTAATCCATAGACATCAAAAACATGCTATAAACAATGAATATTAAAAGCATGTAAACAATAAATGGGAGTAAAGGATTGTTACCAAAAAACGAAGAAGCAACTCTCCTTGTCTCCAAAACTTGGTGGTCCTCTCCACCAACTCTTCCCTTGAAAGTGATGCATCCAATAGATTCCCTTTAAGTCCGGAACGCATCCACTCCAAGGTGTCATCACTCTCACGTCATGTGAGAGCCCACACCTACATCAAAAATAGGAGGGGTGGTCTTTGGTACCCATATCTTCTTGGGTCCATGGGGGTTAGTACCTTCTCTAACCCAAACAAAATTCTTTGCTAAATTAGGAGTATGTAATCTATCATAACAAAATTTAGCAAGGTGGCCCTTACGTCCACAATGTGTACATGAGTACACATGAGCATACATGTGTTGATGGTGTCCGTGTGGAGCATGTGTATGCCGTGATGGGTGTGCATGTATAAAGGATGGAACTTGTTTCTTTCGAACCAAGGTTTCCAACCGTGAGTGGTTCATGGCACATTGGCCATAGTGGAGCCCAAACAATCCATTTTCTTCTTTAACAAATTTATATCATTTTCGAGCATAGAAGAAGTGGAACATGCAATGGGTGATTTAGGTGAAACTACCCTAGCATGGCAAACATGAGAATCAATCTTATTTTGCAAAACAATATTTTTCTCTAAGCAAACATTTAAATCATTGGAAATAGAAATGATTTTGTTTTTCAAAACAACATTCTCTTTTAAAACAAAATCAACTTTAGAAGATAAATTTTCATTTTTCTTCAAAAGAATTTCACAATCATTTTTAGACATTAAAAATTTATTTTCTTTTAAAGCAAGTTCCAATTGAGATCTCAATGAATCCCTTTCATTATAGACCTCAACCTTTTCTTGCAAAACACAATCAAGTCTAGCATGCAAACTTTTATTTTCTTTTTCAATATCTAGACTTTTCTTTTTCAAAATCTTATATTTTTCAATTAACTTTTCACAAACAATTGATAGTTCTTCATTCAAAACATGGGGATCAACGATATCATCACTTGAAGAACTAGCATCATAATCACTACTAGGTGGGATTCCGAATGTACCTCAAGGGAGTCATTCCCTTGGACCATGAAGCATTGTGGATCGGATTCTCCACTAGATTCCTCTTCTTGAATTTGTACTTGAAGCTCGGAGGTGTTGGTGGTTGTCAATTTGTTCCACACTACAAAAGCGGAATCAAAGTTAGAAACACATAAAAGATAATCTTTAGATAAAGTGCTTCTAATGGCCTCTAGGGCTTGTGCATTGGCCCCTATATGATTGCAATCACCAAGATAACATCTCTTGGTGGCGGCAAGGAAGACATGCAAACCTAGGGTCTTTAGGTACATGGACATCCTATACTTCCAAACATCAATGTTGGAAGGGTCAAAGCTAGGAGGGGTCATGAAGTCCATGGTAAACTATATATGAATGTGCAAACAAATAAATGCAAATGAGATTAGCAAGCAAAAGGATCACTCCTAGGATGTTAATCCTAAGTATCAGGAGCACTAACTCTGATACCAATTGAAAAACACCTAGAGGGGGGGTGAATAGGTGTAAGTGCTAATCTAAGAAACTTAATGCAAACTAAGTGCGCTAAATGCGGAAGCTAATGCAAATTATGCACAAACTAATACAATACAACAAGTGTAGCCGAATTCCCCTTGCGAGGCTCTGGACTAACTCCCCTTGATTCCCCTTGAAATGGGTTGAGGTGCTATGTGAAGCTCTTGTTGGATGAGTATAAGTTAGGCACACACACAAGCAATCCAAGCAATATGAAATACACACAATCAAGCCAAGCATATAATAGATATGACAATAAGAAATGCAAGCACAACACAAGCAATATATGATATGAATGAATCAATGCTCAACACAAGCAAGTATGATATGATGATGAGTATGATGCTTTGCACAATTATAAGGAAGAGAGTTAGAGAGATAATGGATCAAAACGCAAACACCAAGGTTTGTTTCGAGGTTCGAGCACCTTGCTCTACATCCCCGCCTACACCACCGTGTAGGATTTCCACTATCTCAACTCCCACCGAGGGAACCTCTACCAAAGAGGATTTCTTACAACTCTAGGAGTACCAAACTCCTCTCTCAACAACAACCTCCTCACAACCGAGGGGTTAGGCCCGTAGCCAATACAACAACCAATCTACACACCTCTACCGAAGAGGCTCACAACCAAACTTCACCTCTACCTAAGAGGGATCCACAACACAATCACCCGATCACCTCTACCGAAGAGGGATTCACAAATATAAGGGTGTTTACAACAATGAGGTTTACAACAAACAACCTCAAACACTTCTCTTTCTTTTTCTCTTATCTTTTTCCACAAAAACAAGATCCTAATAGTTTAGGATAGAAGATATAGCTCAAGTGTGGATTCAAAGTGTTTTTGGAAACAAGCAACAAAGAAAAACTACTTGGGAAATCTCTTGTATATGATAGAAAATGAAATACCAAATCAAAATCCCAAAACCTAGTTTTCTTTGATTTTCCAAAACCCAAAACAAATAAAGATGAGAAGTTTTAAAGCCCCAAAAACTCTTTTAAAAAACTTTTAAACACTACAGAAAACTAGTATTTTTTCTCTTAGAAATCTTTGCCAAAATCCCCAAAGAGATGGGGTTTATATAGCCCCTTTACAAAACTAGCCGTTAGGCTGAGTTGGCAGTCTGACAGACTGCCGGTCGACCGGCCCGGTCGACCGCCAACGGTCAAAAATGTGACCGTTGAGCAATAGCGGTCGACCGGCCGGTCGACCGAAACATCCTGAGAGCAGAACTCTCATCTCGGTCGACCGGCCCGGTCGACCGACTACAATGTGTAGCCAGCGTGCACGTCTGTGCACATCGGTCGACCGACCCGGTAGACCGGCCACTTAGTGCGGTCGACCGGTCCGGTCGACCGAACTGGCCTGGCAGGCACAGTGCAGATCTGCACAGATACGGGATTTGAAAATAGGTCTTTTCACTCAATAAAAATCCCATAAATTCACAGTAAATCTAAAAAATAGTTTTAATCACAATAAAAATTGTTTTTCTAAAAATATGTTTTTTCTAAAACTTGTTTTATCATTTTATGTTAAAACATAAATATGTGATAAAAATTTCAAGACAATATATCAACATATCAATTCATTTTAGAGTCTTGCAAATTTTATCAAAAACAAAACCTGTATTTTGTCAAACTTGATTTTTCCAAAACATGAATAGGGATATCAAAATAAGTTTGTTTACCAAGTTAAAGCATGTATGTATAAATAGAAAACATCTACTATACATATACCATATGTAAACTTGTTTTGATCAACTATTCATAAAAACCAAATATCAAATCATAAAACGTGTGTGTTTTGTGTTCACTTGAGCATATCAACTAAACTAAGCTTTACAAATGGATCTAAAACACAAACTCTAAACTAGAATACCTAAGTCTTCTTGACGATCTTCATCTTCAAGTAGACTTGCTCCAAAACTCCGTGATTCTCCAAGTGCAAAGGTATGATCTTTAAGCTTTGGCACCAGAATCATCATGAATAGCTTCTAATCATCTTGTTGAAGCTAATCACCAACTAATATCCTGTTAATGATCTGAAACTAGAAACACAAGAATATTAGTAAACATAACTACATGAGTGTTGATCATCATCAAGACTAGAGTGGAAGGCCATTGGGCCAACAATCTCCCCCTTTTTGATGATGACAAAACTCATGGAGTTATATATGCATGGATTAAAGATAAGCTTCAAGGAAGCTCCCCCTTAACTCATGCATAGGGATAAACAATAAATATATGCAATGAATATCAAACATGAAACATGCATATGCATAAACAATAAATGGTTCTAGATATCAAATGGAGTATTCAAAACAAAATAACCTCTAGATACCAATTACAAAGCAAACTCTATAAAACGATTAAACTAATATTCTTGAGATTAAAACATAATATATGCATAAACATAAGCATGCATATAAACTTCATACATCTTCTCCCCCTTTTTGTCAATCATCAACAAAGGGGTAAACAATCAAAACCATAGATAAAATGAGGGGTAAAAATCTTTCTCCCCTTTCTGTCAATCAAAATAATACAAACAATGTTCTCCCCCTTTTTGTCTAAAACAAAAAAAAATCAATAAGGGGTGACTACAAACATGATATCAATTAAAAAATATGTTAATGAAGCATCTTGATACCAATAAATAAGGATCAATATATGTTATATGCTATATACATTCATGAAGAGGAAGACGTTAAGTTAGCTTCCCTACACATATGCATTACATGAAGAAGGGATGACAAGCCCCAATTCACATAACACATATTATGTAATGCATAAGAGGAGATGTGAAGCTCCCCCTACACACGTATATCATATAAAGAAGAGTTGTCAAGCTCCTCATTTATAATATACTCAACATGAATCTATATGTAAGAGAGATGTTAAGCTCTCCTTGCATATAGGAAATACAAATCAAGGCTTTGAATATTTTCTTTAAACAAAATTTTGTAAATACCAATTGTAATTAAACATAACAAATTTTGAATGTTTAAACACAAATTTTGATACCAATTGTAAGAATATATTTCATTTTGAAAATATATAAACAAATTTGATGTTGATATCATATGTTCAAAATAACAACTTTTAATCATAAAGAGTGGGAGTACAAATACCAATTGAAATACAAAATCAAATTTTCTCCCCCTTTATGAAATACAAACTAAAGTCATGCATAGTCTTGATAACAATTTAAAAGTAATCAATTTAAACAAAATTGAAACTCAAGCACTAGCATAAACACAAACATATATATGTATGAAAGATAGATACAATAGAAATTGATATACTTGGAATTTAAAGCATACATACATACAAAACATATATGAGTATACAAGAAGATCAAAATGATACCAATTGAAAGAGTTCAATGATACCAATTGACATAACAATAAGTTCAAGTGTATACATCATATTATCTACCACCCAATCATAATTCAAGTTTTAAAGATTTTCAATTTAGGGCATACATGAACATGATCTCCCATCCTACCGCCCTTGGATGGTAGGGGTTTTCAAAAATAGATTTGAAAATGTAGTTTTGTTTGAAAATCTCTACCATATGAAGAATACCGCAACTAGTTAAATGGAAAACTTGTTAACTAGCACGAAATCCTTCAAGCAAGGAATAAAATAAAAATGAAATTCACATGATAATCATCACTCTAACCAATAAAGCATAACTCATGAGAAACAAAACATGAGCAATAGATATGAGTGTACAAATAATATGTGAAGATCATAATCATGAAAATATTTCATTGAGCTCAATTATTCCTTAAAACATAATTCCATCAAAAACATGAAAAATCATATAAAACTCCTTATTTAATCTTCAAGCATATGTATGTCTAATACAAGCTAAAATATACATACATATCCAAAACTCAACGAGTCCACTAAATGTATATTCATGAAGGCACGTGGCTCAAAAAGATGTATATGTATAGGATTAGTTTGAACTAGATGGACATATACATGAAGTTAAATATAAATACATGAAAGACATGAAAATCATGATAAGCTAAATTTCATCAAGGCAATTTTCATTTCAAGGTATATGTATGAATTGTCAACACAAGAAGTATACATACATATCCCTAAACACAATTTGAGTCCATAATATAGATTTGCATGAAAGGCAAATGACTCAAGGGGTATACATGTATATCTTAAGGTTTGGCAATACAAACATATACATGAAGTGAAATACACAATCATAAAGTAAATTCAAAAAATGAGAATACAAGTTTAATATGTATGAATCATCAAAACTAGACTATACTAGCACATCTAATGGGTTCAAATAAGCATTCAATTCCAACTATATATAGATTTATTTGTAGCCCACTCTATGTACAAGTATATAACTAGTCTTAATGAAAACTAACACTTAAACATATATTCAAAACATGAAGCATAAAAAAAAAACACATATAAAATCATCATGATAAAAGTAAAACATGATTATTATGTAAATTCACATGTATTAGATTCATGATGTACATTATAGCTCAAACAAAAGTGAGAACACTAATTATGGGTTCATATAAGCATGTGTGTCTCAAATACTATATAGGTATGTCAAGGATCTAGTAAACATGGAATGAACATACTAATCCATAGACATCAAAAACATGCTATAAACAATGAATATTAAAAGCATGTAAACAATAAATGGGAGTAAAGGATTGTTACCAAAAAACGAAGAAGCAACTCTCCTTGTCTCCAAAACTTGGTGGTCCTCTCCACCAACTCTTCCCTTGAAAGTGATGCATCCAATAGATTCCCTTTAAGTCCGGAACGCATCCACTCCAAGGTGTCATCACTCTCACGTCATGTGAGAGCCCACACCTACATCAAAAATAGGAGGGGTGGTCTTTGGTACCCATATCTTCTTGGGTCCATGGGGTTAGTACCTTCTCTAACCCAAACAAAATTCTTTGCTAAATTAGGAGTATGTAATCTATCATAACAAAATTTAGCAAGGTGGCCCTTACGTCCACAATGTGTACATGAGTACACATGAGCATACATGTGTTGATGGTGTCCGTGTGGAGCATGTGTATGCCGTGATGGGTGTGCATGTATAAAGGATGGAACTTGTTTCTTTCGAACCAAGGTTTCCAACCGTGAGTGGTTCATGGCACATTGGCCATAGTGGAGCCCAAACAATCCATTTTCTTCTTTAACAAATTTATATCATTTTCGAGCATAGAAGAAGTGGAACATGCAATGGGTGATTTAGGTGAAACTACCCTAGCATGGCAAACATGAGAATCAATCTTATTTTGCAAACAATATTTTTCTCTAAGCAAACATTTAAATCATTGGAAATAGAAATGATTTTGTTTTTCAAAACAACATTCTCTTTTAAAACAAAATCAACTTTAGAAGATAAATTTTCATTTTTCTTCAAAAGAATTTCACAATCATTTTTAGACATTAAAAATTTATTTTCTTTTAAAGCAAGTTCCAATTGAGATCTCAATGAATCCCTTTCATTATAGACCTCAACCTTTTCTTGCAAAACACAATCAAGTCTAGCATGCAAACTTTTATTTTCTTTTTCAATATCTAGACTTTTCTTTTTCAAAATCTTATATTTTTCAATTAACTTTTCACAAACAATTGATAGTTCTTCATTCAAACATGGGGATCAACGATATCATCACTTGAAGAACTAGCATCATAATCACTATCTAGGTGGGATTCCGAATGTACCTCAAGGGAGTCATTCCCTTGGACCATGAAGCATTGTGGATCGGATTCTCCACTAGATTCCTCTTCTTGAATTTGTACTTGAAGCTCGGAGGTGTTGGTGGTTGTCAATTTGTTCCACACTACAAAAGCGGAATCAAAGTTAGAAACACATAAAAGATAATCTTTAGATAAAGTGCTTCTAATGGCCTCTAGGGCTTGTGCATTGGCCCCTATATGATTGCAATCACCAAGATAACATCTCTTGGTGGCGGCAAGGAAGACATGCAAACCTAGGGTCTTTAGGTACATGGACATCCTATACTTCCAAACATCAATGTTGGAAGGGTCAAAGCTAGGAGGGGTCATGAAGTCCATGGTAAACTATATATGAATGTGCAAACAAACAAATGCAAATGAGATTAGCAAGCAAAAGGATCACTCCTAGGATGTTAAGCCTAAGTATCAGGAGCACTAGCTCTGATACCAATTGAAAAACACCTAGAGGGGGGGTGAATAGGTGTAAGTGCTAATCTAAGAAACTTAATGCAAACTAAGTGCGCTAAATGCGGAAGCTAATGCAAATTATGCACAAACTAATACAATACAACAAGTGTAGCCGAATTCCCCTTGCGAGGCTCTGGACTAACTCCCCTTGATTCCCCTTGAAATGGGTTGAGGTGCTATGTGAAGCTCTTGTTGGATGAGTATAAGTTAGGCACACACACAAGCAATCCAAGCAATATGAAATACACACAATCAAGCCAAGCATATAATAGATATGACAATAAGAAATGCAAGGCACAACACAAGCAATATATGATATGAATGAATCAATGCTCAACACAAGCAAGTATGATATGATGATGAGTATGATGCTTTGCACAATTATAAGGGAGAGAGTTAGAGAGATAATGGATCAAAACGCAAACACCAAGGTTTGTTTCGAGGTTCGAGCACCTTGCTCTACATCCCCGCCTACACCACCGTGTAGGATTTCCACTATCTCAACTCCCACCGAGGGAACCTCTACCAAAGAGGATTTCTTACAACTCTAGGAGTACCAAACTCCTCTCTCAACAACAACCTCCTCACAACCGAGGGGTTAGGCCCGTAGCCAATACAACAACCAATCTACACACCTCTACCGAAGAGGCTCACAACCAAACTCCACCTCTACCTAAGAGGGATCCACAACACAATCACCCGATCACCTCTACCGAAGAGGGATTCACAAATATAAGGTGTTTACAACAATGAGGTTTACAACAAACAACCTCAAACACTTCTCTTTCTTTTTCTCTTATCTTTTTCCACAAAAACAAGATCCTAATAGTTTAGGATAGAAGATATAGCTCAAGTGTGGATTCAAAGTGTTTTTGGAAACAAGCAACAAAGAAAAACTACTGGGAAATCTCTTGTATATGATAGAAAATGAAATACCAAATCAAAATCCCAAAACCTAGTTTTCTTTGATTTTCCAAAAACCCAAAACAAATAAAGATGAGAAGTTTTAAAGCCCCAAAAACTCTTTTAAAAAACTTTTAAACACTACAGAAAACTAGTATTTTTTCTCTTAGAAATCTTTGCCAAAATCCCCAAAGAGATGGGGTTTATATAGCCCCTTTACAAAACTAGCCGTTAGGCTGAGTTGGCAGTCTGACAGACTGCCGGTCGACCGGCCCGGTCGACCGCCAACGGTCAAAAATGTGACCGTTGGGCAATAGCGGTCGACCGGCCCGGTCGACCGAAACATCCTGAGAGCAGAACTCTCATCTCGGTCGACCGGCCCGGTCGACCGACTACAATGTGTAGCCAGCGTGCACGTCTGTGCACATCGGTCGACCGACCCGGTCGACCGGCCACTTGGTGCGGTCGACCGGTCCGGTCGACCGAACTGGCCTGGCAGGCACAGTGCAGATCTGCACAGATACGGGATTTGAAAATAGGTCTTTTCACTCAATAAAAATCCCATAAATTCACAGTAAATCTAAAAAATAGTTTTAATCACAATAAAAACTGTTTTTCTAAAAATATGTTTTTCTAAAACTTGTTTTATCATTTTATGTTAAAACATAAACATGTGATAAAAATTTCAAGACAATATATCAACATATCAATTCATTTTAGAGTCTTGCAAATTTTATCAAAAACAAAACCTGTATTTTGTCAAACTTGATTTTTCCAAAACATGAATAGGGATATCAAAATAAGTTTGTTTACCAAGTTAAAGCATGTATGTATAAATAGAAAACATCTACTATACATATACCATATGTAAACTTGTTTTGATCAACTATTCATAAAAACCAAATATCAAATCATAAAACGTGTGTGTTTTGTGTTCACTTGAGCATATCAACTAAACTAAGCTTTACAAATGGATCTAAAACACAAACTCTAAACTAGAATACCTAAGTCTTCTTGACGATCTTCATCTTCAAGTAGACTTGCTCCAAAACTCCGTGATTCTCCAAGTGCAAAGGTATGATCTTTAAGCTTTGGCACCGGAATCATCATGAATAGCTTCTAATCATCTTGTTGAAGCTAATCACCAACTAATATCCTGTTAATGATCTGAAACTAGAAACACAAGAATATTAGTAAACATAACTACATGAGTGTTGACCATCATCAAAACTAGAGTGGAAGGCCATTGGGCCAACAAGTAGGTAGGGACGAAATTTCTCTAAGGCAAACACTACTGCCAAGAATTCCTTCTCAGTAGTAGTGTAGTTCAATTGAGCTTCATTGAGAGTCCTATTAGAGTAGTAAACACGTGCTGCTTGTTATCAATGCGTTGTCCTAGGACAGCGCCTATGGCAAAATCAGAAGCTTCGCACATGATTTCGAACGGCTTTGATCAATTTGGTGCAGATATGATTGGTACAGAAATAAGCTCTCTCTTAAGCTTCTCCCAAGAATTCATACATTCAGCATCAAAAGTGAAGGACACGTCCTTAGCTAAGAGATTGTCAAGGGCCTAGCGATCTTGCTAAAATCCTTGATAAATCTTTGATAAAAACTGGCGTGTCTTAAGAAGGATCTAATGTCCTTCACGCACTTGGGCATGGGAAGCTTTGCAATAACCTCAATTTTGGCTCTATCCACTTCAATTCCTTTCTTGGAGATTTCATGACCCAAGATAATTCCATATTTTACCATGAAGTGGCATTTCTCCCAGTTCAGTGTCAGATTTTCTCAGCATAACGTTGGAGGACAAGTTCTAAATGGTGGAGACATTGTGTGAACGAATCTCCGTAGATGGAGAAGTCATCCATGAAGATTTCTAAAAATCGTTCTACCATATCAGAAAAAAGACTCAACATGCAACGTTGAAACGTTACTAGGGCATTGCATAAGCCGAAAGGCATTCGACGATAAGCAAATGTCCCAAATGGACATGTGAACGTAGTCTTTTCTTGGTCCTCAGGAGCAATAGGAATCTGATTATACCCCGAGTAACCGTCCAAGAAACATAATACTCGTGGCCCGCCAAACGTTCAAGCATTTGATCAATGAAGGGAAGTGGAAAATGGTCCTTACGAGTTGCAACATTAAGCTTCCTATAGTCAATGCAAACTCGAATCTTCGTGGGAAGTCGAGTTTGGACCAACTCTTTGTTCTTGTTTTCCACTACGGTGAAACCGAATTTCTTTGGAACCGCGTGGAAAGGATTATCCCATTGTCTAAGATTTTCACAATTTTAGCATGAACAACCTCTTACATTATAGGGTTTATCCTACACTGCGGGTCTCTTTTAGGTGTTGCATCTTCATTGAGATGATAAGATGTTGAACTATGGTTGGACTCAATCCCTTTATATCAGTCATAGTCTAACAAATGGCTTCCCTATGTTTTCTTAGAAGTGCTTTAAGATTTTCTTCTTCTCCGTCATTTAAATGAGAGGCAATGATGACAGGAAAGGTCTCTTGTTTGCCTAGATAGACGTACTTGAGATGCGCAGGTAAGGCTTTCAATTCTAAGGAAGAGGAAGGCTCACTGGAAGGATTAGTCAAATTTGTTGGCTCCATATTTGGTGAAATAAGGTTCGAGGCCCAATTCACAGCTGACTCTACAACCTGACCAAGATTAAAG
The DNA here is from genome assembly GCA_038442645.1 of Agave tequilana. Taxonomy (NCBI): domain Eukaryota; kingdom Viridiplantae; phylum Streptophyta; class Magnoliopsida; order Asparagales; family Asparagaceae; genus Agave; species Agave tequilana. Next base: position 384,507 of record JAVJIF010002350.1, on the reverse strand, counting down.
TCGTCAGACTCTAACCCGAAGTCACACTCAGTTTTCAGTTCCAATTCTTCTCTATGTTCACTTGTTAAGTTCTCAATGAGGTTGACTTAAAATGTTTGGTCCTCAACATCACAGAGTTATTTTCCTAGGTTGAAGACATTGACTTCTCTAGTAATGTCCCCAAAGGTTAACCTCATGGACCCATTCCTACAATTGATGATGACATTGACAGTAGCAAGGAATGGTCGCCCTAGGATAACAGGAGTTTGAGCCCTAGGATTAGACACAGGTTGTGTCTCTAGAACTATGAAATCAACGGGATAAATAAACTCCCCGACCCAGATAAGGACATCATTAATCTCCCCTTTTGAAACTTTCACTGAGCAATCATCCAATTGGATAGTGACTCGAGTTGGACTAAGATCGCCCAACCCGAGTTGTTGATAAACAGAGATGGAAGCAAGTTGATACTTGCCCCCAAGTCAAGAAGTGCACGACTAATCTCGGCTTGTCCTATTGTGCAGGCAATCGTGGGACAACCTGGATCCTTGTACTTGACAGGGATCGGACCCGACAGTATCTCACTAATGTTAGTGGCTAAGAAGACCTTTTTGGGTACATTAGTCTTTCTCTTCTTGGTGCACATGTCCATAAGAACTTAGCATAGGATGGGACTTGTTGGATGGCATCAAGAAGTGGCACATTTATATTCACTTCATTGAAGATCTCAATTATCTTATCCATGTGTGGATTTTGCTTGTTATTTTTCAGCCTATTAGGAAATGGTACTATAGGCTGGTGCACCTGACTGGTTGGCTTATCTTTTTCAGATTTGTCAGATTTGGATGGACTGGGAATAGAAGAGGTGGATAGTTGAGTGTCGTTGTGCTGAATGGGATTAGATGGTGTTGACACTTGATTATCAACTTTCTTTCCCGACCTCAATGTATGAACAACATTACATTGATTCATTGATTGATCCTCATCCACATGAGCTTGTTGAGAATTTCTAGGATTCATTATTGGCTTACTAGGCAAGGTACCCTTTTGTCTCTCATTCTGTGGAGTGGCTAATTGGCTCATTTGAACCTCTAGCCGCTGTATAATTTGCATGAGAGAATCTTAGTTCTTCATGTATCTTTCCATGTTTCTCTCAAAGTCAGTCATTCTCCTTTCTAGTTGAGGACTCTGGAAGGAGGATTTGTGGAGCTTGGTAGGGAAAGTTTTGTTGATAGTTTGAAAAGTTAGGTGGATGGTTGGGAGAATTATTGTGGAAATTGAAAAAGTTGGGTTGATGATTGAAAGAATTATTAGCATGATGAAAGTGGCTTGCATGATTTGACCGTGAGTGGTCATTATTATTTTGGCTCCATGAGAAATTCGGGTGATTTCTCCAGCCAGGATTGTACGTTGGTGCGTAAGGATTATTGTTCGGCCTTGAAAAGGCCGCATTCATCAGTTTAGGGTATTGTTGCTGAGCCTGAAACACAGGACACTCCTCAAATACGTGATTCATGGCTTGACAATGAGTACAGCCCGGAGTTGGAAATTGGTTTGGGTTGACTTGATTGACTGGACTTGGTTCCTTAGTTTCTAAAGCTTCCAGTCTTCTCGCTAGGTTAGCTAACTTAGCCTCATTAGCTATGGATGATTCAATAGAATGGAGACCTCCTTTGAAGAGATAGAGTTTGAGTTCCTTGAGGTTTCACTAGTAGGTTCCCATTGGATGGTCTTTTCAGCTAGATTCTCATATAAATCCCATCCTTCATTTTCATCCTTCTATAAGAATCTCCCTTGGTACATACTTTCTAAGAGGGTCTTGGTAGACTAGTCTAAACTGTCATAAAGAATTTGGCATTGTCACCATTTCTCTATTCCATGATGAGGACATTGGATAAGGAGGTCTTTAAAGCGTTCAAAGTACCTCCAAAATGATTCCCTAGGTTAAGAACTTGAATTGAATGATGTTCTTCCTAATGAGGGTGGTCTTATGAATTGGATAGAATTTCTTCAAGAAGACCTTGATGAAACCATCCCAAGATGTGATAGAGCCGGCCGCTAAGCTGTAAAGCCATTTCTTAGCTAAGTCCTTAAGAGCGAAAGGGACAAATCTCAACCTAATAGCATCATCTACAAGGTGTGGGATTTTCATCATTAGACATACTTCCTCAAATTCTCTTATGAAGAAATAGGCATCTTCGGACTCTAAGCCATGAAACTTGGGGAGTGTGTTGATGAATTGAGGCTTGAGCTCAAAATTATATTCACCAACCGATGGAAGTTGGATGCAAGATGGAAGTGAGGTTCTAATAGGATAGAACCTATCCTGCAAAGATGTCGGTTGAGCCATAACCGGATCTGGTCTTGATTCAAACTTGGGTGGTGATGTGTTTCTAGTCAACCTAGATGAATTAGGGTCTCTTGACCACACTTGCATCACAAACACAAACACAAATAAGTTCACCAATAGTCAACAAGAGTAATCAATCAAGCCTAGTCTAAGGTACCCTTGACCTAGACAACTCCTAACTGGTTGATTGTCCACATGAGATATAATGTAGACTTTGACCATAAGCTAATCAGCCAGGTCAGGGCAAGATTGGTCGGAGGTATCCGCGCAAAAGCGACGGGCCTAATTAAGCCAAACCACCATCCTTCGGGGTTTCGCCCCTCAATCCCTTTCCTAGACACTAATTTGGTAGGAGTCAAATTTTAATACCTTCCCCCTTAGGATAATCTCCTAGTGAGTTCGAGATGTCCCTAAGGCCAATGTCTATTGATTAGTCACATATATTGCATATACATTGTCACCTTACCATACTTTTTAGCTAATAAATCCTATTAATAAGTTTCTTCTTCTTTGTTAAATATAGGCCCAATTGCTAAAAGAAAGAAAGGAGAAACAAGCCCAAAAGCCCATCAAATTCTGATTTAATTCAGAATAAATTCGAAATCAAGAAATCAGGGCAAATCTTAGCATATCAGAGAGGTTCAAAACCAGTTGAAAAGAATCCTCCCAAATCCAGTGGTTGAAGTCAACAATCAAAGGCTATTTCGTCAGATCCTGGAGCAGAAACGAGAAAACCAGTAGAAGATATAGGCGAATCACCAAACGAGGGAGATCATCCAATTAGGTGTGGCCAACTGGCCACACCAGGGCCGCGGAAACGTGGCCCTAGCCGCGTTTTTGCGGTTTGGTTAAGTCTGTTAGGGGAGCGTTTGCTGCCCCAATCTTCTCACAGCCTCACCCCTCTGGTTTTTTTCCTATAAATGCCATGTTTAACAGAGAAGAAGGGGACGAAGACTAGGATTAGAATTTTTATTTATTCTTTAAGGATTTAGGCTCTTTGTTAGATAGTATAGAAGTTATATTTTTTATTTTATAATTTGTAGTTCAGTGCAAACACCAGAGAGAAGAGTGGAATTGAGTGTGTAATTCGTCTTTGAAGTGACAATCAAAGGAGCTTCTACTTGCTTGATCAACTCTACTCGAAATCGGTATGTTCAAGTTTACTTATCATTTTCTTGTTTGTTTTCATTTCATAATGAGTAGCTAATTCGTTTTCTGGGCTCACTAATGGACCTCTTCTATCACCTCTCTCTTGACTGATTTTCATAAAAAGCAACACTTTTTGAATCATAAAGTACCTTAGTTAAAACTTCGTTCTTGAAAGCACATGAGGATTTCTTTACTTTAAACTTGGACTTTTAAAGCACAAATCTCTTTGAACTGTTTTTATTCCATACTTGCTTCTTCGCGCTTGATGGTTTAATATTCACTTCTTAATGATTTGTAATGAAAGGGCTTAAGATTTAAATGAAACGATCTTATTTGTTTTGCTTGGACATTAAAAGAAACTAAAGGTTTTTGGTTTATAATAAAGTGATGAAACCCAAATTTCCTTGAGATAAGTATATAGTTGAGTTAAAATTAGTGAGCCCAGATCTTCTCCTTCTTATATTATAATCAACCAAACAATTTTCGAGCTTTTGAAATCACCTTCTCCAAAGCCTTCTCCAAATTTTAAGTTTTTCTTTTAATCATCTCCCTTCTTTCTATTCTCTTTTCAATTAAAAAACGAGCACCATTCTTTGTTACTAAACAAAACACCGAAAAGCTTTCATCGCATTCCTCCTCGTGGACACGACCCGTTAGCCACAAGCTGCACGGTAAATCTCTTAACTCATTGATTTTGCAATCATCTATCAGATTTTACTTAGGCTTAGGTTGTGCGTGCTTGGAGATGGTTTGTGGGCTAAGGAAGGGTAATGACTTTCCCATCTTATCTTGAATTGGGTTTTGCCCTTAGAATTTATTGTGCAAAGTGTGCAAGATATAGAAAAGTAACATTCAATAGCAAATATCACCCAAGAATGTTTCCTAAACTATATGCTATGCATACGTACCTTGTCTCCAGCTCTCTTCAACAGTAATTGTAAAATAAACGTAATTAGACAAATGCCTAGAATGCAAGTCTAAACGTTTTTTTTAAGCAATTAACAATCACTCATATTACTGTTGAATTAAAACTGAGATTGTGAATATCAGATATAGCAAGAATAACACAAAAACTGTATTTTTGCAAGCAATATGTCCTACAAAAAAGAGTTTTAATAGTCCAACAAAAATTTCAACTTTTGCACTTGCAATTTCTTGAAATTCTATTTCCTACTTTCGAGAGTAGGGGCACAGAATAGCAAGTGTTCTCCTGCAAAGCTTGAATGCTAAATCTGAATCTTGATGTCCCTGAAACAAGTCACCAAACTTGTTAAAAAACAAATACAGCGTTCCCTCCCCGGCAACGACGCCAAAAATTTGATTGTAAAATGGAAGTGAAAGGAATTACCGTGTAGCTTTGGGCTAACGGGTCGTGTCCACGAGGAGAAATGCGATGAAAGCTTTTCGGTGTTTTGTTTAGAAAGCTAAGAATGATGTTAGTTTTCTAATTGAAAAGAGAATGGAGAGAAGGGAAGTGATTTAAAGAAAAACTTAAAATTTAGAGAAGGCTTTGGAAAAAGTGATTTTTTTATAAAGCTTGAAAAGTGATTTGTTGTTTTTTATTACGAAGAAGATCTGGGCTCACTATCTCACTACTCAACGATATGTTCTTCTTTTGAAATCCTTAGTGCCTCAACTTGATCATATGCAAAAACATAAGATTGAGTTTAGAAAGTTTTAAGCAAAGCACATAAGATAGTTTGGAAAAGTTTACTCTTTTCTTTAAGAAATCGTCTTGAGTTGAATGTTATTCATCAAGTAGTTCAAGTATAAAAACAAGTTCAAGAGACATTTTTTTTAAAGAAGTGGAAGTTTAAAAATTCAAACCCATCCTCATGTGCCTTCAAGAACACTTTCAAGAAGAAAGGCTTAAGTTAGGCATGCAAATGATTCATTGGGTCTTTTCATCAAAACCATTCGAAGAGAAGAGGGATCGGAGAGAGGAATAATAGTGAGCCCAGAAAACTGATTTAGCTACTCATGGAAGACAAAAAATAATGCAAGTAAATAAAGCAAGACATACCGTAAAATAGAGTGGAAGAAGAGATAGCTTGATCCTTGTATTGATGTCACTTCAATCTTCAGAATACAATCACTCAATTCCTCTCTCTCACTGGTATTTGCACTGAACTACAAATTATAAAACAAAGATACAACTTCTATACTATCTAACAAAGAGCCTAAAGCCTTAAAAACAAAGAGAAAAAATTAAATCTAAGTTTCAGTCCCTTTTTCTCTGAAATTTATAGTATTTATAGGCAAAAACCAAATGGGAGGGGACGTACAAAGATAGGGGGATCAAACGCTCTCCCAACAAAAACTAAACGGCCACGGAAACACGGCTTTGGCCTCGTTTTTGCGGCCATCGTGTGGCCAGGTGGCCACACTAGGTTGGAGGGGCTTCTTCGTTTGGTGATTCTCCCTTATCTCCTGCTGGTTTTCCTGTTTCTGCTTCAGGATTTGACGAAACAGCCTTTAATTGTTGGCCTCAACCGCTTGATTTGGGATGATTCATTTCAACCGGTTTCAAACTCTCTGATTTGCCAAGATCTGCTCTGATTCCCTGATTTTGAATTTATTCTGAATTAAACCAGAATTTGATGGGCTTTTGGGCTCGTTTCTCTTTCCTATCCTTTAGAAATGGGCCTGCATTTTATAAAGAAAAATAGGACTTATTAATATGATTTATTTAGATAGTAAGCATAGTAATATGACAATATGTATGCAATATATGTGACCGATCAAATACCCAATGGGAGATTAGTACTGGGAACGGAGTTATAACCACTAGTAGGGTATGCAAATCTTATTCTGTGGAGGTTTGAGGAAGACAGTTAAGGGCATATATGTTTATGATAGACACCGGTAGATATGATATGATCCTAGGCAGGACATGGCTTAGTAAGTACTATGCGATGATCGATTGCCGGAATAAGAGCGTGATATTCAGAATTCCACATCAGTGCGAGTTCTAGTTCGTTGGGGGAATCGAAGGCATCCAGACAGAAGCAGCAAGGGGACTATGATACTACAGAAATTCAAGAGAAGCCAATACTGGTAGTGGAGGAATTTTTAGATGTGTTTCCACAGGGCCTACCAGGACTTCCGCCAGATCGAAACTTGGAGTTCGCTATCGAAGTCATCCCAGGTACTGCCCCTATTTCTAAGGCACCATATCGGATGGCACTGGTGGAGCTAGCAGGATTAGAGAAGCAATTGCAGGAATACCCAGACAGAGACTTCATCAGGCCCAGTGTTTCACTTTGGGGAGCTCCGGTGTTGTTGGTGAAGAGGAAGGATGGTAGCAGGAGGATGTGCATTGATTATCGGGAGTTGAACATGGTCACTATCAAGAATAGATATCCTTTGCCTAGGATAGATGACTTGTTCGAGTAACTAACTGGGCTAAGGTGTTCTCGAAGTTAGATTTTCGATCTGGATACCATCAATTGAAGGTGAAGGAGGAGGACATTTCAAAGATGGCTTTTAGGACTCGTTATGGTCATTACGAGTTCTTGGTCATGCCATTTGGAGTGACCAATACTCCAGCAATTTTATGGACCTGATAAACTGGGTGTTCTCTCCGTTCTTAGATAAATTTGTAGTAATATTCATTGATGATATTCTAATTTATTTTAAGAATGAAGAGGAACATGCTGAATACTTGAGAATCACGTTGCAGACCCTTCGGCAGGAGAAGCTCTATACCAAGCTAAGCAAGTGTGAGTTCTGGCTTAAAAGTGCGGCATTTTTGGGGCATATTGTTTCAGGAGATAGCATCTCAGTGGATCCCAGCAAAGTTCAGGCAGGGAAGGATTGGCCTACCCCGAAATAGGTAAAGAAATTAGGAGTTTTCTGGGCTTAGCTGGATAGTACAGGAGGTTCGTGCAAGACTTCTCAAAGATTACAGGACCTCTGACCAAGCTTACCCAGAAGGGAGAGAAGTATGTATGGACAACAGAGTGTGCCAGTGCTTTTGAAGATTTGAAGAAGAGGTTGATGACGGCTCCAATCTTGAAGATGCCAGATGGGACTGAGGTATGGTCATTTATAGCGATGCGTTAGGGAGAGGATTGGGGTGTGTGCTGATGCAGCATGGACATGTAATAGCATATGCATCCAGACAACTTAAGCCTCATGAGAAGAACTACCCTATGCATGATCTAGAATTGACAGCAGTCATTTTTGCCTTAAAGATCTGGAGGCACTATTTGTTGGGTGACAAGTGCTGACTATACTGATCACAAGAGCTTGAAGTATATCCCCACTCAGAAGGAGCTGAACATGAGGCAGAGAAGATGGCTGGAGTTGATGGCTAATTTCAATATTGATCTATAGTATTACCCTGGAAAGATCAATGTAGTACCTGATGCCTTGACCAGAAAGCCGGAAGCATCTATGGCAATGTAGATCACTCAACAGAAAGAGTTATTTGAGGAGAAGAGGCGGATGGACCTGATGCTGATACGAAGGGCAATAGCTCTCGGCCAATTGAGGGATATACAGATTCAACCAACACTTTTCGAGAGGATCAGGGAAGCTCAGAGTGGAGATCTCAAGTTGCAAGAATTCAGGGAACAAGTGAAAGCCGGGTTGAGGTCAGATATGCAGATCCATGCGGATGGAATGCTCCGTTTTGGTAACAGAATTTGGGTACCGAAGGGAAAGGTTAGGCAAGAAGTGTTAGTTGAAGCCCATAGCTCGGCTTATTCCATACATTCAGGGGGGACGAAGATGTACCAAGGCCTGAAGCAACAGTTCTGGTGGCACGGGATGAAAAGGGAGATTCTCGATTGGCAAAGTGCTTGGTGTGTCAACAAGTGAAGGTGGAACATCAGAGGACGACTAGACTTCTTCAACCTCTTCCAATTCTGGAATGGAAGTGGGAGCATATCACTATGAATTTTGTCACTGCTTTACCTCATAGCCAGAAGGGTAATAATGCAGTATGGGTTATAGTGGATCGTCTCACGAAGTCAGCACATTTCATTCCTTTCAGACTAGGATAGTCTACGGAGTTGTTAGCAGAGAGGTACATGCAGGAAGTGGTGAGACTCCATGGTGTGCCAGTCAGCTTTGTGTCTGATTGAGACACTAGATTTCTGTCCCACTTCTGGAGATGTCTCCAAGAAAGTTTGGGAACCCGCTTGAAGTTCAGCACTGCATATCATCCGCAGACTGATGGACAATCAGAGCAGACGATTCAGATTCTCGAAGACATGTTGAGGGCATGCATGTTAGATTTCAAGGGGTCTTGGGAAGATCATTTGCATTTGGCAGAGTTTGCTTATAACAACGCTACCAGGCTAGTATTAAGATGGTGCCTTTTGAAGCTTTGTATGGAAGGAAGTGTAGGTCTCCTTTATGTTGGGACGACATTGGTGATAGGCGGCTGTTGGGACCAAAGATTATAATTCAGACTGTGGAGAAAGCTAAGGTCATCCGCTAGCATTTCAAGGCAGCTCAGGATAGAGAGAAACAATGGGCGGATTTGAGTAGAAGGTCGCTGGAGTTTGAGGTTGAGGATAAGGTATTCTTGAAGATATCTCCAATGAGAGGAGTAATCAAATTTGGTAGTTGGGGAAAGCTGAGTCCCAAATTTATTGGACCTTTTGAGGTTCTGGAGCGACTGGGGAAAGTGGCTTATAGACTGGCATTACCTCCATCTTTGGATGGCGTGCATGATGGTCTTCCATGTTTCTCAGTGGAGGAGGTATATCCGAGATGGCAAGCATGTTTTGGATCATACTGAGCTGGAGCTTCGGCCGATTTATCCTACACTGAAAGACCTATAGCTATTCTGGACCGGACCACCAAGGAACTGAAGGAGCAGATTATTCCACTTGTTTTGGTGACTTGGGGCAGACGATCTCCAGGAGAAGCGACGTGGGAGCGAGAGGATATTATTCGCGATCACTATCCCTACCTTTTTCATGATGATTAGGTAACTCCTTTCTTCCTCTTGAATTTAAATTTTGAGGACGAAATTTTCTAATTAGGTGTGTGATTGTAATACTCTTGTTATGTAGCACCCAAAATAAAATAAAATAAAATAAAGAAAGAAACAAAAAATATAATAATAATAAAAAGTTATATATATATATATATATAATATATATATATATATATATATATATATATATATATATATATATATATATATATCGTGTGCTTAATTTGTTTATGCCAAGTTTAGAACTAGTGTTCCTTTTTACCAAATCCTAATATCTAAACCATAATGCCACATTGGCGTGTGGTTAGATAGGAGATCTAATTTAATTAAATAAACCTAAAATCAAATTTAAATTTCAAAGCATCAACTAAAAGATCTTAAGAGATCTTTAAGGATTTTTATCTTAACAAACTGATTTCTTATCTTAACAATCTATTTGCTAAAAATCCTAATCTAAAAGGATCTTATCATATTATATTAACGTAACCCTCTTTCCTGCTTCTTTAAAAAAAAAGAACAACAGACAGAAAGAAATTCAAATCCAACATTTCTTCTTCCTCCCTTTACCTCTTCCTCCCTTTATCTCTCCTTAGAATCGATCGTGACAGAGGAACATGTCCGAGGCGTGAAGATTGAGGAGCAGGCTAAGGGAATCAACCCGAGTAAGTAAATCAAATTTTTATGAATTAAAAATTTATTTGATTCATCTTACCATGAATTTTTCTATCAAGAATTCTTATCTAAAGATCTAAATAAAAGTAAATTGTATGAACTAGAAGTTAATGAAATTCATATTTAAAAAAATTCTTCTTATGAAACTTAAATCTCCCCTAAAATCTAGATAAATTTGTATGAACTATAAATTAATGATATTTCATGTTTAATTCCCTCTTTTCATGAATTTTAAATCTCATCCAAAAATATAAATAAATAAATTTGTATGAATTAAAAATTCTAATTAAATTGAAATTACCATGCTTAGATTTTTCTTTCCATGAATTTTTTCTTCATTAAAAACCTCACCTTTTTTAATAAAATATATAAAAGTAATATATTATTTCCCTAATTAAATTATAGAAAACTTTTAAAAAAAGAAATTCTGGAATATTAAAAAGAAAAGGAATTTATTTGGATCAAAAAATTTACATATTCAAAATTTTCCTTCAAAAAGAAAATTTTTAGAACCTTACCCATTAATCTAAATATATATATAAGGTAATATATCAAATAATTAAAGATAGAAATCCTTTAATAACAAAAAGAAATTTCAAAGTTTGTAAAAAAAAAGAAAAGAAAAAAATAAAGGTCTGCTGCACAGACCCAACGAGTTTGTGTAGCGGGTGCGGACCCGCATCCGGGTGCAGACCCGCACCCGGGTGCACAGCCAGGCCCAGTGGTGGTCGTGTAGTGGGTGCGGACCCGCACCCGGGTGCAGACCCGCACCCGGGTGCACAGCCAGGCTCAGTGGCCTGGGCCGCCACTAGGCCAAAAAAAAAAAAAGATAATGCTTGGGCTGCTTGGGCCAGGCCAGTGGCCGGGGCCGCCATTGGCCCAGGCCACACAAAGAGAAAAAGAAAAAAAAATAAAATCATTGGGCCTGCTCTTGGCCATGTCGAGAGTAGACCCCTAGGCCTGGTTTTTGGACCAGGCCAGAAAACAGAAAAAAATATGTATATATGTGTGTGTGTGTGTGTATGTATATATTCTGAAGCCCAATTTCAGAAAGCCCAATTTTCAGTTCAGCCCAAGTATTGTGGGTTCTAATCTATTTTAAGCCGACCCAAATACAAAACAGACCCGTTAACTTATTAAAAACAATTTTATTGACTAGATAAAAATTTGAAAAAAAGTAAAAATAGGAAAAATATTTAGATAACCCCTAGCCTCTACTGAAAAATTTTGGGATTATTTACATGTCATATTGGACTGAACCACTGCCTTTTAAATTGAAACCCGCTATTTCAACATTCAGATCCGTTAAGGAATTTTCATATTTTTAAACATTTAAACCCCACAAAAATCAGTAAATAAAATCTAAATAATCCTATAAACTCAATGTATCATCATAAACATTGTTTTAAGATCTGGGCCATCCATATTTAATTTAAACTACTGAATAACATCAAATAGGATATCTTATGTAAAATTTCGATAGATGTAAAATTCGATATCTTATGTAAAATTCGAATGTATTTGATGTAGATTCTTCAAATTGGTAATTGGACGCGTGATAAGCCCAGGTGAGTGTTCTTTTACTCACTTTATATATATCATTTTGTTTATTTTTGGGATGTCTATTTGTTGCTATTATTGAATGGTTAATTTAGTAAATTGATTGTTGAATTTTCTAGAGTTTAGAAATTTATTTAGAAATTTGTAAGATTATAAATATTAGTGTTGTATAAATAAATTATTAATTTTTCTGGAATCACTAAATTCCTCTTGATTAGAATTCATTGAATTATTTAATAGAAGTAGAAATTATTTAAAATTGTGAAATTATAATTTATTGGTAAATATTTAAAAGTAGTTAAAATTGCAGAAAAGGAATGTGATACTGGATTCTTATATTATATATTGACTTTATAGTAGAAGTGGTCATATTGTATTGAATCATAAGAACATTGAAAAAAGGGATCACGTTACCCTTGTCACTGGGTAAGATATTGTTTTATTGTCACATAGTAATTGTTATTATTAATGTTCATACCCAGTAATTTAGGTGACATAATCATTAGATAACATACACCTGGAGATGGGGAATTTGATAAAAGAGACGGTGTTGGTATTTTGGGTGGACTTAGGATATGGTTGCGTAGTCGAAAGATGGATCCACTGTAGGGGTTCCGGGGGATGACTGACATCCCGTATTGTTCATATTGTTATTATTATTGACATATTATTATTGTTATTGAAATATTGTTATTGTTATTTACTACCTAGCGGTAGGACCTGGTGCAGTGCCAGGGATTGGGCCGTGGTTCCGGGTATGTATAGAACCCACCTAAAACACAAATTACCATCTTTAATTATCAGTTTCAAATAACAAGACATTAAGAATAGACATACACAGACATTTTGACAGCATGACTCTACCTTGACAAATTATAACTTATAAATAGTTATGTGGTGTATATTACTGTGCTTTAATATGGTTCTAATATGCTAATTATTAGTATGATAAATCATACCTAGCAATGAATGTTGTTGTTACTTGTGCATGTTTCTTTATATCCCTCTTTTTATCACTCACTTAGGTCGCTATTAACGACCCTGAGTTTGTTTGCTCAGGTTCTGATCTAGAGACTCTACAGGATCAGGAGTACTTCGAGCATATCACAGATGTCCAGTAGCCGTAGCTTTCTCAATATGTGAGACTTTTATGGTTATATTTTCTATTATTTTTATTATGTTATAATAAGTGGAACCCTTGGTGACGTTAAGTATTTGTTTTCTTCTAGCTGGAATAATTTATAAACCTTGTTATTTGAATTAATGTACTGAGGCTTAACGTATTTGTTTTGAAATTACGTCACCGACTCTTGTCACGTACCCATTTTTATGTGTATTATGGTGGCGGGGCGTTACAGGTCATCCAAGGTGGGTTCTTTGAAAATCCACGTTATTTAGATTGGGAAGCAACGCTTGGCCCAATCCGACCACTACCGAAACCACCACCTTGAGGTAACATTTTTCCTTCCGTTTCATCTTTTTCAGGCATATATGCATTCATTCATATATTGAGGACAATGCATGAGATAGGTGTGGGGAGGGTTCTAGCATAACATAAGTTTTCTTTGAATTTGTTAAAAAAAGAAAAAAATATAACATTTTCTTTACTTTTAAAACTTTTTGATAAGAAAAATAATATTTTGTCCTATTTTTGTAAGAAATTAAGTTAATTTTAAGACTTAAGCGAATCATAATTATGATTTCTTATACTTGATCAAAATAAGCTTATTTGTTTGATTTCTAGGGTTAGGAAGAAAAATTGAAAAAGTAATTTAGTCTTGATTTATACCTTGATGAAATATGCATACTTTATACACTTGCATACATAGGCTTCAAAAATAAAAATTCTTATACCTTGTAAAAAAGAAAAGAATATATATATATATATATATATATATATATATATATATATATATATATATATATATATATATATATATATATATATATATATATATATATATATATATATATAATCCTCTAATTAAGCTGGGTATTTGTGCCTCATAAAGCATAAGTATTCACGTCTAAAAGTAGTCCATATTACAAATAAACTCCTTAGTTTTATGGCCTTGTTTGCTTGAGTCCTTAAGTTTTTGAGGTGTTTTTTCTCACCCGGTGGCCTAAGACTGTTCAGTTTGGGAGCCACCAACTAAAGGCTCGTTACATGAGCAAATTAAAAAGCCTAATAGGACAAAGGGGTATTATCACCAAAAATATGTAAAATAAGGTATAAGAGTTAGAGTTAAAGATTTTTTAGTCAAATATTCACGGTCATAAAGGTGCATATGAGTTATGATAAAATAATAGATTAGGTGAGAAATACATTTTTTATCATTATCTTGATTGATAACAAAATTTTGAATTGAGACTTAGTTTAGGAATGAATAGTTTGGTATTCTTATGACTTATGGATTACTTGAAATTTTGCAAAAATTCTTCAAATATTTTTCCTTTTTCAAAATGTGTTTTCAAAATACTACAACTTTATTTTTTCTTCTTTATGGATTTTGTTTGTGAAATTCACTGAAAACTCTCAAGAGACTACAACCCCTCATTTAGGAAAAACATAGAGTTTTAAAGGCTTGCTGCACATGTTCAGTATAGTCGCGTGACCTGCGAAAGTGGTCTAATAAATTCTTAGGTTTAGTTTTCTTATTTTTCTCGAAGATGAGCAAAAGATAGGTGTGGGGGTATGATCACACACGTATTTTGTGTTTTTTTTTTTTACATTTCTACTTTATATTGTAATAAATTCTGCTAATTCCTTGTCTTAATATCTTATTTTGTAGATTTGTTTTAATGAAGGGAGAGAAGATAAGACCAAATAAAAGTCAGTTAAATTTTGATTTAATTGGACCTATTTGGTTAACTGAAGATAAAGCCAAATAAATAGAATTAAAATCGAATTTAGAAGAATCAATTTGGTTAGTTAGAAGAATCAAAGGGATATTGTTAAAATTCAGAGATCCAAAAAAGATATTATCAGGAGTTCTTTTCGGTTGGGCTAGCAATTTTGTCCATATCTCCAACCTTATCTCCAACTTTGTCAGAAAATCTTTTCCGTTAAGCCAGCGATTTGGTCTCATCATCAAACATACTCTCTCTTATTCATTTCAACCTATAAATACCGCCACTTCAGAAGGCAAAGGGGCACCACTCTAGTAGAGAGTTGGGATTAGGCTTATATTTTAGATTTAACTTAGGTTTTTTATTTTTCTTTTAATGTAATTTTTCATTTCTTTATGTTACTTAGATGAGAGAAAATTTTCATAAGAGAAAGAGAGTGAAGGCTGTATTGAGAAGTGACACTAGCGTAAGTTTTTTTTCTTTTCTTTTATTGTTACTTAATTGAATTAAAGTTGCATTTTATGTTATTCTTTCGTGTTGCTGTTTTGCTTTCCTCTGAAGTACTTGTAAATCCAAATGAATCCGAGAGCCTCAAATATGTCTTGCCTTTGCAGGTGCCATTGATGGCTTACGGTGATGGATAACCATTTCCGTTTTATTTTCTGCTTGCACTTTTAATTTATAGTTTAGATTGAGAATGGAGAAGATCCTATATGTCATGCTTTGATCGCCTTCAAGCCAAGGTAAGTCGTTGTAGCGTATCAAAGGTAAAGCAAGTGCCGATGAGGTAAGTATTCTTTAGTTTGTATTTTTTTTATTTCTTAGTTTAGAAACACATTATAAAAAATTGACTATTTCTTCTTTCTTTTGATTCTTTCTTTTTAACTTAGCTTTCCCTTTCTCTTGAAACATCAACAACATCATTATCTTCTTAACTCTTTTATTTTCTTTTTCTAAAACTGAGAAGAACTTTTAACTTGTTTTTGTAAACTAAAAAGAAAGAAGTTTACTTAACGCTTCCATCGCAATCCCTCCTTGTAGATCATGACCCGTATATCCCCTTTCTATTGTGGAAGAATTGTGAACCTAGCACTTTTCTTAACTCTGTATTTTTCTCTGTTCCGGTTTATCTCGATCAATTAGTCATCAATTCTGCACTTTAATATCACATTTGCCTGCCCGGTTTTCAAATAAAACACTGTTATTAACCCGTTTTCGGTCTCTTATATGCAGATTGCAAAGGGTAGGGGCAAAGTTGAAATAAGAGTCTAATTAAACCCATTTTAGGGTAATTAATCATGATTTCTTGGAGAGCAACGCAAGGAGCTACTAGAAGAATATATTGGATCCCGAATTATAGCTGTATCTGGAGAAATACGGATTCAAAATACACAAAACAGAGTATATATATAGAAGCATTTCGAAGCGAGACGAACATGTGGTCAAAAGATTACCTGATCTTGCCACAGAAATGTGGCTTTTATCATGTTTCCATGGCAAAGCGAGGGAGAGAGCTACCGATTTTCGACGCGTGGCATCGTCTCGTCTTCTAGAAGTCCATTTTGCCTATAAATACCCCTTCAGGAGGCCAGAATGCGGAGGAGGGAAGCAGATTCTAGGGTTTTCTTCTCTTTAATGTAGTGTAGAATTTTCTTTTTTTTTTTTTTCTATTTTTGTATTGTTTTCTTTATTTTAGATCTAAGATTAGACCAGAGAGTGATTCATAGGAGAAAGTAAGAGTTATTTGTAATAGATTGTGATAATATATGAAAAGTTTTCTCCTTTCTCTTCATTGTTTCTTCTTTGTTTTCTTTCTAGATGCTTAACTAGTTTTCTTTCATGGTGATCTAACTTTGAACCCACTAATCATCTAACTCTTGATTGATAACCCACATGAATCTAATAGTATCTACAAGGTCTTTCTCTTGCAAGAGCCATTGATGGCTCATGATGATTGGTTCTAACTCCTACTAGCTAACAAACTAACTTGCAATGATTACGTTACTTCATGCTTACTCACTTGTAGTTTTGATGGATTAATTATAGCTTGCACCTTGTTAACCAAGTTTTAATGTAGAGAACAATCTTATGGACCATGCTTTGAAAAGCTCTTGAAGCAAGCCTGGTGATTGCCAAGGATCCAATATGAGGCAACTATCACACTAAGATGTTAGCATGGTTAGTGGGAGCAATTATTAGTTAGCCAAGCCATGACTTTTCTTCCCTTTTAACTTTGTTTTCAAAACCGTTTTCCAAATCACTTTATCATGTTTTTATCTTTGTTTTCATTGTCTTTTTCTCTTTCTTCTTTTATTTTCATTTCGTTTGTTTTTAATTTCTTTAAAAACTAAGAAGAACTCATTAACACTAACATGACACGATCGGTAAATCTTCTTTCGCCTCTAGTCCTTGTGGATTCAACTCGTATAGCCTCTATTACATAGTATCGAAGATGCCAAAGCACACACACTTAAATTCTGATTTTCAAAATATGCTATTTCTGTGCACGGTTCACCTTCGATCACTTTCTTCGAGCTTCATCTTGATGGTAAGGAGGCGGTTGCTGCACCTCCTGAGTTCCTATTGGAAAGCATATTGGTGGTAGAACGCCCGCTTTACATCTTCAAAATCCCTAAAAGATTGGCTTGGGAGTGAATAGAACCAGTAATAGGTGGCTCCTTTGAGATTGGATGGGAACACACAACTCAGAAACGCGTCATCGTAAGAGTGGACCTCCATCTTGTCTTCGTACTGGCAAAGATGTTGGATGGGGTCGGTTGCTCTTGAGTAATGTTCAAAGCTCGACATCACAAACTTCTTTGGGAAGCGATGAAAGGTGATCTACTCAGAGAGCAGAGAGTTAAGGATGCTCAACTCATAGGGCTTCATCTCCTTATGGGGTAGTTGGCTGGCCCTCTCAACCTGCTCCTTGATGATCTCCTCTATATCCTCCGCTTGTATGTCTTTGGAACCTTTTGCACCCAGAACTCGGAATGCTGGTTGTCACTCAGGGAGAATGACCTATCATACTTCGATTCCCCTCGGTGCGTGCGATTTTTGCGGAAGAAGATGGAGACAGAGTCGCTTGGGAACTCTTCCCTCGGGATGCTCTAAGGATTGCGATTTCCGGAGGATCTCAATCTGGGTGAGGAGCAGATTTTGGACGTGGGTGGTCGTGTCTCTCTCTAGGGCAGCCTACTCACGTTTATGAACTGTCTCTGCTTGCTATTCTTCCAATTATTTTTTGAGATCGGCGAACATTTGTTGGCCCAAAGGTTACAATCCTCGGTTTTGTGTTTTGATGATAACAAGGCATATGAAGCTTTTTGATAGTAATCAAGTTTAAGAGTGTATTTCTGGGTTCAAAGAGATCAAACATGTTCTTTTCTATAAAGGAAGGTGTTGGTGGCTTAAGGGTACTCAAGTACGGGATCATAGCTCAACCTCCAAATGTTGCTCAACGTCACTACCAGAGAAGCCCACTTGAAGATTCATATAGCCAATAAGAACCTTGTAAGAAACTAGTTTGTTAAAGGATAAAATATAGATTTGAGGCTCAAAGATACACACACACACACAAAAATGCATGTTTTTAAAAGAATGATTTTTAACATGTTTGGTTTCAATACTTTTTCTATATTTTTCTAAATATTTTTATCATTGTTTAGAACTTGTATCTCATGGATAAACATGTTTTCTATCTCCCAAAATCCAAACAAAAATAATAGAAAATTTTCTGTATCTTCAAAAATGTCTTAGACCCTGTTTTTGGCCTAGGTCGGTCGGTCGACCAGGCGTTTTCAAGTTTTGCTTTTGTGCTTTTATTTTCAGAAATCTTCTTTAAGTTTTTCAGTTCTCAAAATCTCTCTTTTGATTTTACTCACTTACAATTCTTGAGCTTCAAATTTATATTTTATTCTACAGGTATTTGTAAGAGAGTTTCAAAAGAGAGTGTTTGTGATCTTTTGATCACCTAGAGCTTATTCTTTTCGCTTTGTGCTACCTCTGGTCTAGAGGAGTGTGTTGGGGAGTTATGTACTCCGAGAGGTTGTAATTCCTTGTTGTAAGGTCCCTTGGTGGAAGGTCCAATAGTGGATTGAAAAATCCTTCATGGTGGTGAAGGCGGGGACATAGAGCAGTGGCTCGAACCTCGAAACAAATCTCTCTGTTTGCGATTGCTTTATTGTCTCTATTCATTTGTTTTTCATTCATTCATTATTGACGATCAATACTCATCTCAACAAGATCACAATTAAGCTCAACTCTTATCTAGAGGAATCACGAGGAGAAGTTCAGAGCCCTTCAAGGGGAATTCAGCTTCAAGTCTTGTTTTGAGTGATCGATTGCATCATATCTTTTTTTTTATTGTATTGAATTGTAATTTGATTAGCCTTACACCTATTCACCCCCACTCTAGGTGTAATTTTAATAGGTATCAGAGCTTTGATCTCTAATTTTTGGCTTAACAACCTTAGAGAGATCCTTCTTGCTAATCATTTCATTGACATCTTCTTTTCATCTACTAGGAAAAATGGCCGAAGGTATTAAGACCCCTCCCAAGTTTGATGGCCTTAACTTTCCCATATGGAAGGTTAAGATGACCGTATGTTTGCAATCCTTAGGAAGCCGGGTTGCAAAGGCGGTGATTAGACCCTTTAGTGTACCAGTAGTGATGAGGACACTTGGTCCGATATTGCTACCAAGGAGTTTGATGCCAATGCAAAGGCACACTATGCATTGCTTCAAGCCTTGAATGGTGATGATATCGCTAGGGTTATACACTGCAAATCCGCCTACGAGATTTGATCTCACTTAATAGTCACTCATGAGGGAACATCACAAGTCAAAGGGCTAAAATTGATTTTTTGCGTTCCCAATATGAAAACTTCACTATGCATGAAAATGAATCCATTGATGACATGATTACAAATTTACTAAAATTACTAATGATCTTTCTTCTTTAGGTGATACTATTGACAATGACCAAAAAGTCTGGAAAGTCATTCGTGCACTTCCACCATCATGGGAAGTTAAAGCCACTACATTAAAGGAGTTAAACAACAAGAAAGAGCTGGAGCTCATCAGTCTTATCGACAACCTTAAGACTTATGAGATGGAGAGGAAGGCTAGAGAAGAAACGGCTCCACAAAAGAAGAAGACAATTGCCTTCAAGTCTACTCCCACCATCTCCGACGAAGATGAAGAAGAAGATGATGATGAAGATCTTTCCCTCCTTGTAAGAAATGTAAGAAGAATGTACAATAAGGCAAATATCAACAATAGGAGACGATGGCAGGGAAAGGAAGAAAAGAAAATCATCTGTTTCAACTGTCGAAAACCCGGACATATCATTGCCGAATGTCCGGATATCAAAAACAAGCCATCTTCCTCAAACAAGCCAAAGAAGCCATTCTTGAAGAAAGCTCTCAAAGCTACATGGGATTCAGAAAGTGAATTAGAAGAGGAGGTGGACACTGCAAACATGTGTTTCATGGCAAATGATAACACACCTAAGGTAATTTCTGAACCATCCATTGATGATTGTAATTTAACTATAAATGAATTAGGAGATGCATTTGTAGAACCTTCAAACAACTATGATTTTCCAGAGAAAAAATATTTAAAAACGAAAAAGGAAAATGAAGTTCTTCAAAATAAAATTATCACTCTTTCTAAAGAAAAGGATGAATTATCTTCTACTCTTTTATCTACACAAAAAGATTTTGATGCATACAAGAGTTCATATAAAGCAAAGTTTCCTATGATTGATAAAAATGAAATTTCTGCTTTGAAAATTAAAATCAACACTTTAAAAATATTTTAAAGAAATGTGAGTTTGATAAAGCTAAATAAGAAGTCATGTTTTCTAAGAAAAATTCTCATAAAGGCATATTCATGCTACACATGCTCACTCTTCAAAATCATATACTAAGCATGCTCATAAGCCATATGCTCATCATGCATTCATGTATGGTAGAATTTATACATATACTTATTGTGGCCGAAAGGGTCACTTAGGTAAATTTTATTTTGATCGTATAAATGCTTCTAATAATCATATTTGGGTTCGAAGTACTAAAGTTATAGGACCCAAGAAGATATGTGTACCAAAATCAACAACTTCATTATTTAATGTAGGTACACACCAAAACTCCAAGACGTAAGGAGCGATGGTATCTTTATAGTGGTTGCTCAAGACACATAACTTAGGACATCAATAATTTTGCAACTCTATCAAGGTAACAAGAAGGTGGCACCGTCACCTTCGGAGATGACTCAAAGGGCAACATTATCGGTATAGGTAACATTAAAATTGGTTCATCTCCATTGATTGAAAATGTTGTTTTAGTTGATGGACTCAAATATAATCTATTGAGTATTAGTCAACAATGTTATCGAGATTTCAAAGTTATTTTTGATAATTCTTCTTGCAATGTTTTAGACTGTAATACCGATGCTTGCATTCTTTCCAGATTTCGTGAAAATAATGTATATATTATTGATATGTTAAATCTAGATTGCAATGCTAAATGTTTAAATGCTTTCAATGAGAATTCTTAGTTATGGCATAGAAGATTAGGCCATGTATCTTTTGACCATCTATCTAGAATTAACTTAAAGGAATCAGTAAAGGGTATTCCTTACTTGAAGTTTGAAAAGAGCCACATTTGTGATGCGTGCTAACTTGGAAAACAAACCAAATTCTCTTTCAAACCAATTAAGGATATCATGACACCCAGACCATTAGAGTTAATCTACATTGATTTGTTTGGTCCTACTAAAACCAAAAGTTTAAATGAAAATCGTTTTGTTTTTGTATTGGTCGATGATTTTTCTCGTTTTACATGGATTTTCTTTTTGGAACATAAAGATCAAGCTTTTTCGCATTTTAATGTTTTTAGAAAAAGGGTTGAAAAAGAAAAAGGTTTTTCGATTTTGCGTATAAGAAGTGATAGAGGTGGTGAATTCATTAACTATTCTGTTATCACTTATTGTGAATAAAATGGAATTAGGCATGAATTATCTTGTCCTAGAACTCCACAACAAAATGGAGTTGTTGAAAGGAAGAATCGTACTCTTCAAGAAATGGTTAGTGATAGGTAGTAAAAAGTGCATATTTATTATTACATTTACTATCATATTTTCATATTTATTCCTATAATTATGCACTATTACTAATGTTTTATTATTTAATGTGTGCAGGCCTTGAGTAATTATTTAAATAAAGAATAAAGCCCAGAAGCCCTAAAAAGCCCATGTGCAAGCCCATGTGCAAAAGTTGTAATTACTAAAAGGAGGAGGAAAAGGATAAGATGGACTTCTATTTGAACAAGGTTGCTTGCACCACAAGATGAAGATAAAGGAGAGAAAAATTCGGATTCAGACTGTACACGTTTTAGTATTCAGATCATAAACTTTGCTAAATCCGATTATTCAAGATGCTCTAAAAAGAAGACTTGAAGGACTACAACTCTTATATTGATCAAACTTTCCAATTCAGCCGGCAGATAAGCCATATTCAGCGATCAACATGATAACAAGTTGCAGGACAGATTTGAACTTCTATGGATAAGTCAAAACAAGTTTGGAGATAAAAGAAGAATTCAAATTCAGAGATATTTTGCTCCTCTTATCTTCATATGCTTATTATCCTCTAGTTTTCTCCTATAAATACCCCTGCATAGCAATAGAGGAAGGGCAGATCTCAGAAGCTCAAGTACAGAAACGAGCTTAGGGTTTTTCTTTAGATTCTCTCTAATTTTTAGATTGTAACTTAGGTTTGTTTTAGTTTTCTTTTATGTAATTTTTATTTTTTATGTAACTGAGAGGAGAGACGAGTTTCATGGAGGAAGGAGATCAAGCTTGTACTGAGGTGACATCGGTGTAAGTCTTTTCTTCCATTGTTATAAGAATCAAATCGAAGTTCTGTTTCTTCTTTATTCTTGTTTTGTTTTTGTTTCCCTCTTTTGTGTTGGTTGATCCAAGTAAAACCAATGCCTCGAAGTTTCCTTCTCCTTGCAAGTGCCGTTGATGGTTTATGAAGATGAACATCCATTTCCATGGTAGTATAGCTCGCCCTTTTATTTCATAGTATAAATCGGGAATGGGGAAGATCTTATATTCCATGCTTCGCTCGCCTTCAAAGAAAGGTACATCGTTGATACGGTCCAAAGGTAAGCAGACGCCGAAGAGGTAAGTATGTTTTTAGTTTTCTTTCTTTTTTTTCTTTAGCTTAGATTACCAACACCACAATATTCCCAATCTCTTCCACTCTTTTTTCATTGTAAATATCATTGTAAATATTATTGTAAATATCATTGTAAATAAAAGAAAACTTACTAAAAAAGCTTCCATCGCTAGTCCCTCCCTGTGGATCACGACCCGCATAGCCACTTGCTATAGCGGTAGAATTGAGTACCTTGCACATCCTATTCTTAGATCTGAAATTTTGTATTCTTGTGTGCAGGTAACACCTCAATCAAATTTTGGCGCCGTTGCCGGGGAGGGATGGTAAGTTATTCTTTAAAAAAAACTAATTATTTATTTATTATTTTTGTTTGCAGGATCAGAGAACAGGAAATATAACTGTAGCAAAGGACATATAGCAACTCTGTGCCTCTGCCCTAGAAGGCAGAGCAGTGGAGCCTACTACAGCGCCGCGTTTGCGCGACAATTGCCGCGTTTTCGCGGCCTGAGTAGTGAACTACTCACTAAGTTTTCTGCAGGTTGCTGGAAAGTTAAAGTTAGACTTGCTGTTCTGTTAATTTTTCTCTGTAATTACCCTGCACACTGCTAATTATTAACAGTAACCTATTTGTTGAAAAATAAAAAAAAATTAGACTCTTGCATCTTAGGCACGTGTCTATTTAATTTTTTTAATTCTGTTGAAGAGTGCTGGCGACAAGGTACGTTTGCATTGCATATAGATTAGGAAACACTCTTGGCTGATTTACTGCTTTTTGAGTGATTACTTATCTACTGCTTTACACATACACAAAAAAATTTAAGGGCATAACCCATAAATAACATAAGGTGGGGATTTCATCACCCTTCCTTGGCCCACAAATCATCTCCGTTGCACTCACAACCCTAACCCTAAATAAAAATTGACTAGACGTTGGCCCTAGGGACAACTCGGACTCAATTAGGAGATTATCCTAAGGGGGAACGGTGTTGGAATTTGACTCTTACCAAATCAGTGTCTAGGAAGGGGATTGAGGGCCGAAAGCCCAAAGATTGGTGGTTATTTAATTAAGGAACGTCTTTGACGGAAAACCTCCCACCAATCTTGCCCTGACCTGGCTGATTAACTTGTGATCAAAGTCTGCATTATACCTCCCGTGGACAGTCTAACCAGTTAGGAGTCGTCTAGGTCATAGGTCTACCCTAACTTAGTTTAGAATTTTTTTTGTTTTTCCTTTGTTTGCTTATTTGTTTTTTTTGTTTGTATTGTGTGATATGGCTTATAACAACAATTTTTCCAATTTTAATCCATATTACATACCAACCTCTTTTTCGGATATTACCAACCCGGCATATCATAACTTTGACCAACCTAGTGTGCCGGAGTGGTCTTATCCGAATAAATATAACCCATGCCCCCATCTTATGACCATAATTTCCACAACAATTTCAACTCTTCACAGAGTTCATGGGGATTCGCCTCCCCCGAGTCCTACTCAGTTCCACCAGTTCATAATAGAAAACCATCTATCTTGGAAATGATGAGTATGCATGAGTCCAAGCAACAATCACCATCAATCTTGGACATGATGATGCATGAGTCCAAGCACCAATCACATAATCTGACCGACTCACAATTTCATCACGATTGTCACAACAACACTTCATCTTTTCAAGTCCAATCACAACAAAATGATGCACCAATCTGTTGGTCCCGAGATAATGCCAATTACGGAACTTTTTCTGTTGGCACTTATGGATCTAAAATAGAAAGTCAACACAAATACTAAATAAAGAAGAATTAAGTTAAACAAATAAATAAACTTGCAGTAAAGGAAATCAAATCTCAGAAAAGTTTAGACAAACGCAAACACGAGAGATTTATCCTGGTTCGGTCCTCGTGACCTATATCCAGTCCCCAACCCACCCGCTTGAGATTTTCCTTTATCCTTGATTTTGTACACCCAAAATCACAACCATGCACACCACTTGACAAATCCCCTTTGCCAAATGTGTACACCTTCTCTTCCACCAAGAGAACAAACTCCACCTTGTACAACTGCTTCTACACCAAGAAGACACCCGTGTACAATGATTGCTTTGAGTATTACAACACTTTCCTATAAGCCTTGGTATTGTGTATGAACGTGGACAAGGTCTAGTATAGGAAACAAACTTCAGAGAACTTCACAAAGGAATTGAATTTTGGTGAAGAACAGAAGTTGGAAATCAGTTTTCAGGTTTGGCAGAATTTTGATCTTTAGAAAACTGAAGATTAGGATTGGTATATGGCCTTTGGTTTAACTACCCTTTATATAGATGCACACTAGGGTAAGTTAGGATAGTTACAGGTGCAATTCAAATGATTGAAACGTTGGAAATCGTTGCACAAAAGACCAGATAAGAGAAACCGTCCAACAGTCAGAAACTGCCTATAGTCGACTTTCCTTTTGAGTTAGTCGACTATACAAGGCAATTTTCCAAAGGTTAGTTGACTATATTTTAGTATAAGTCGACTAGGTCATGAATAGCTCAAGTGACAGGTTTCTGGATAACTGAATCAAGTCGACTGCAACTTCCTTCAAGTCGACTGGACCAGTGATTAGTCGACTAGGGGCATAGGATTAGTCGACTACAAGGTCTATTAGTCGACTAGGTTTGTCTGTCAAGTCGACTAATGGGCAAACAGAGAGTTGGGTTTCTTTTGGACACATGACTAGTCGGCTAGGAGGTTTGGGTTAGTCGACTACCAAGTGGATTAGTCGACTATAAGGAGTTATAAGTCGACTACATAGACAGGATATGTGTGTGTGCATCAAGGCTTTTGACATGCTATTTTACAATTACAAAACACATCATATCAACTCTCTTTGGGCAGTCTTGATCATGAAGAACTCTTGATTCGTCATGTGATAGAGCTCCAAATGAAATGCTTCACAAAGTCTTCATCAAAACAAGTTTCAACATTCTCCCCCTTTTTGATGATGACACGTTGTGTGCACATATGCTCCCCCTGCAGAAAATAGGTTATATTTTCCTCCCCCTGCAGAAATTGGGTTATAACAAATATAGAAATACTTTGTTCTCCCCCTGTAACAAATATATCATAATATATATATATATATATATATATATATATATATATATATATATATATATATATGTATATATGTTCTTATCAACTTTTATATGGTACCTGCAAGATAAACGTTAGATGGTACCAAACATAAAAGAACATATTAACCTTTAGGAGTCCAAATCCATTTAGAATTTGGTTTCCACCTGTTAGTATACACATAATTGCAAGAATTACATATATCATGAATGTATGATGCAATATATGTATTTTATCATGAATACTTAAATTCTTAGGAATCCATATAAACTTATTTTTCTTAGACTTTCTTTTTACAAAAGAACTATATGGATTACTACAATATGAAGAATTTTTAATATATCCAATACCAAAATGATTATGTGACAATTTCCGAAAAGATAATAAATCATTCAACTTTTCTTTTCCTTGATTGAACTTAGTCACATTTTGCAAAATATCTTCATATTTCTTTTTGAAAACTGAAATATCTTTATCTAAAATAGAAATCCTTTTATTCAAAGACTCAGTTTCCTTTTTAAGAAAAATGTTCTCTTTTATAAACTTCTCATTATCATTTTTCAAAGATGATATGACTTTTTCAAACTCATCTTGTTGAGAATTTATAGAAGATACTTGTAAAGCATAACATGAATTTTCATTTAAAAGTTTTTCATTTTCTTTTGATAAAACTTTATTTTTCAGTTTTTCATGCTTTAGATCATTAAACAATTCATGAAATGCATCAGAAAGTTCAGTAAATGATACCACATCATCTTCTATGGCCATGTAACATAGGTTGACACGTTTAGTGGATTCTTCTTCGTCAGAAGATGAAGAATCACTGCTCTCTCATGAGGCTTCATAGTTTTTCTTCTTTCTGAACTTTTTGCTCTTGATTTTACCTTTATTTTTGAGCAATGGGCAATCCATCTTCATATGACCTGGTTTATTGCAATTAAATCATTTGAATTTACCTTGCTTTAGAAATCTCCTGAATTTCTTTGAAAGCATTGCCATCTCCTCTTCATCGTCATTTGAATCGTCCGTGTCGGAGGATGCATGGAAGGCAAGTTCTTTCTTCTTTGAGTGGTGTTGTCGTTCGTCCTTATTTCTTTCTTCTAACTGCACTTCATATGCCATTAGATTACCGATTAGGTTTTCTAATGTCATAGTTGAGAGATCATTGGCTTCTTCAATTGCGGTTGTCTTCTTCTCCCATTCTGGTGTGAGTGCACGAAGGATCTTACGAACTCTTTCAACTTGAGTGTAGTCCTTTCCAAGGGATGTTAATGAATTGATAATGTCGGTGAATCTTGTAACCATTTCAGATATGGTTTCATTCTCCTCCATTTTGAATAATTCAAACCTGTGAACACGAACAGATATTTTAGACTCTTTAACTTTACTTGTGCCTTCATGTGTTACCTGAAGAGTATGCCATATTTGATGTGCAGAAGTGGCTATTGACACTCTGTTGAACTCTTCTTTGGTTAATGCACAGAACAAGGCATTCATCGCTTTGGCGTCAAGGTTCGCATTCTTCTTTTGATCCTCACTCCAAGTGCTGTAGTTGGTTGTTGGCTTGGTGTACGATGCTTCAACGATGTTCCAAAGTTCGTAGTTGAGCGATTACAAGTAGATCTTCATTCTACACTTCCAATAGTTGTAGTTGGATCCGTCAAATAGTGGTGGACGTTGTGTAGAATGTCCTTCTTTGAATTGTGACGAAGGGAACTCCGTTGCCATCCTTGTTGTTGACTAGGTACCAAATGTGAGACCCGCTCTGATACCAATTGTTGGTCCCTAGATAATGCCAATTATGGAACTTTTTTTGTTGGCACTTATGGATCTAAAATAGAAAGTCAACACAAATATTAAACAAAGAATAATTAAGTTAAACAAATAAATAAACTTGCAGTAAAGGAAATCAAATCTCAGAAAAGTTTAGACAAACGTAAACACGAGAGATTTATCCTGATTTGGTCCTCGTGACCTACATCCAGTCCCCAAGCCACCCGCTTAAGATTTTCCTTTATCCTTGATTTTGTACACCCAAAATCACAACCATGCACACCACTTGACAAATCCCCTTTGCCAAATGTGTACACCTTCTCTTCCACCAAGAGAACAAACTCCACCTTGTACAACTGCTTCTACACCAAGAAGACACCCGTGTACAATGATTGCTTTGAGTATTACAACACTTTCCTATAAGCCTTGGTATTGTGTATGAACGTGGACAAGGTCTAGTATAGGAGACAAACTTCAGAGAACTTCACAAAGGAATTGAATTTGGTGAAGAACAGAAGTTGGAAATCAGTTTTCAGGTTTGGCAGAATTTTGATCTTTAGAAAACTAAAGATTAGGATTAGTATATGGCCTTTGGTTTAACTACCCTTTATATAGATGCACACTAGGGTAAGTTAGGGTAGTTACAGGTGCAATTCAAATGATTGAAACGTTGGAAATCGTTGCACAAAAGACCAGATAAGAGAAACCGTCCAACGGTCAGAAACTGCCTATAGTCGACTTGCCTTTTGAGTTAGTCGACTATACAAGGCAATTTTCCAAAGGTTAGTCGACTATATTTTGGTATAAGTCGACTAGGTCATGAATAGCTCAAGTGACAGGTTTCTGGATAACTGAATCAAGTCGACTGCAACTTCCTTCAAGTCGACTGGACCAGTGATTAGTCGACTAGGGGCATAGGATTAGTCGACTACAAGGTCTATTAGTCGACTAGGTTTGTCCGTCAAGTCGACTAATGGACAAACAGAGAGTTGGGTTTCTTTTGGACACATGACTAGTCGGCTAGGAGGTTTGGGTTAGTCGACTACCAAGTGGATTAGTCGACTATAAGGAGTTATAAGTTGACTATATAAACATGATATGGTGTGTGCATCAAGGCTTTTGACATGCTATTTTACAATTACAAAACACATCATATCAACTCTCTTTGGGTAGTCTTGATCATGAAGAACTCTTGATTCGTCGTGTGATAGAGCTCCAAATGAAATGCTTCACAAAGTCTTCATCAAAACAAGTTTCAACACAATCGACTATGAAAAGATGCTTGAAGCCATGACTCAGGCTAGAATCGATCGTGATCATGAAATAGATATGATGGTTCAAACTTTACGTTCTCACCGTTCGGCCATTTCTGATAACCATTCTGTTAGAGCTGAAGAGTCACGTTGCTTTGGAAAACAAGATTCTATTTCAGTACAATCATTTAAACTTGCCCAAACTCCAATTTTTGAAAATGACATTGATAGTTTGGCAAGTTATTCATTTCCTGAAATAGAACTTGAGAATGATCCTGACCCTCAACTTAGTTATTCAATTCTACTTCCTGATCCAATAATGACTCCGGTGTCTTCACCTGATTTCAATTTTCTTGAGTCAACATTGGATCCTGTGCCAATTCATTATGAAATTGAATCGCCAATCTTTTATGATCATCATATTGAACTTGACCAATTTCATACTGTTGAAAGTCCCATTGACAAATTGGTCAGTTCTCATTTTTATGATATTGAACTTAATGAGATATGTGACCTAGATTCTCAAATTTGTGATCCAGTTCAAATTCCCGAATCAATATTGACTCCTGTTTTGCTACCCAATTTGAGTAATATTTTAGAGTCAGTTTTGCTTCCCACACCTGTCATTCTTGAACTTGAATCACCAATTTTAAGTCACATTCCATTGTGGGAAAATGATTGTGGACTTGAGTTTCAACTTCTTGATTTGGACCCACTTCTTGAACCAAGCTCGACTCCTGAACCATTACTTGATTTAAGTTACTTTCCTGAGTCGGTATTCGTTCCCGTACTTCTTATGTCCAAGTCAATCATTCCATCTTTTCATACTCCATTTTGGGACAAGGCGGTTGACACAATTGACTCTGAAAATAATTATGAAATTTGAAAATTAGATGGGGTGGAATTTTTTCATACATACATCATTTTAGTGGGTTATACAAGAGAGATTTCTGGTGGGTTCCTCCGAATTTCACGAAAATTCGATTGGGCCGCATTTCGTGGACCAATTTGACCACCACCGAAACCACCACCTTAAGGTAATATTTTCCTTCCCTTTCTTCTTTTTCATGCATACATGCATTCATTCATACATTGAGGACAATGCATGAGATAGTTGTGGGGGAGGATTTACTAACATACTAACATAGGTAGAAACTAACTAAAAAAAAAGACAATATTTTGACTTATCTTTTGAAAGAAATCTAAGTTAGTCTTAAGAATTAGGAAAATCATGATTAGGATTTCTAAAAACTTGGTCAAAATAAATAAATTGCTGAATTTTTAGGTATAGGAGGAAAAATTGAATAAGTAATTAGTCTTAATTTTTATCTTAATGAAATGTGCATACCTAATACACTTACACATCTAGGATTCTAAGACAGACTCTTGTGCCTTATAAAAATATATATAGTAATATTAAAAAAAACAAAGAAATTCACTAATTAAGCTGGATACATGTGCCTCAAGAAGCATAAGTATTCACGACTAAAGGTGATTTTATAAATAAAGTCCTTAGTTTTATGGCCTAGTTCACTCGAATTTGAGTCCGTGGGGTGTTTTCTCACCCGGTGCCCTAAGACCAACCAGTTTGGGAGCCACCGACTTTAAGTTCGCTACATGGGTGGATTAGAAAGCCTAAGAAAACTAAGGAATATTATCTATATATGTACTAACACATCTAATAGTCAATTAGTTAGGTATGAGGGACTCAAGAAGCCTTGATACTTATATGAAAGAAAATTAGATGAGTTATACATATTAAAAAAAAAGAGAAAAAAATATAAAAATAATAATGATAATAATAAAGAGGCATGAGAGTCCAAGTTAAAGAATTCCTAGTAAAGATTCACATGGATGCATATGACTTAGGGTAACGAAAGAGACTATACAAAAATTCAATTTTGATTCTTCCTAAAATGGATAACAATTTATTATAAAGACTAAGTTTAAGAATGAATAAAAATGATAATCCTAAAACTTATAGATTACTTAGTCTCTTCAAACATATTTCAAATATTGTCCTTTTTATGGATTTTGTGGGTGTAATCCGCTGAAAACCCTCACGAAACAACACTCGTCCTTAACCTAGAGGTTTAACGGCTTGTTGCACATGCTAAGTGCAACCGTGATTCCTACGAAAGTGAGTTAGGATAGATTAGTTTTTCTTTTCTTATTCTTTTTTATTTTTACTCGAGGACGAGCAAAAAGATAAGCGTGGGGGTGTGATAGGTAGTAAAAAGTGCATATTTATTACTACATTTACTATCATATTTCCATATTTATTCCTATAATTATGCACTATTACTAATGTTTTATTATTTAATGTGTGCAGGCCTTGAGTAATTATTTAAATAAAGAATAAAGCCTAAATAAAGCCCAGAAGCCCCAAAAAGCCCATGTAAAAGCCCATGTGCAAAAGTTGCAATTAATAAAAGGAGGAGGAAAAGGATAAGATGGACTTTTATTTGAACATGGTTGCTTGCACCACAAGATGAAGATAAAGGAGAGAAAAATTCGGATTCAGACTGTACACGTTTTAGTATTCAGATCATAACTTTTGCTACAAATATTCAAATCTAATGATTCAAGATGCTCCAAAAAGAAGACTTGAAGGACTACAATTCTTATGTTGATCAAACGTCCCAATTCAGTCGGCCGATAAGCCATACTCAGCGATCAACATGATAACAAGTTGCAGGACAGATTTGAACTTCTATGGATAAGTCAAAACAAGTTTGGAGATAAAAGAAGAATTCAAATTAAGAGATATTTTGCTCCTCTTATCTTCATACGCTTCTTATCCTCTGGTTTTCTCCTATAAATACCCCTGCATAGCAACAGAGGAAGGGCAGATCTCAGAAGCTCAAGTACAGAAACGAGCTTAGGGTTTTTCTTTAGATTCTCTCTAATTTGTAGATTATAACTTAGGTTTGTTTTAGTTTTCTTTTATGTAATTTTTATTTTTTTATGTAACTGAGAGGAGAGACGAGTTTCATGGAGGAAGGAGATCAAGCTTGTACTGAGGTGACATCGGTGTAAGTCTTTTCTTCCATTGTTATAAGAATCAAATCGAAGTTCTGTTTCTTCTTTATTCTTGTTTTGTTTTTGTTTCCCTCTTTTGTGTTGGTTGATCCAAGTAAAACCAATAGCCTCGAAGTTTCCTTCTCCTTGCAAGTGCCGTTGATGGTTTATGAAGATGAACATCCATTTCCATGGTAGTATAGCTCGCCCTTTTATTTCATAGTGTAAATCGGGAATGGGGAAGATCTTATATTCCATGCTTCGCTCGCCTTCAAAGAAAGGTACATCGTTGATATGGTCCAAAGGTAAGCAGACGCCGAAGAGGTAAGTATGTTTTTAGTTTTCTTTCTTTTATTTCTTTAGCTTAGATTACCAACACCACAATATTCCCAATCTCTTCCACTCTTTTTTCATTGTAAATATCATTGTAAATATTATTGTAAATATCATTGAGAATAAAAGAAACTTACTAAAAAAGCTTCCATCGCTAGTCCCTCCCTGTGGATCACGACCCGCATAGCCACTTGCTATAGCGGTAGAATTGAGTACCTTGCACATCCTATTCTTAGATCTGAAATTTTGTATTCTTGTGTGCAGGTAACACCTCAATCAGTTAGGATAATGATTAGTGAATACAGACTCCCTCAATACTTATGGGCCGAGGCCATAAACACCGCATGTTACATATCAAATAGAATTTATTTTTGTAAAAGTACTTCTAAAACTTCTTTTGAAATTTATTATTTGAGAAAGCCTAATGTTTCTTACTTTAGAGTTTTTGGATGCGAATGTTTTGTTTTAAACACCAAAGATAACTTAGATAAATTTGATGCTAAAGCTTTTGAAGCTATTTTTGTTGGTTATTCTTGTAATCACCTAGAGGGGGGGTGAATAGCTGACTAACTAAACTAATGGTCAATTAAGGCGGAATTAAAACTATTAATGCAAACTAAAACTATTATGCACAACACACCAAGTATAACCTAAGAGTGTAGCCGAATTTCCCGTGAAGGGCTCTGGACTAACTCCTCAAGATTCCTCTAGATAAGAGTTGAGGTGCCGCTTTGGCTCTCTTGGTTGAATACAAGTGTGAGCAAACAATCCCCAAGCATATATCAATTAAGCACACAATATATCAAGCATATAAAGATAAAGACAATATAAGCATGCAAGATATAAAGACAAGTAAGAGATAGAGAGAGCAATCGCAAACACGGGATATTTGTTTTGAGGTTCGAGTACACTTGCTCTACGTCCCCGCCTTCAACACTATCAATGATTTTCACTAAAATCGATCCCACCGGATCACTCGGTGCCGCAACACCTACAAGGAGTTCCCACTAGAACTCTTGGACTCTCTAGTCTCTCACTTGTTCCTGCAAGAACAACACACTGCAAGCCCACTAGCTCGCCGAGGCCGCGCCTCTACACCGAGTTCACACAAGAACCCGAAACAACGCGAACACACTAGTCCGCCTCCTCAAAGTACAAGAAAGATCTCTTGATGATCTAAACACTTTGATCACCTAAAACAACTCTCACAACAACTCTCCTATATGTAGATATAGCAATTAGCTCAAGTGTTTGTGAGAAAACTTAGATTCAATATGGTGGTGAAAAACTCAAGAAAATCACTTTTGAAAACTCTTGATAAACTCTCCTTTTGAATGGAAGTATTTGGCTATTAAACAAGTGGAGAAAACCTCTAAAAAGAGTAGGAAAAACTGGTGCTAAAACCCACTTAAAATCTTATACAAAACAGTCCATAACACCCCCATTATATAGGCTAGGAAAAACTAGCCGTTGGGGCAAAACAGCAGCCTGGACGGCTGTCGGTTGACCGGCCCGGTCGACCGCCAACGGTCAGAAATCTGACTGTTGGAGCCTCGGTCGACCGGCCCGGTCGACCTTGGCCTGGAACAGAGAGCAGAACTCTCTGCCGGTCGACCGACCCGGTCGACCGGGGCTTTCCAGAGAGCAGAAGCTCTCTGGCGGTCGACCGGGTCGGTCGACCGGCCCTCCAGCCAAACTAGCGTGCACGTTCTGTACACGTCAGACGATCGACTCGGTCGACCGACTCCTGACTCGGTCGACCAGCCCGGTCGACCGGCAGAAGCCAGAAACGGGGATTATGGGAATTGAAAACTTGGCTTTTTGACTTAGATAAAATCCCATAAAATCTCTAAAAATCAACAAAAATAGTTTCAGTATTATACTTTGATATATAAACATGTTTGAGTAAAATCAAGACATGTTACAAATATTTTGAACTATTTTTGTAACTTAGAAATTTTGACATAAAATAAAATCTGTATTTTTCCAAATAGATTTTTCCAAAACTTCTCCAAATACAAAAACAAGATATTTTAAACACTTTTAAAGTATAGAGTGTATGGATATGTTCCACTACACATACATGATGAAATATTTATGTTTTTGACAATAAAACACTAAACTGGTTTTGGTTAAAACATATATACTTGAAACTCCAAAAACCAACTGGTATTTTGCCAAAATGAAAAGTCTTTTCCAAAATGAAAATTCTTTTATGAAAACACATCTAAATCTTGTGTGTGAGTGTATATGGTATACTTGAGCAATCCACCAACTATTCTATCCTTTACATTTTATATAAAAATAAAATCTTAACAAAACAAACCTAGACACAAGTCTTCTCTTGAAGGGCTTCACTTGAAGTCTTCTTCTCCTTCTTGACTTGATCCAAACTTGATCCAAAGAGCTAGACTTCTCTTGAGTACTTGATGTGGTCTTAATGCACAAGCTCTTGAATCAACACGTGCTAGCTCCAAAACTTGACTTTAAATCCTTTGTTGAAGCTAAATACCTACTAAGATCTTGATCATAAATCTGAGACTAAATAAACACAAGATCATTAGTACTATAACTAAATGAGTTAATCATCATCAAAACTAGAGTGATGGGCCTTTGGGCCAACAATCTCCCCCTTTTGATGATGACAAAACTCATGGAGTTATATATGCATAGATTAAAGTAAAGCTTCAAAGAAGCTCCCCCTTAACTCATGCATAACAAATAAGCAATAAGATATGGCAATGAAGTACATAAAACTAAACAACTAAACATGCATCAACAAGGTGAGGGACAAAAACATAAATCCAAAATCCTTTTTCCAAAAACTTTTCTCCCCCTTTTCGTTTAAACTTTTTTTAAAAACATTCTTTATATTTTCTAAAACTCAAGATGCATATATGCAAAAACACAAATATGCATATATAAACTCAAAATCTTTCTCCTCCTTTTTGTCAATCACCAACAAAGGGGTTAAAGTAAACACAAAACAATGTTCTCCCCCTTTTTGTCCAAAACAAAAATCAACAAAGGGGTGAAACCAAATCAACCAATAAAGAGATATATGCGATATACATTCATGAAGAGGAAGACGCTAAGTTAACTTCCCTACATATATGCATTACATGAAGAAGGGATGACAAGCCCTAACTCACATAACGCATAATATGCAATGTATAAGAGGAGATGTGAAGCTCCCCCTACACACGTGTATCGCATAAAGAAGAGTTGTCAAGCTCCTCAATATAAGCTACACTCAACATGAATCTATACGTAGAAGAGAGATGTTAAGCTCCCCTTGCATATAGGCAATACATATCAAAACATTTTTAAATCAAATTTTTAATAATTACTCAAAACAAATTTTGAAATTTACCCAAGATAATAAAACACATTTTGAGATACCTTTGTAAATAAACAAGATTTTATGATATCAATTGTAAATAAAACATATCAAAACATTTTTAAGAATCCAATTGTAACTAAACAATACAAATTTTGAAGTTTTTCTTAAATCAACAAGTCAATTTGATATATCATAAGAATTTTATACCATATGAAATAGGAAATTTGTGATACCAATTGAAATTGAAACATTTTTGTATTTTGATACCAATGAAAAATATGGATACCAATTGAAATAAATAGATACCAATTGAAGTTTATTGTACATTATGATATAAAAAAAATACCGATTGAAGATAATGCATAAGCTTGTTAAAAAAAATGCCAATTGAGAAATCAATTGAAAATCAAGATTTAAATTAAGCTTAGCATAAACATACTTTGTGCTTTAAACATGTAAATATCTTGTAAATCAAGCACAAACAAATCATATAAATGTATGAAAATGAAAATACCAATAGAAATTGATATAATTTGAAATGAAGCATACATATATAGAAAACAAAATATGAGTATATACAAAAAAGATCAATTGTGATACCAATTGAAACTATGATGTAAATCAAGTATATAACTCATAACCAACCACCCTATACATGCACATGATAAGAGATTTTCAATAGGCATACAAGGCATGGTCGCCCATCCGTCCGCCCATGGGATGGTAGGGGTTTTCGAAAATAAGTTTGAAAATATTTTTATTGAGAAAACACTACCAAATGTAGAATAAATAACTATTAAATTAATTTTTGAAAAACTAGTTAAAGATCCTTCAAAATATAAAACCAAATCATATGTCTATCATGAAACATACTAAATACATAAAGGTTGACACTCGAAATCTATAAGGCTCAAAAATAATCATGAAACAAAGTCATGAATAAACAAATAAAGTGTGAGTGCACAAAAATCATGTAATTAGCATTTTCTATGAAAATAGTCAATAATGCTCAAAACAAACATGAATCTCATTTTATGACAAATCATAAAAATCATGAAAATTTATTTTTCATATAAAGATGAAAATCATAAAAATTCACTTTTCATCTAAAAACAAACTTCTAGGTATATGTATGTTTTTATCCAAAACTAATAATATGCATACATATCCCAAACATAAAAAGAGTCCATAATAATATTTGCATGAAGGCAAGTGACTCAAGGGGCATACATGTATATTTATTAGTTTTGAACAAAAATAGCATATACATGAAGTAAAACATGTAAATAGGCAAAACAAGTGTAAATGAGGAAATCATCAAAACTAGCCTATACATGTGCATATAGTGAGTACAAATGAACAGTGAAGTGCAAACGTATATGAATCAAAATGTTGCTCACTACATGTACACGTATATATCCAAGATTTGATAAAAACTACATTTAAACTAGTATTTACCACATGAAGCATAAAACACAAAACATGAATATTTTTTAACAAACACTAACACATGCTAAAAATCATCAATTATAAATGCATGTAAATAAAATAGGAGGTTTAGAGAGAGTTACCAGCACATGAACTACACTTTAATTCTTCAAAACATGG
The DNA here is from genome assembly GCA_038442645.1 of Agave tequilana. Lineage (NCBI taxonomy): Eukaryota > Viridiplantae > Streptophyta > Magnoliopsida > Asparagales > Asparagaceae > Agave > Agave tequilana. The sequence continues at coordinate 347,364 of JAVJIF010002350.1, read as the reverse complement.
TGGTTGTCCCACCAAACCTCCTTGATAGCGGTGCATCAAATGTGTGTCCATCTAGTCCATGTGCATCCACCACCAAGGCACCAACTCTCTCACGTTTTGTGAGAGCCCGCACCTACATCAAATATAAAAGGTGGGGACTTTGGTACCCATTTTCTTTTGGGTCCATGAGAGTTAGCATTGTAAGGAACCCAAACTTTCTTGTTAGCAAAGTTTAAAGAAATAATTCTATCATAACAAAATTTTGCTAAATGGCCTTTGCGGCCGCAATGTGTACATTTGTACACTCTAGAATGCATATGTGTATGAGTATGGTCATGGCATGCAAAGTGTGCATATGCATGATGTGGGTGATGTGCATGAACATGTGGAGCTTGTTTCTTCTTAAACAATGATTCCAATCTAGAATGGTTAAATGCACATTTGCTCAAAGTTGAGCTCAAACAATCTATTTTATTTTTCAAAAAGTTAATCTCATTTTTATCAATGGAGGTATGAAAAGCATGATGAAAATGAGAATCATTTTTCTTGTTCTTTTTAGAAACATTTTCTTTTTCTTTTGAAACAACTTTTCTTTTTAAAGAGTTGTTTTCATTCAAAGCAACTTCCTTTCGTTTTTCCACCAAAATGATTTTATTTTTCAAAGCATTATTTCCTTCACACATATCATTTAATTTAGAAAGCAAGGAAATATTCTCATTTTTCAAAGACTCATTTTCTTTTGAAACATTTTCAAATTTAGTTTGAAAAGAATCTTTTTCTTTTAACATGCAATCAAATTTATTTTTCATTTTCTTATTTTCTTTTCTAAGCATGTCATATTTTTCATGAAGTTGTTGATAAAATGATTCAAGCTCATCATAAGACATATCAACATCTTCTTCTACCTCTGATTCGCTATTTGTCTCAAGGGGGTTATCCCCTTGGATCATGTAGCATACGTTGGAAGCTTCACTTCTAACATCCGAGTCGCTCCCCGCATAGTATTGTTCTTTTTCGCCAAGGGAGAGTATTGTGTTCCAAACTACAAAAGCCGAATCAAGACCCTAGATAAATATTCATCATTTAGGGTACTCTTTAAAGCATGGATGGCTTTTGCATTAGCCTCAATATTTTTGTTATTTAAACAATATGAATCTTTAATAGTGGAAAAATAAACTTGAATGCTTAGGGCTTTGAGGTACAAAGACATCTTAACCTTCCAAGTTTAAATGTTAAGAATGTCAAAGGTAGGAGGTGACATGAAATCCATGTGTGTGTACAAATATTGTGATTAGCTATAAAAGAGGATCTTTAACTCAAGGTTGTTAGACCCAAATCAAGAGCACGTGGCTCTGATACCAATTGTAATCACCTAGAGGGGGGTGAATAGGTGACTAGCTAATCTAATGGTCAATTAATACGGAATTAAAACTATTAATGCAAACTAAAACTATTATGCACAACACACCAAGTATAACCTAAGAGTGTAGCCGAATTCCCCGTGAAGAGCTCTGGACTAACTCCTCAAGATTCCTCTAGATAAGAGTTGAGATGCCGCTTTGACTCTCTTGGTTGAATACAAGTGTGAGCAAACAATCCCCAAGCATATATCAATTAAGCACACAATATATCAAACATATAAAGATAAAGACAATATAAGCATGCAAGATATAAATACAAGTAAGAGATAGAGAGAGCAATCGCAAAAAAGGGATATTTATTTTGAGGTTCGAGCACACTTGCTCTACGTCCCCGCCTTCAACACTATGAAGGATTTTCACTAAAATCGATCCCACCGGATCACTCGGTGCTGCAACACCTACAAGGAGTTCCCACTAGAACTCTTGGACTCTCTAGTCCCTCTTTTGTTCCCGCAAGAACAGCACACCGCAAGCCCACTAGCTCGCCGAGGCAGCACCTCTACACCGAGTTCACACAAGAACCCGAAACAACGCGAGCACACTAGTCCGCCTCCTCAAAGTACAAGAAAGATCTCTTGGTGATCTAAACACTTTGATCACCTAAAACAACTCTCATAATAACTCTCCTATAGGTAGATATAGCAATGGATAGCTCAAGTGTTTGTGAGAAAACTTGGATTGAATATGGTGGTGAAAAACTTAAGAAAATCACTTTTGAAAACTTTTGATAAACTCTCCTTTTGAATGGAAGTATTTGGATCTTAAACAAGTGGAGAAAACCTCTTAAAAGAGTAGGAAAAACTGGTGCTAAACTCACTTAAAATCTTATACAAAACAGTCCATAACACCCCCATTATATAGGCTAGGAAAAACTAGCTGTTGGGGCAAAACAGCAGCCTGGACGGCTGTCGGTCGACCAGCCCGGTCGACCGACAACGGTCTGAAATACGACCGTTGGAGCCTCGGTCGATCGGCCCGGTCGATCGTGGCCTGGAACAGAGAGCAGAACTTTCTGCTGGTCGACCGACCCAGTCGACCGGTGCTTTCCAGAGAGCAGAAGCTCTCGGCGGTCGACCGGGTCGGTCGACCGGCCCTCCAGCCAAACAGGCGTGCACGTTCTGTGCACGTCGGTCGACTGACTCGGTCGACCGACTCCTGACTTGGTTGACCGGCCCGGTCGACCGGCAGAAGCCAGAAACAGGGATTATGGGAATTGAAAACTTGGCTTTTTGACTTAGATAAAATCCTATAAAATCTCTAAAAATCTACAAAAATAGTTTCAGTATTATACTTTGATATACAAACATGTTTGAGTAAAATCAAGACATATTACAAATATTTTGAACTATTTTTGTAACTTAGAAATTTTGGCATAAAACAAAATCTGTATTTTTCCAAATAGATTTTTTCAAAACTTCTCCAAATACAAAAATAAGATATTTTAAACACTTTTAAAGCATAGAGTATATAGATATGATCCACTACACATGCATGATGAAATATCAATGTTTTTGACAATAAAACACTAAACTGGTTTTGGTTAAAACATATATACTTGAAACTCCAAAAACCAAACCGGTATTTTGCCAAAATGAAAATACTTTTCCAAAATGAAAATTCTTTTATGAAAACACATATAAATCTTGTGTGTGAGTGTATATGGTATACTTGAGCAATCCACCAACATGTTTTTGAAGAGTGCCCTATTTTCCATACCCAGCAAGTGGCACTGGAACACCTGAACGCGGCCTACTCACGGCCGCCACACAACCCCTACTCACAAACATACAATCTGGGTTAGAGGAATCACCCTAATTTCTCCTGGGCCCCAAACAATCCTTCCAGGCCTAATTTCTCCAACAATTTTCACCATCCTACTCCTCCACCACCTTTTCCCAGTCAAGCCCCATCTTCCTCCTCCCAAAGCTCACTAATGGAAAAGAAAATCTGTAAATTGGAGAGAGCGTAAAGGCTTTCATGAAGTCCCAAGCTGCTTTCATGCAAAATCAGGGACAAACTCTGAACAATTATTCACAGGCCATATCGAGATTGAAAATGCAGATGAGCCAATTAGCTAGCTCCTTAAGTGAAAGACCAAAGGGTACTTTGCCTAGTCAGCCGCTAGTTAACCCAAAAACCTCCAATCAAGTATATGAAATTCAGGATCCATCGATCAACCAGTGTAATGCTGTTCACACACTTCGATCTGGAAAGAAGGTAGACAACCAGGTCTACCAATAGAAAAGTCCAGTCCATCCTGATCCTACTCTAGCCTCCACCTCTGCTAGTTCCTCCCAAACTGCTCCTCAAACATCTGACGAGGACAAAGCTGTTGAACAAGTTCATAAGCCTGTAGCACCCTTTCCCAATAGGCTTAGGAACAACAATAAAAATATGCACATGGAGAAAATGCTAGAGATGTTCAACCAGGTCAAATTGAATGTGCCACTTCTTGACGCTATCCAACAAGTCCCGGCTTATGCCAAATTTCTTAAGGATATGTGTACGAAGAAAAGAAAGACCAATGTGCCCAAGAAAGTGTTCTTGGCAACCAATATAAGCAAAATTCTGTCTGGTCCCATTCTGGTGAAATACAAGGATCCCGGATGTCCCACCATTTCCTGCACCATAGGACAGACCGAAATCAGTAGAGCACTTCTTGACCTGGGAGCAAGTATCAACTTGCTACCTCTCTCAGTATACCAGCAACTTGGGTTGGACGAGCTAAGCCCAACTTGAGTCACCATTCAGCTAGCTGACCGATCTGTGAAGATCCTGAAGGGGGAAATCACAGACGTTCTTATCCGGGTCGGGGATTTCATCTACCCCGTTGACTTCATTGTACTTGAGACCCAACCTGTGTCCAATCCAAGGTCTCAAACTCCCGTCATCTTAGGGCACCCATTCCTTGCTACAGCCAATGCCATAATCAACTGTAGGAACGAGTCCATGCGATTGACCTTTGGAGACATGACGAAGGAAGTCAATGTCTTCAATCTTGGAAGACAACCTAGGGATGTCAATGATCAGGCATTTGAGGTCAATTCTATTGAAAATCTGACCAGTGAGCATGAGGAAAACATGAAAATAGAAATGGAGACAGAATTTGATCTGGAGGCTGAGGATTTTAATCTAGACCAGATCGTAGATTCAGCAGTGGATTGGGAATACACATATTCACCCCCCTCTAGGTATAATTTCAATTTGTATCAGAGTTTTGGTCTCTAGTTTTAGGCTTCACATCCTTGAGAGATCCTTTTTGCTAATCATTTCATTGACTTATTCATTCTCATCCACTAGTAAACATGGCCGATGGTAGTAGGACCCCTCTCAAGTTTGATGGCCTTAACTTTCCCATATGGAAGGTTAGGAGGAAACTGCAAAGGCAGTGACTAAACCTTTTAGTGCACCCACCGGTGATGAGGACACTTGGTCCGATATAGCCACCATGGAATATGAGGCAAATGCAAAGGCACAAAATTCATTGTTTCTAGCCTTGAATGAAGTTGACTTAGCTAGGGTCATTCATTGCAAATCCGCCTACGAGATTTGGTCACACTTAGTAGTAACTCATGAGGAAAATCACAAGTCAAGAGAGCTAAAACTGATCTCTTGCGTTCTCAATATGAAAACTTCATTATGCATGAAAATGAGTCTATTGATGATATGATTACAAAATTTATTAAAATAACTAATGGTCTTTTTTCTTTAGGTGATGAAATCGACAATGATCAAAAGGTCCGGAAGGTCATTCGTGCACTTCCACCATCATGGGAAGTCAAAGCCACTACATTGAAGGAGTTGAACGATAAAGAAGATATAAGCTCATTGGTCTTATCAGTAACCTTAAGACCCATGAGATGGAGAGGAAGGCTAGAGAAGAAATGGCTCCACGAAAGAAGAAAACTATCACCTTCAAGTCTACTCTCACCATCTCCGACGATGAAGAAGAAGATGATGATGAAGATCTATCTCTCCTCGTAAGAAATGTAAGAAGGATGTACAATAAGGCAAAAATCAACTATAGGAGACGATGGCAAGGAAAGGAGGAAAAGAAAATCATATGTTTCAACTATCAAAAACCTGGACATATCATGGCTGAATGTCCGGATTTCAGAAACAAGTCATCTTCCTCAAACAAGCCAAAGAAGCCATCCATGAAGAAAGCTCTCAAAGCCACATGGGATTCAGAAAGTGAATCCGAAGAGGAGTTGGACACGACAAACGTGTGTTTCATGGCAAATGGTAACACACCCAAGGTAAATTCTGAACCATCCCTTGATGATTGTTAATTATAAATTATATAGGAGATGCATTTGTAGAACTTTTAGATAATTATGTTGTATTAAAGAAAAATAATCTAAAAATGAAAAAGGAAAATGAAGTTCTTTAAAACAAAATTATCATTCTTTCTAAAGAAAAAGAAGAATTGTCTTCCACTCTTTTATCAACCCAAAAAGATTTTGATGCATACAAGACCTCATGTAAAGCTAAGTTTTCCAAGATTGATGAAAATGAAATTTCTATCTTAAAAACTAAAATCAACAATTTGGGAAATTTTTTAAAGAAATGTGAGTTCAATAAAGCTAAATTAGAAGACATGTTTTTCAAGAAAAATGCTTCAAAAAGACATATTCATACTACACATGCTCACACTTCAAAATCATACACTAAGCATACTCATGCACTACATGCTCATCATGCACATAATGCATTCATGTATGGTAGAATTTATACATGTACTTATTGTGGCCGAAAAGGTCACTTAGCTAAATTTTGTTTTGATCGTATAAATTCTTCTAATAATCATATTTGGGTTCGAAGTACTAACATCATTGGACCCAAAAAAATATGGGTACCAAAATAAAAAACTTCATTATTTGATGTAGGTACACACCAAGGCTCAAAGACGTAGGGAGCGGTGGTATCTTGATAGCGGTTGCTCAAAGCACATGACTTAGGACATCAACAATTTTGTAACCCTATCAAAATATCATGAAGGGGTGGCACCATCACCTTCGGAGATGACTCAAAGGGCAACATTATCGGTATAAGTAAGATTAAGATTGGTTCATCTCCTTTGATTGAAAATATTGTTTTAGTCGATGGACTTAAACATAATCTCTTAAATATTAGTCAACTATGTGATCAAGGTTTCAAAGTTATTTTTGATGATTCTTCATGTAACATTTTAGCTTGTAAAACCAATGCTTGTATTCTTTCCAGATTTCATGAAAATAATGTAAATATTATTGATATGTTAAATCTAGATTGCAATGCTAAATGTTTAAATGCTTTCAATGAAGATTCTTGGTTATGACATAGAAGATTAGGCCATGTATCTTTTGACCATTTATCTAGAATTAACTCTATGAAATCGGTGAAAGGTATTCCTTACTTGAAGTTTGAAAAGGACCGCATTTGTGATTCGTGCCAACTTGGGAAACAAACCAAGTCCTCTTTCAAACCAATCAAGGATATCATGACATCTAGACCATTAGAGTTAATCCACATGGATTTGTTGGGTCCTACTAAAACTAAAAGTTTAAATGAAAATCATTTTGTCTTTGTATTGGTCGATGACTTTTCCCGTTTTACATGGATTTTCTTTTTGGAACATAAAGATCAAGCTTTTTCGTATTTTAATGTTTTTTGAAAAAGGGTTGAAAAAGAAAAAGGTTTTTTGATTTTACGCATAAGAAGTGATAGAGGTGGTGAGTTCATTAACCACTCTTTTATCGTTTATTGTGAAGAAAATAGAATTAGGCATGAATTATCTTGTCCTAGAACTCCACAACAAAATGGAGTCGTTAAAAGGAAGAATCATACTCTTCAAGAAATGGCTAGGATAATGATTAATGAATACGGACTCCCTCAATATTTATGGGCCGAGGTTGTAAACACCGCATGTTACATATCGAATAGAATTTATTTTTATAAAAATTCTTCTAAAACTTCTTTTGAAATTTATTATTTGAGAAAGCCTAATGTTTCTTATTTTAGAGTTTTTGGATGCAAATGTTTTGTTTTAAACACCAAAGATAACTTAGGTAAATTTGATGCTAAGGCACTTGAAGCTATTTTTGTTGGTTATTCTAACAATGGCAAGGCTTATAGAATATTCAATAAATCCACTCTTACAATTGAAGAATCTATGCATGTTAAATTTGAAGAATCTGATGCTTTTGTTAAGAATGTTGTAGAGATTGATTCTTTAGGTGAAGACGTGGAGAAAGTAACCTTGACAGACTCACCTACCCAAGAAGACAAGCCAAAACTTGATAAGCAAGGTGAAGTTCAAGAGGTTGAAGTGGAACCATCACAACCACTTCCAAAAGATTGGAGATACACTACAAGTCATCCCAAGGAACTCATCATAGGTGATGTATCAAAGGGGGTAACTTCTCGCTCCAAACTCTATGATCTTTATGGTCATTATGCTTTCATTTGTCATATTGAACCAAAGAACATCCTCGAAGCAAAGGGGAACTTATATTGGTTGCTTGCAATGCAGGAAGAGCTCAATCAATTTGAGCGCAACCAAGTTTGGCATCTTGTCCCTAGACCCCATGATAGACCAACAATTGGTACTAAATGAATTTTTAGGAACAAGTTGGATGAGTCGGGCAATGTTATTCGGAATAAAGCTAGGTTAGTGACCTAAGGTTATACCCTAATCGAGGGAATCAATTTTGAGAAAATCTTTGCACCCGTAGCACGGCTCGAAGCCATACGGTTTACACTTGCTTTTGCTTCTTATAAAAATTTCAAACTTTTTTCAAATGGATGTCAAAAGCAATTTTTTAAATGGTTTTATTGAAGAAGAAGTGTATGTTAAACAACCCCCGGGTTTGTTGATCCTACACATCCGGATTATGTTTTCAAGCTAGATAAAGCTTTATATGGTTTAAAAAAAGCTCCTAGAGCTTGGTATGAAAGACTTTCAACATTTCTTATTTCAAATGATTTTGTTAAAGAAAAAATAGATATCACTTTGTTTACTAAACTTGTAGATGGTGACATTCTCATTGTTCAAATTTATGTTGATAATATTATATTTGGATCTACTAACGAAAGACTTTGCAAAGAGTTTGAATCATGTATGCAGAATGAGTTTGAAATGTCTATGATGGGCGAGCTAAACTATTTCCTTGGACTCCAAATCAAGCAAAGGAGTGATGGGATCTTTATAAATCAAGCCAAATACATAAAAGAACTCATCAAGAAATTTGGACTTGAAGGGGCAAAGACTAGGTAAACTCCCATGGCTACCACAACAAAACTTGACAAAGATGAAAATGTGGACATAAAACTTTATAGAAGTATGATTGGTAGTTTACTATATTTAACAGCTAGAAGGCCGGATATCATGTTTCGTGTATGTCTATATGCTAGATTCCAATGCTGTCCTAAAGAGTCCCACTTGATTGCGGTAAAACGCATTATTAAATATCTTAAGGGCACTATTGGAATTGGTTTATGATATCCGAAAATCGGACAATTTTCAATGACGAGTTTTTCGGATGCTGACTACGCAGGTTGTAGAGTGGATAGGAAGAATACTAGTGGAAGGAAATTGTCTTGTTTCATGGTCTTCCAAGAAACAAAATTCTGTAGACCTCTCAACCGCCGAGGCGGAGTATGTTGCGGCTGGGGCTTGTTGTGCACAAGTCCTTTGGATGAAACATACTCTCCTTGATTATGATTTACATTATGATCATATTAAGATTTTTGTGATAATACTAGTACTATTCATATGACTAAAAATGAAAATCAACATTGTAAGACTAAGCACGTAGAAATTCGATATCACTTTCTTAGAGATCATTATGAGAAAGGTGATATTGAAATTGATTATGTTTCAACTGATTTTTAACTAGCAGATATTTTTACTAAGCCACTTGATTTTAACAGATTTTCTTTCATTTGTGGAGAACTAAATATTTGTATTATTGATTCATGAGTTTTCTATATTATTCTTGGTTGTTTACACTTACCCTTTTTAATGCATGACAAAAAGGGGGAGAAGTATTTATGATTTTATTGTTTATGATGTTTATGTTTATTGTTCATGTTTATATAGTATTGGTAACATACACCTTGTAACTTGATAGAACATAACTTGAGGGGGGAGCTTTTTCAAAGCTTTTCCTAGATTATTTTTTAGATAGCTCATATGTTTTGTCATCATCAAAAAGGGGGAGATTATTGGCCCAAAGGTTACCCCAGGTTGTGTGTTTTGATGATAACAAAACATGTAAAGCTATTTTGTACTAATCAAAGTTCAAGAGTGTATTTCAGGGTTCGATAAGATGAAACAGGTTCTTCTTTAAAGGAAGGTGTTGATGACTCAAGGGTACTCAAGTACGGGATCTTTGCTCAAGCTCAAAATTTTGCTCAACATCACTATCAGAGAAGCCCGCTTGAAGACTCATGTAGCTGGTAGAAACTAGTTTGTTAAAGGGTAGAATATATTTTTGAAGCTCAAAAATACACACACACTAAAATGCACGTTTTTCAAAAGTATGGTTTTGATTTTTGATTCTCAAATTTTCTAAAATATTTTTTATCAAGTTTAGAACTTCTATCAAGTAGCTATATATGTTTCCTATCTTTCAAAATCCAAAAAAATATATTTTAAAATTTTATATATCTTCAAAAAGAGTTTTTAAAATCTGTTTTGGCCTAGATCGGTCGACCGCACGGTCGACCGTGCCTATTATAGGCCAAAACGGTCGACCGCACGGTCGACCAGAGTTCTGGCAATTGGGGGTGTGCATGTTGTGCACGTTCCCAGTCGACCGGGCGGTCGACTGGGCGGTTGACCGACTATAACCTGCCAACTCTCTGTTTGGAGCGGTCGACCGAAGGCCAACGGTCAAATTTTTTAAAAGGGCCTGTCGACTGGCTGGTCGACCGTACGTCTGCCAGATTGGCAGAAATGACTCTCTTATTTAAAACTGGTTTTAAAACATGTTTAAATTTAGAACGTGGATAGTTGATTTTTAGGGTCAATTTCTTCCTTTTTTATGCTGGTAAAACTATTCTAAGTTTGCTCTTCCTAAAACCTTTATAAAGGGGTCATTAGGGTTGAGTTCAACAACAACTACAACAATTCTATTTGAAAAATCAATTTTTGGGTTCTCTAGTGAAAAGCTTTCAAGTTTTAGTTTTGTTCTTTTATTTTCAAAAGTCTGCTTCAAGTTTTTGGTTCTCAAAATCTCTCTTTTGATTTTACTCTCACTTATAATTTCTGAGCTTCAAATTTATATTTTATTCTATAGGGTTTTGTAAGAGAGTTTTTCAAGAGAGCGTTTGTGGACTTTTGATCACCCAAAGAATATTTCATTATTGTTCCATTTTTGTTACGCTACCTCTAGACTAGAGGAGTGTATTGGGGAGTTGTGTACTTCGTGCGGTTGTAATCCCTTGGTGGAAGGTTCTATAGTGGATTGGGAAATCCTTCACGGTGGTGAAGGCGGGGATGTAAAGCAGTGGCTCGAACCTTAAAACAAATCTTCTTGTTTGCGATTGTTTCTTGTCTCTACTTATTTATTTTTTATTCATTCATTATTGTCGATCTATGCTCATCACAATAAGATAGCAATTACGCACCTCAAACTCTTATTTAAAGGAATCATGAGGAGAAGTTCAAAGCCCTTCACGGGAAATTTAACTTCAAGTCTTATTTTGAGTGATCAATTGTATCATCTCATTTTATATTGAATTGAATTTCTTATTGATTAACAATACTCCTATTCACCCCCCCTTTAGGTGAAATTTCAAGAGAGAGTGGGGGAAGTTAGAGAGGATGAAGGGAGTTAAAGGGAGGTTTAAATAAATAGGCCTGGGCCTCTAGACCACACGCCAATGTGGCATAATGGTGGGAGCTTGCGAGTTTGAATGAGGAGGTTAGGGATTCGAAACTTGGAAGAATTAATATAGGGTTTATTTTTCTAATTTTTTATTTATTTTTTATTTTTATTTATTTTCATTTTTGCCTTTTCTTAACTCAATTAAATTCTTATTTAATTCAAAAAAATTCTTAAAAGTAGCAAATATTATTTTAAACATTATTGAGAAATTGAAGTCATGAAATTCATCCCCAATTGCAAATTAAAAATTCAGAAGTCATATAGCGACACAAATGGGTCACGAATTTTTAGAATCTTCAATTAATTTAGAAAAAATTTGAAAAAATTTAGAAAATTTTGAAATATTAGAAAACTTTATTAGAGTTAAAGTAGAATTGGTTTAGACTAACAGGACAGGTATTTATACCATACCGACCACCAGTAGAAAATATCGGTGACTGAAACCGAGGGTTACAATCTAACCCACCTAATAAAAAGAATTTCGTCCTCGAAACTCAAAAGTAAACAATGATAAGAGTATCTAAGCTATAAGATGGTGAATAGATAGCTAGAAGTGAGATAAGTTACCTGAGAAGAGATGAGGATATTTAGCCCTGATCTCATCTTCCCGTTCCCAGGTGGAATCCCCAGGAGAGTTTGGATCCCAAGATACTAGTAGCAGGGGCATGGTCTTGTTCTTCAGAACCTTCTCCTTCTTGTCGATGATGCGACTGGCTAAGCCTCATAGGATGGATCACGGTTTAGTCTCAGTTCTAAATAGTCCAGAGTATGTTGGTCATCCCTGACGACGTACTTTCTTAATTGAGAGATGTGGAATACGTCATGAACACCATTTAGTGCTGGAGGTAAGGCTACTCGGTATGCTACTTCTTCGACTCGCTCTTTGATGTCAAAAGGTCCAATATATTTGGGACTCAGCTTCCCACTGCAGCCGAACCTAATGACCCCTCGAGTTGGTGAGATCTTAAGAAATACATGGTTACCTACTACAAACTCTAAGGGTCTTCTCTTGGCATCGGCCCACTTCTTCTGACGATCTTGAGTGGCTTCATATGTTTCTTGATGTTGGCCACCTTCTCTACTATTTACAAAATCAGATCTGGACAGAGCAGATTTCTTTCGCCAATGTCATCCCAGCACACAGGAGATCTGCACTTTCTCCCATAGAGTGCCTCATATGGATCCATCTCGATACTAGCCTGATAGCTGTTGTTGTAGGAGAACTCCACCAAATGCAGATGGTCATCCCATGATCCCTTAAAGTCAAGTATACAGGCTCAAGCATATCCTCTAGAATCTAAATGGTTCTTTCTGATTGGCCATCAGTCTGAGGATGGAATGCCGTACTGAACTTTAACTTGCTGCCTAAGCTCTTCTGAAGACTATCCCAGAAATGCGACATAAATCTAGTATTTCTATCTGAAACAATACTAACAAGGACTCCATGCAGTCTAACTATTTCCTGCATGTACTTCTCTGCCAGTGCTGCTGTGGACTGTCTGACTCTGAAAGGTATAAAGCGAGCACTCTTAGTGAGTCGATTAACGATCACCCATATAGCATTGTTCCCTCTTGGGCTCCTAGGCAGGCCTACAACAAAGTCGATGGTGAAATTCTCCCACTTTCATTCGGGAATAGGGAGTGGTTATAGCAGCCAGGCTGTCCTTTGGTGTTCTGCCTTGTCTTGTTGGCATACAAGGCAACGGGCTACGAATCAAGCTATCTCTCTCTTCATCCCGTGCCACCAAAAGTGTTACTTGAGATCTCTGTACATTCTAATACCCCCAGGGTGTACCGAATAAGGGAAATTATGAGCTTTAAAGAGAAACTCCCTACGAACTTTTCCAGATGGTACACAGAGTCTGCTTCTGAATTGAAGCAAGCCATCATCATGGATGACTATATCCTGCCTTAGTCCGGCTTCCACTTCTTCTATGATCTTCTGCAACTTAGGGTCTTCCTTCTGAACTTCCTTGATCTTCTCGATCAGAGATGGTTAAGTCACCATGGTCATGAGTCTTCCAATATCTCCAGGTAGAATGATCTCTAAGTCCAGCCTATTAATCTCTCCCTGCATCTCCTTCTACTGAGTCATCATCATGAAAGAGGGCTTCTTACAGAGAGCATCAGGAACTACATTCACCTTCCCGGGGTGGTATTGCAGATCTAGATCATAGTCCACCATGAGCTCTAGCCATCTCCTCTGGTGCATGTTGAGCTCCTTCTGGGTAAAAATATACTTGAGACTCTTATGATCTTTGAATATCTCTACACGCTCCCGAGAAGATGTGTCTCCACGCCTTAAGGTCGAAGATGACCGCCGCCAGTTCCAGATGTGGGTTGGGTAATTCCTCTAACGGGGCTTAAGTTATCTTGAGGCGAATGATATCACTCTGCCTCGTTACATCAACACACAGCCCAGGCTGCACCTAGAAACATCACTATGTATCACTATCCTCCCAGATCCATCTGGAATTTCTAGAACTGGTGTTGTCGTCAATCGATCCTTCAGTTCCTCGAATGCTAACTGGCATTCCTCAGTCCACTGTTACTTCACTTCCTTTCTAGTGAGCTTGGTTAGAGGCTCAGCGATCCTGGAGAAATTTTGGACAAATCGACGATAGTAGCTATCTAGTCTAAGAAAACTTCTCACTTCTGTGATAAACTTTTTGATTGGCCAATCTCTGACAGCTTCAACTTTGGCAGGATCCACTGAGATGCCATCCCAGATATGATGTGCTCGAGAAATGAGACATGGTCTAGCCAAAAAGAGCATTTACTAAGCTTTGCATATAACATCTCTTGTCTTAGAGTTTGCAGGACAATCCTCAAGTGCTTAGCGTGCTCCTCTTTCGTCTTGGAATAAATCAGGATATCATCAATGAAGACCACGATAAATTGATCTAAGCACGGAGCAAAGACGCGATTCATCAAGTCCATGAATACTGCAGGAGCATTGTTGACTCCGAATGGCATAAAAAGTAACTCAAAATGTCCATATCGCATCCAAAATGCAGTCTTAGATACATCCTCAACTTTCACCCGTACTTGGTGATAACCAGAACGGAGATCTATCTTAGAAAATACTGTGGCTCCCCTAGTTGATCGAAAAGACCGTCAATCTGGGGTAAGGGATACTTATTCTTGATTGTGACATGGTTCAGCTCCTGGTAATCAATGCATACTCATTGGCTACCATCCTTCTTCTTGACTAAATGGACTGGAGTGCCCCAGGGTGAAGCACTTGGTCGGATTAACCCCTTATCGAGCAATTCTTGAATCTAGTTCTGCTAGTTCTATCGAAGCCATGCATTTTGGCACTTTGGAAATAGGGGTTGTTCCAGGAAAGACTGCGATACTAAATTCAATCTCTCGAACAGGGGGTAGTCCAGGGAGATCCTCAGGAAAGATGTCAAGAAATTCACATACCATAGAGTTCAAGGACTCTAGCACCCCCTTCAATTACCTCTTCTTGAATTGGGCTTGCTCCAGAGTTACATCCCCAGCATGAAATTCAAAATCTGGATGACCGGGGACCCAAAAAGTAACTTCCTTCTTCCTACAGTCAATGACTCTACTTCCTTGATCTTCCTACGCTCTCATTGACTGTAGAAAGTGCCCAACCAGTCCATGTCCAAGACAATGTCAAACCCAGAGTCATTTATGACTATCAGGTCAGCTAAAAACTTCTAACCACACATCACTATGGGGGATTGGGTCGACTTGAGAGGAAAATGGGACATTTCTGTTTTGAGTCATGAGTGTCTGGAACTGATAGGGAATAGTTTAGAAGGGAATCTAAGGCACGAGTTTAGGCTAAGGATGTGTATCCAGACAATTATAGATGCTTTTTTCTTATATGTGATTCTGATTATCTTTATATGGTGCGGAATTAAAATAAACCTGGCTCTGATACCAACAAAACCATGTCATGCCCTGCTTCCTAAAATATGGAATACGGGTACGTGATGATGACCAACAGATACTTACGAAGAGGAAAATCTCTCACGTGAATACCTTGCTGTAGTAAAGGAGCCAAATTCTCGCACACATATACAAAAAGACAACCAGAAGTTTCACTTGACATAAAAGACATACATCTACAATGGTCTCTGTCTGGATATAAGATTGAAAATATAACAAAGCAGAAATAAAAGAAGATACAATTTGGCATCATAACAAGGAAAAATGCCAAAATGCATAAGACAAGAAATGTCAGACTCACACCTGGTAATCTTCCTGGGTCCCTTCGAACAGTGGTCGTCAGTCTCCTCAAGCTCTGATGCTGAAAAAATCAAGGTCCGTCAGAAGCGGACCAGCAAGTGCACACACGAAAAGAGGAAACAATAATATGAAAATGTGAAAGTAAAGGGGCAATATAAGTAGAGCACTGGATCAATAAATTATAAATCTGATGGTAATATAAACTGATAGCTAAGATTCCAGCGAGAATAACAGAACACTAGATCATGTGAAATAAGGTCATGTATGTATAATATGACATGTATATAATGAACATGAAGCACCCTGGACAAGTAATATCAAATATGATAATCATCAGGTCACAAGATCACAAGTCAAGAATAATATAGTAAGTCCAAGAACATCATGTAGTCAAGATTATCCATGTCACAAATGATAATTCTAGGTCTAGTATGTTTTATTACCCTAATTAATGCAGCCATCCTATGCCCCATCCCGCAGGACAACTACATATCAAACAACTGATGCGTTAGTGGATCCTGATAGCAGGGAGAAATAGTTCACTGTACTCAGATATCATGTAACATGCAATAACAGGAGCGCGCATAAATAACAAGATCATGTGTGGCATCCAAACCCACATGGGCTCGCCCTTTCAAGCACACCTCCCTGGATTTTCCCTGCTACAGTCTCTGCCAGTAACTCCGGCTTGGTTAATTTTATTAATCAATGTAAATGCAAGATAATGTGTAACTCAGCGTGATAAGATTAAAGATTAGTATCAAGAGTATTAGTATCAAATAGTGATTACAAAACATATCAAAACTTTAGAAAAATAGAAAATGGTGACAACATCGAGTGACAAATGCATAATAGTATAAGTGATGCCCGTGTATTAGGATGTAGACATAATCATAAAATAGTAATCATGAAATAGGGGGACGTCAATATTCACTGATTTATGGTTATACTTGAATGACACTCATGTAACAAACATCCTGAAAATACACCTAGAGGGGGGGTGAATAGGTGTATGGCTAATCTAATGATAAATGATGCGGAATTAAAAACTAATTGCAACACACCAAGTGTAACCAAAGAGTGTAGCCGAATTACCGGTGACAGGCTCTGGACTATCTCTCCTAAATTCCTCTAAATAAGAGTTAAGGTGCTATATGAAGCTATCTTGGTTCAACACTAGTGAGGCACACAATCAATACCAACCATATATGATATGAACAATAAGATGCAATGCAAGATATAAGAGAGAGAGTTTAGAGATAGTAGATCAATCACAAACACCAAGATATATTTCGAGATTCGAGCTACTGTTTTACGTTCCCACCTTCACACAGAAGGATTTCTACTATACGTCCACACAGGATCTCCCACACAGGGAACCTCCACTGAGGATTAGACAAATACAAACTAGGAGTACACAACTCCTCTCTCCAATAACACAACCTCTACATAAGAGGCAAGGCACAACAACAATCACCTCTACACTTAGAGGGATAAGGCACTAAGCTAAAACTCCAACAATCACCTTTACACTTAGAGGGATAGGCACAAAGCCAAAACTCTAACAATCACCCCTACACTTAGAGGGATAGGTGATTAGTCTACAATTCTACATTATTATATCGCATTTTCCTACTGATTTATGAATAAAATGTCGGTTTAAACCGTGTTTTGGTCTCTCTTGCAGATAATCAAGACAGGGAGGGCAAAAGGGTAATAAGAGCTTAATTAAACCCATTTTTGGGTAATTAAATTCGCATTTCTTGGAGGCCAAGCAAAGGAGTTTCTAGAAGATGCATTGAACCTAGACCCTTGTGGGTGTCTGACGCAAATCTGGACGAAATTAACCGAATTTGAGCATATCTAGAAGGTCCCCGAAGCACAATGAAGCCACGCACCAAAACCAGGGACCTAGGTCCCTGGTATTGCCACGGAAACGCGGCTATGGCTGCATTTTCATGACCCTATGGTGGCCCCACGCGTCGATTTTTGACATGTGGCCTCATCTCGTCTTCTGGAACCTTCTTTCGCCATAAATACTACAGAGTTTAGTTGAAACGGAAGCAGATTAAGGAGGAGGCTAGGTTTCTCTCTTCTAGTTGTAGATTAGGATTTTCTTTCTCTTTTATTTTGTATTTTCATTTCACTTTTAGATCATGTATTAGGGCTGAGAGATTCAGAGAGAGAAAGAGAGAGATTGATGTAATAGACGGTGACAATCTATGTAAAGGTGTCTCCTTTTTTCTCCATTGTAATCTTCTCCATCTTCGATGCTTAGCTAAATCTTTCTTCTCATGGCAATCTAACTACTAACCATTAACCATCTGACCCCTCACTTGATAATCCATATGAATCTAGTAGCCTCTACAAGGCCTTGCTTTTGCCAGAGCCATTGATGACTCATGATGATGGATTCTAACATTCTAACATTTCTAACATCTAACCCACTAACTTGCAAATGCTAACTTTATTTCAGCTCACCTCTAATTGATTTTGATGATCTAATAGTAGCTTGCAACTTGTCGTGTGGTATGGATGTGTGATTTGAATGTTGATGAATAATCTTATGTGCCATACTCTGTATCGTCTTTTGAAGCCAAGGATTAGTGATGGCCAAGGATCCATGTGAGGCAACTATCACTAAGAGGTTAGCATGGTTAGTGGAGTAATTAGTAATTAGTAGCCATGAGTTTTCTTTCATAGTTTTTCTCTTTCTTTTTACTTCGTCTTAAAACCAATTTCCAAAACCTTTTTATCATTTTCTTATCAACCTTCTTAGTTCACCTTTGTTTCATTTTCTTTTTGTTTTCAAGCCTACTTCTCATTTGTTTTCACATTGTCACTTTCATCGCCTCTCCTCAATTATCACTTCTAGATTTCCTTTTCTTTCTTCTTTTTCTCATTCTTTTAATAAAGAAGACTTGTTAACATAACACGTGAATAAAACTGTTAATGCTTCTATCGCCTCCCGTCCCTGTGGATTCGACTCGTTGAGCCAATGCTATAACGGAAGTATCGAGGGAACATTAGCACACATATAATTTCATTGATTTCATAAATACACACATTTTCAAGTGCTGGTTCCGCTCCGATCAAAATTTTGGCGCCATTGTCGGGGACGGAAATGGTTTTGATTTCACGTTTTTGTTAACATTTTCTTCTCTGTTTTGGTGTGCAGGTTAATTTTTGCAGAAGTTGAACATTGTAGGACTCTCATTTTGCTTGCATATCCCTGCTCTAGAAAGAGGGACCCTGCTTCCATAACTGTGCCGCGAAAAAAGCCGCGAAAACGCGACAATTTTGTGGCAATTGTGCTTTGTTTTTTATAGGGAATTGGCAAGTTGCATATATTATTGTATTCTTTGCTAATTATCTGCTTTGATTGCCTACACACTGCAATAAATTAAAGAACTAAAATACGGTGTTTGGACGCTTTTAAAACGGTTTAGACATTTGCATTTAGGCACGTGTCAAATTCAATTCTAATATACTGTATTTTGTTCTGTTGTTGTGATCTGGATTGAGGTGTACATATGACATAATATATAGCATAGGACAAACACGTGGGTGATTTATTGCTTTGCGTTATATTCTTGTCTATATTGCACACTTGCACGAATTGAAATTAAGGGCAAAACCCATAAAAGATAAGGTGGAGATTTCATCACCCTTCCTTGGCCCAAAAACCACCTCCCCACTCACACAACCCAAGCCCTAATAAAAATTGATAGACATTGGTCCCCTAGGGACATCTCAGACTCATTAAGAGACTGACCGAGGGTGGAACTTGTTTTGAATCTTACTCTTGTGAAATCGGTGTTTAAGGTTGGGGATTAAGAGGTTACGCCTCGAAGATACCGTGGTTTGGCGTAATTAAGGCCCGTTGCTTACGCACGGACACCTCCCACGTATTTTGCCCCTACCTGGCCAATTAGCTTGTGGTCGGATTCATACAACAACCTCCCCCAGGTAATCGCCCAGTTAGGAGTCATCTAGGTCTAGGTCAATCCTAGTATATGCTTGGTTTTGATTTTCTTTCTTTTTGTTTGTTTGTTTGTTTTTTCTTTCTTGTTTGTGTTTGTTTGTGAAATAGAATTCAACAACAATTTTTTCAATCCTAATATGAATCCATACTTCACATCAGCCTCATTGTTGAATAACTCCAACCCAGCTTTGAACAACATGACCCAACCAAATAATCTGGATTGGATGTATTCGACTCAATGTAACCCATACCGCTTATCTGATGACCATCATTTCAAAAATAATTTTAACTCTTTACAGAGTCAATGGGGATTCAACTCTCCTGAGTTAAATTTTCAACCATCTTGTCCACAATTTCCACAATATTCATTTCCCAATTTTGCTTCTTGTACTCCTTTTGTAGGACCACCCATTGAAGAAAAATCTGAGTTAGAAAAAAGTATAGAAGTTGTACAAGCCATGCTTGAGTCCCAACAAAAGAAGCTCAACTCCCTAATTCCACAATATTTCTAAGATTCATACTTATTTCCACCTATTCAAAATGAACAACCATCTGCCCTAGAACGAGTATGGAATGCTTGTGTGAGTCTGAGCGTCAATCTCAAACATGTTGGACTCACAAATTTTTCAAAACCAAGATCCTTACACTCCTTTTCTAGAACATCTACTTGAAGAAACATCACATCTAGAAAAGAGTATAGAAATCTTGCAGGAGTCCGCGCTACAATTTCAAAAATCTTCTGCCCAGTCTATTAATTGGTTGGAAACACAATTAAGTAAATTGGTTAGCATTTATAGGAACGAGGAAACTCTATCTAACTCTACTGATTCAATTTTAGCATACCCATTTGAACTTGACCAAACTTCAAAATTTAAAAATCCCATTGACATTTTGGCAAGTTATCCTTTTCCTGAAATTGAACTTGAGCATGTGAAAATCACCTAGAGGGGGGGGGTGAATAGGTGATAATGCTAATCAATGGACAATTTTAAAAATATGATGCAACAATCGCCCAAAACAAGACTAAGAGCTGAATACCCCGTAAAGGGTTCTAAACTCCTTCCTCCTGATTCCTCTTGAAATGAGTTAGAGGTGCGCAATGCAACCTTATTGTATGGGACTATGATTGACAAGATGAGCGAAAACAAATGAATCTTGCAATGAAGATTGAAAGCAAGTGATAGTAACAATGAAAGTAAAGCAAGAATCAAGTGCAAGTAAACCAAACGCAAACACCGAGAATTGTTATCGAGGTTCGAGCACCCAGCTCTACTTCCCCGCCTTCCCCAGAAGGATTCCAACCACTTCCACTATCACAAAGATGTTACAAATTCACTGAAGTACCCAACTCCACAATCTCAAGTACAAGCAATCTCTTAGTAGTCAAAAGACCACAAACTCTCTCTTGCAAAATTCTCTTCCCTTACAAAGGTCCTTAGAGAACAATGAGTAGGAATGAAGCTCTTGTGTGTAAAGAAAAAGAAATCAGAGAGTTCTTGAAAACACTTCAGAAAATGAGAGAGAATTTCAGCACAAAAACCAAGAAATCAAACTCTTTTGAATGCCTTAAACTTTTGAGACTTTTGCAAATTTTTCTTGTGATCAATCTCTCCCTAAACACCCCTATTTATAGTAGAGGGCTAGGGTTAGAAGATAAAACTCACTTAAGGCTAATTAGAAAGTATTAGGATCAGCAAATGACATTTAAACCCTTATAAGAGAGAAAAAGACAAAATAAATCAGCCTTTAAATTATAGCCGTTACTGTTCAAACGGCTATTCCGGTCGACCGGTCGGTCAACCGAAGTACAAAAATAAGAGCCGTTGCCGGCTCTCGGTCGACCGCACGGTCGGCCGAAAAATACAGAGAGCAAATGTCTTGCAGTCAGGCAGGTGTCGGTCGACCGCCCGGTCGACCGTGAAACGTGCACACGGATACGCACTGCTGCCAGAACTTCGGTCGACAGGGACGGTCGACCGACTAAACCTGGCACAGTGTCGGCCGGCCGGCCGGTCGACCGGCTCAGGTCAAAGGCCAAAACAAAAACGGAATCTTGAAGATAATTTGATTTTTAACAAAATAGTTTTTGAATAGAGATATATATAATGGATAAAAATGAGTTTGTAGGCTGAAGATTGTATACAAATTATTTTTGTACATATTATAGGAAATATTTTTGGAAACAAGATGTGCGCAAAAATGTGTGTGATAGAGCTTCAAACCTATTCACTATTCTTTAACAAAACTATAAAACTAGAAACAAATCTAAAGATATATCTTAAGCAATCTTGAAATCTTGAGCCATGAGCCTTCTCTTCTATGTTCCTTCCTTGATGTGCAAAACACCTTCTTTGCTTCATGAACCTAGAAGTTCTTGCAATAGCTAAGCAATGGCCTCCAAATATGGTACTAACCTGAAACTTATCTTAAACAAACTAATTAGTACCAAATAGCTCTTATTTGTTTTGTTATCATCAAAACTCTAAACAAATGGAGAGTGTAACCTTTCGGGCCAACAACCTCCCCCTTTTTGATGATGACAAAACAAATAGGCTATAAGCAAAAATATAGGGGAGGAGAAAGCTCCCCCTCAAATTATGCTATATTAAACAAAGAAAAACAATGTAATTTGTAATTTGCAAGTAAACATCATGAAACCAAAAACCATGAGAATATAAAACACTTGCAAAACACTTAAACTCAAATTACAAGAATTCATGAAAACACATCAAAAACTAAAAACATATATAAACTCATATGGAACCAAAACCATATGAACTCATATTTCCATACATAAACTCATTCTCCCCCTTTTTGTCATACATCAAAAAGGGTTAAGAAAACATTTTTATTCAATAACACAAACATTTAGTTCACCACAAATGAATGAAAATCTAGCAAAATCAAGTGGTTTAGTGAAAATATCGGCAAGTTGCAAATCCGTAGAAACATAATCAATATCTATATCTTCTTTCTCAAAATGATCTCTAAGAAAGTGATATCTAATCTCAATGTGCTTGGTCTTACTATGTTGATTTGCATTCTTAGTCATGTGTATAGTACTAGTATTATCACAAAATATTTTTATATGGTTATAATGCAAATCATAATCAAGGAAAGTATGTTTCACCCAAAGGACTTGTGCACAACAAGCCCCCGCGGCAACATACTCCGCCTCGGCAGTTGAGAGAGCTACGGAATTTTGTTTCCTAGAGGACCATGAAACAAGACAATTACCAAGAAATTGACATGTCCCACTAGTACTCTTTCTATCTACTCTACAATCCGCATAGTCAGCATCCGAATAACTCGTCATTGAGAAATCTCCGGTTTTCGGATACCATAGACCCATTCCAATTGTGCCCTTAATATAACGAATAATGCGTTTTACCGCAATAAGATGGGACTCTTTGGGACACGATTGAAATCTAGCACAAAAACACACACTAAACATTATGTCCGGCCTACTTGCCGTCAAATACAAAAAGACTACCTATCATGCTTCTATACAATTTAATATCAACATTTTTACCTTGGTCATCCTTATCAAGCTTGGTTGTAGTTGCCATGGGAGTGTTGCAAACTTTAGAGTCTTCAAGTCCAAACTTCTTTATGAGTTCCTTTGCGTACTTGGCTTGACATATGAAGTTCCCATCTTGCAATTGCTTGATTTGGAGTCCAAGAAAGAAATTCAATTTACCCATGGAAGACATTTCAAACTCACATTGCATAACCTTTTCAAACTCCTTGCATAAAAACTCATTAGAAGATCTAAAAATTATATCATCAACATAAATTTGCACAATTAAAAAGTCATTATTAACATGCTTAGTGAATAGAGTTGTGTCTACTTTGCCTTTAACAAAATCATTTGAAATGAGAAAACTAGAAAGCCTTTCATACCAAGCTCTTGGAGCTTGTTTCAATCCATACAAAGCTTTATCAAGTTTAAAAACAAAATTAGGATGAACATGATCAACAAAACCGGGAGGTTGTTCAACATAAACTTCTTCATTTATAAAACCATTCAAAAATGCACTTTTCACATCCATTTGAAAAAGTTTAAAATTTTTAAAAGATGCAAAAGCTAGTGTCATCCGTATGGCTTCTAGCCGTGCTACGGGTGCAAAGGTCTCCTCAAAGTCAATTCCCTCAACTTGAGTGTAACCTTGGGCCACTAACCTAGCTTTATTCCTAATGACATTACCGGACTCATCCATCTTGTTTCTAAAAATCTACTTAGTACCAATTATTGGTCTATCGTGGGGCCTAGGAACAAGGTGCCAAACTTGGTTGCGCTCAAATTGATTGAGTTCCTCTTGCATGGCTAGCAATCAATATGAATCCGCCTCGGCTTCGAGGATGCTTTTGGGTTCAAAATGAGAAATGAAAGCAAAGTTACCACATAGGTCATGGAGTTTGGAGCGAGTTGTTACCCCTTTAGATGCATCGCCTAAGATGAGCTCCTTGGGATGATTTGTGGCATATCTCCAAGCTTTAGGAAGCGGTTGAGAGCTTTTCTCTTTATCCTCTTGAACGTCACCAATTGGTTCTTACTTATCATCTTGAGCGGGTGAGTCCTTCAAGGATAGTCTCTCCATGTCTTCACCTAATGGCTCAATCTCTACAACATTCTCAACAACCACATTAGATTCTTCAAATTTAATATGCATGGATTCTTCAATGGTAAGTGAAGATCTATTGAATACTCTATAAGCTTTGCTAGTAGTAGAATATCCAACAAAGATTGCTTCATAAGCCTTAGCATCAAATTTACCCAATTTATCTTTAGTATTCAAAACAAAACACTTGTATCCAAAAACTTTGAAATATGCAACATTAGGTTTTCTAGAATGATACATTTCAAAAGATGTTTTGGAAGAATTTTTACACAAATAAATACGATTTGATATATAGCATGCGGTGTTTACGGCCTCGGCCCATAGATATTGAGGGAGGTCATATTCACTTATCATTGTCCTAGCCATCTCTTGAAGTGTTCTATTTTTCCTTTCTACAACTCCATTTTGTTATGGAGTTCTAGGACAAGACATTTCATGCTTAATTCCCTTTTCATCACAATAAGTCATGAAGAGTTGGTTAACAAACTCACCACCTCTATCACTCCTTATTTTCAAAATCGAAAAACCCTTTTTCTTTTTCAACTCTTTTTCGGAAAATCTTAAAATGAGAAAAAGTTTGATCTTTGTGTTCCAAAAAGAAAACCCAAGTGAAACGGGAAAAATCATCAACTAAAACAAATGTAAATCTACTACCATTTAAGCTTTTAGTTTTAGTTGGTCCAAAAAGATCCATATGAATTAATTCTAATGGCCTAGTTGACATGATATCCTTGATTGGTTTGAAGGAAGACTTGGTTTGTTTCCCAAGTTGGCACGCACCACAAATGCGGTCTTTCTCAAACTTCAAGCAAGGTATACCCTTCACCAATTCCTTAGAATTAATCCTAGAAAGATGGTCAAAAGATGCATGTCCTAATCTTCTATGCCAAAGCCAAGAATTTTCATCAAAAGCATTCAAGCATTTAGTAGAACAATCTAAATTAAGCATGTCAATGATATAAACATTATTGTCATGAAAACCGGTGAGAATACAATCATTTGTTTTAACATCAAAAATCTTGCAAGAAAAATCATCAAAAACAACTTTAAGTCCACGGTCACAAAGTTGACTAATGCTAAGCAAATTATGTTTCAAACCATCAACAAGTACAACATTTTCTATAATGAGAGATGCACCAATTTGAATGTTACCTATACCGATGATAGTGCCCTTGGAGTCATCCCCGAAGGTGACGGTGCCACCTTCCACGTACCTTGATAGGGTTGTAAAGTTATTGATGTCCCACGTCATGTGTCTTGAACAACCACTATCAAGGAACCACCGCTCCCTACGTCTTGGAGCCTTGGTGTGTACCTACATCAAATAATTTAGGACTTGATTTTGGTACCCACATTTTCTTGGGTCCTAAAGAGTTAGTTCTATGAACCCAAACAAGATTATTTGATCTATTTACTTGGATATAACAAAACTTAGCTAAATGTCCATTCTTACCACAATATGTGCATCTATACACTCTACCATATTTAAAAGCATAGTGAGTTTGAGACTTGTGAGCATGTGTGGATTTAGCATGAGTGTGGTGTGTAGTGTGAGCATGAGGGATCTTAACATGAGAATCTTTAATATGAGAAGTGTGCTTTTTAAAAAATTTTTCTTCAAGTTTCTTTGTGTTAAAAGCACAATCTTTCAAAACCTTTTCAAAATCAACCATTTTAGTTTTTAAAGAAGAAATTTCTTTTTCATCAATCTTAGGAAATTTTGCTTTACATGCAACTTTGTAAGTACTAAATTCATTTTGAGTAGAAATGAGATTTGAAGAAATTTTATCTTTTTCTTTAGTAACAATAGCAAGTTGATTTTTAAGAAAAGCAACTTCCTTTTTCAATTTTGAGCATTCTACCTTTTTATTATCATATGTTTCCGAAAGCTCAACAAAAGCATGTACAAGCACCTCTTTACTCAATTCATCTTCTTCATCATCAAGAGGTTGAGGGTTTACCTTTGGTGTGTTTGCCATGAAACACATGTTCGCTTGGTCCACCTCGTCTTCGGATTCGCTTTCCGAATCCCATGTGGCTTTATAGGCTTTCTTTTCAACCGACTTCTTTGGCTTGAAGGAGGAAGTCATCTTCTTCTTGAATTTCGGGCAATCTGCCATGATATGTCCGGGCTTTCGGCAATTGTAGCAAATAATTCTTCTCTCCTCTTTGCCTTCGAATTTTCTTCGGAAGTTGAGCTTGTTCTTCTGGTACATCCTTTTGACATTTCGCACAAGAAGGGAGAGCTCCTCATCTTCTTCTTCATCTTCTTCATCGTCCTCCAGAGTGGATGAAGACTTGAAGGCTATGGACTTCTTCTTTAGTGGAGCGGCCTCTTCTCTTGCCTTCTTTTCCATCTCATGGGTTTTTATGTTCCCAATGAGACTAATGAGGTCCATTTCATCCTTGTCGTTCAATTCTTTCAAGGTGGTGGCCTTTATCTCCCATGATGTAGGAAGAGCCCGAATCACTTTCCGCACCTTTTGATCATTGGAAATATCATCACCTAAAGAAGAAAGAGCATTGGTGATTTTAGTAAACCTTTTAATCATGCAATCAATAGATTCTTCATCAATCATTTTAAAGGATTCATATTGGGACCTTAAGAGATCTATCTTAGCTCTCTTAACTTGTGAAGTCCCCTCGTGTGTGACCAATAAATGTTGCCAAATCTCATAGGCGGATTGGCAATGAATTACCCGTGTAAGGTCATCTTCATTCAAGGCGGTTAATAGGGAGTTTTGGGCCTTGGAGTTAGCCTCATATTCTCTAAAGGTAAAGTCGGTCCATGTGCTTTCATCACTATCGGGTGCAACATAGGGTTTGGTCAAGGATTTGGCTACTAAGCTACCTAAAGATTGCAAAAAGATAGTCATCCTAACCTTCCAAATAGGGAAATTAAGTCCATCAAATTTAGGAGGGGTTTTGATGTTATCGGCCATGTTTACTAGTGAATGAATGTAAGAATGCAAATGTTGATTAGCAAGTTTTAAGGATCTCTCTATGGATGTTAAGCCAAAACCTAGAGTCCAAGCTCTGATACCAATTGAAAATCACCTAGAGGGGGGGTGAATAAGTGATAATGCTAATCAATGGACAATTTTAAAAATATGATGCAACAATCGCCCAAAACAAGACTAAGAGCTGAATACCCCGTAAAGGGTTCTGAACTCCTTCCTCCTGATTCCTCTTGAAATGAGTTAGAGGTGCACAATGCAACCTTGTTGTATGGGACTATGATTGACAAGATGAGTGAAAACAAATGAATCTTGCAATGAAGATTGAAAGCAAGTGATAGTAACAATGAAAGTAAAGCAAGAATCAAGTGCAAGTAAACCAAACGCAAACACCGAGAATTGTTATCGAGGTTCGAGCACCCAGCTCTACTTCCCCGCCTTCCCCAGAAGGATTCCAACCACTTCCACTATCACAAAGATGTTACAAATTCACCGGAGTACCCAACTCCACAATCTCAAGTACAAGCAATCTCTTAGTAGTCAAAAGACCACAAACTCTCTCTTGCAAAATTCTCTTCCCTTACAAAGGTCCTTAGAGAACAATGAGTAGGAATGAAGCTGTTGTGTGTAAAGAAAAAGAAATCAGAGAGTTCTTGAAAACACTTCAGAAAATGAGAGAGAATTTCAGCACAAAAACCAAGAAATCAAACTCTTTTGAATGCCTTAAACTTTTGAGACTTTTGCAAATTTTTCTTGTGATCAATCTCTCCCTAAACACCCCTATTTATAGTAGAGGGCTAGGGTTAGAAGATAAAACTTACTTAAGGCTAATTAGAAAGTATTAGGATCAGCAAATGACATTTAAACCCTTATAAGAGAGAAAAGACAAAATAAATCAGCCTTAAAATTATAGCCGTTACTGTTCAAACGGCTATTCCAGTCGACCGGTCGGTCGACCGAAGTACAAAAATAAGAGCCGTTGCCGGCTCTCGGTCGACCGCACGGTCGGCCGAAAAATACAGAGAGCAAATGTCTTGCAGTCAGGCAGGTGTCGGTCGACCGCCCGGTCGACCGTGAAACGTGCACACGGATACGCACTGCTGCCAGAACTTCGGTCGACAGGGACGGTCGACCGACTTAACTTGGCACAGTGTCGGCCGGCCGGCCGGTCGATCGGCTCAGGTCAAAGGCCAAAACAAAAACGGAATCTTGAAGATAATTTGATTTTTAACAAAATAGTTTTTGAATAGAGATATATATAATGGATAAAAATGAGTTTGTAGGCTGAAGATTGTATACAAATTATTTTTGTACGTATTATA
This sequence comes from Agave tequilana, assembly GCA_038442645.1. Classification (NCBI taxonomy): domain Eukaryota; kingdom Viridiplantae; phylum Streptophyta; class Magnoliopsida; order Asparagales; family Asparagaceae; genus Agave; species Agave tequilana. The sequence continues at coordinate 318,979 of JAVJIF010002350.1, read as the reverse complement.
GGAAATATTTTTGGAAACAAGATGTGCGCAAAAATGTGTGTGATAGAGCTTCAAACCTATTCACTATTCTTTAACAAAACTATAAAACTAGAAACAAATCTAAAGATATATCTTGAGCAATCTTGAAGTCTTGAGCCATGCAATGCCTTGCTAGAGTCTTCTCTTCTATGATCCTTCCTAGATGTGCAAAACACCTTCTTTGCTTCATGAACCTAGAAGTTCTTGCAATAGCTAAGCAATGGCCTCCAAATATGGTACTAACCTGAAACTTATCTTAAACAAACTAATTAGTACCAAATAGCTCTTATTTGTTTTGTTATCATCAAAACTCTAAACAAATGGAGAGTGTAACCTTTTGGGCCAACAGCATGAATAATGATTCTGAACCTCAACTTGGTAATTTAATTTCACTTCCTGATTCAATAATGACTGAGGTGTTTTTACTTGATTTCAGGCCTTTTCTCGAGTCAGTTTGGATCCTGTGCCAGTCCATCGTGAAATTGAATCACCAATCACCTTTACACTTAGAGGGATAGGCACAAAGCTAAAACTCTAACAATCACCTCTACACTTAGAGGGATAGGTGATTAGTCTACAGTTCTGCATTATTAAATCACATTTTCCTACTGCTTTATGAATAAAATGTCGATCTAAACTGTGTTTTAGTCTCTTTTGCAGATAATCAAGACAAGGAGGGCAAAAGGGTAATAAGAGCTTAATTAAACCCATTTTCAGGTAATTAAATCTGCATTTCTTGGAGGCCAAGCAAGGGAGTTTCTAGAAGATGCACTGAACCTAGACCCTTGCGGGTGTCTGACGCAATCTGGACGAAATTAACCGAATCTGAGCATATCTGGAAGGTCTCCGAAGCGCAACGATGCCACACACCAAAACAAGGGACCTAGGTCCCTGGTATTGCTGCGAAAACGCGGCTATGGCCGCGTTTTCGCGGCCCTGTGGTGGGCCCATACGTCGATTTTCGACGTGTGGCCTCGTCTCGTCTTTTGGAACATTTTTTCGCCTATAAATACTGTAGGGTTTGGTCGAAATGAAAGCAGATTAGGGAGGAGGCTTGGTTTCTCTCTTCTCGTTGTAGATTAGGATTTTCTTTCTCTTTTATTTTGTATTTTCATTTCATTTTTAGATCATGTATTAGGGCTGAGAGATTTAGAGAGAGAAAGAGAGAAATTGATGTAATAGATGGTGGCAATCTATGTAAATGTGTCTCCTTTCTTCTCCATTGTAATCTTCTCCATCTTCGATGCTTAGCTAAATCTTTCTTCTCATGGCATTCTAACTACTAACCACTAACTATCTAACCCCTTACTTAATAATTCACATGAATCTAATAGGCTTTATAGGGTCTTGCTCTTGCAAGAGCCATTGATGGCTCAAGATGATGGATTCTAACATTCTAACATTTCTAACATCTAACCCACTAACTTAACTTGCTAACTTGCAAATGCTAACTTTATTTCATGCTCACCTCTAATTGATTTTGATGATCTAATAGTAGATTGCAACTTGTCGTGTGGTATGGATGTGTTGTTTGGATGTTGATGAATAATCTTATGTGCCATGCTCTTTATCGTCTCTTGAAGCCAAGGATTAGTGATGGCCAAGAATCCAAGTGAGGCAACTATCATTAAGAGGTTAGCATGATTAGTGAAGCAATTAGTAGTTAGTAGCCATGAGTTTTCTTTCATAGTTTTTCTCTTTCTTTTTACTTTCTCTTAAAATCAATTTCCAAAACCTTTTTATCATTTTCATATCAACCTTCTTAGTTTACCTTTGTTTCATTTTCTTTTTGTTTTCAAACCCACTTCTTGATTGCTAAAATGAAAGAACAATTAAAGAGTTAAGAATTTACCGTGTAGTTTGTGGCTAACGGGTCGTGTCCACGAGGAGGAATGCGATGAAAGCTTTTCGGTGTTTCGTTTAATAACAAAGAATTGTGCTCGTTTTTTAATTAAAAAGAGAATGGAAAGAAGGAGATGATTAAAAGAGAAATTGCAACTTTAGAGAAGGTTTTGGAGAAGGTGATTTAAAAAGCTCGAAAATTGTTTGGTTGGTTAAAATAAGGAAGAAAATTTGGGCTCACTATCTCACTACTCAACAATTTATTCTTCTATTGAAATCCTAAGTGCCTCAACTTGATCATAAGCAAAACTTAAAGTTGACTTTAGAAAGTTTGAAGTAAAGCACATAAGATGGTTGGAAGAGTTCACTCTTTTCTTTGAAAAATCGTTTCGAATTGAATGTTAAATCATCAAGCGCGAAGAAGCAAGTATGAAGTAAAAACAGTTCAAGAAACGTTCATAAAAGAAGTAAGAGTTTAAAATTCAAACCCATCCTCATGTGCCTTCAAGAACACTTTCAAGAAGAAAGGCTTTAAGTAAGGCACGCAAATGATTCATTGGGTCTTTTTCATTAAAACCAGAAGAGAAGAAGAACTGAAGAGAGGCACAATAGTGAGCTCAGAAAACCGATCTAGCTACTCATAGAAGACAAAGAAAAGTGCAAGAAAATAACGCAAGACATACTGTGAATGAGTGGAAGAAAAAGCAGCTCGATTCTTGTATTGATGTCAGTTCAATTTTCAAGTACAAGCACTCAATTCCTCTCTCTCACAAGTCTTTGTACTGAACTACCAATTGCAAAATAAAAATACAACTTTTGTACTACCTAACAAAGAGCCTAAACCTTAAAGTGTAAACAAAATTCTAATCCTAGTCTTCGCTCCAAATTCCTCTGTTAAAACTGGTATTTATAGGGAAAAACCAGAGGGGGGAGATCCCGGGAAGATTGGGAGAGCAAACGCTCCCCCAACTGACTTCAACAAGCTGCGAAAACGCGAAACGCGGCCCTGGTGTGGCCATGTGGCCACACCCAATTGGTGGGATGCTCCGGTTTGGTGATTTGCCCATATCTTCTGTTGGTTTTCTCATTGCAGCTTCAGGATTTGACGTAACAGCCTTTGATTGTTGGCTTCAACCGCTTGATTCAGGGAGGATTCTTCTCAACCGGTTTTCAACCTCTCTGATATGCCAAGATTTTGCCCTGATTCCTTGATTTCGAATTTATTCTGAATTAAATCAGAATTTGGTGGGCTTTTGGGCTTGTTTCTCTTTCCTTTCTTTGAGCAATTAGGCCTACATTAAACAAAGAAGAAGAAGACTTATTAATAGGATTTATTAGCTAAAAAGTATGGTAAGGTGACAATGTATATGCAATATATGTGACTAATCACACCCCCACACTTATCTTTTGCTCGCCCTCGAGCAAAGCATCAGACTAATTCTAATCAATTATTAGACCACTTTCGCAGGTCACTCGATTATACTGAGCATGTGCAACAAGCCGTTAAACCTCTAGGTTACCCCTAAAGGACGAGTTTTGTCTCGTGAGGGTTTTCAGTAGATTGCACCCACAAAATCCATAAAGAAAGACGAAAAAAATTAGTATTTTCGAAAAGCATTTTTAAAGGAGAAAATATTTGAAGTATATTTGTAAGGCTTTAAGCAATCTTATTTATAGGAATATCAAAATTTTCATTCCGAAACTCAGTCTTTATTAAAAAAACATGTCATCAATTAAAGTAAGGAGTCAAATTGTACTTCTCATCTAGTCTATTAATTTACCCTGAGTCATATGCACCATCGTGACTGTGAAGTTGACTAAGGGTTCTTTAACATTAACTCCTATGCCTTATTTATATTTATTTTTGGTGGAATTTATTTCTCAATTTCATTAGGCTTTCTAATCTGCCCATATAACGAGCCTTCAGTCGGTGACACCCAAACCGGACAGTTTTAGGGCACCAGGTCAGAAAACACCCCTAAGGACTTAAACACTCGAGCAGATAAGGCCACGAAACCAAAGTTTTTATTTATAAGATGTACCCCTTTTAGGCGTGAATACTTATGCTTCATGAGGCACAAATACCCAGCTTAATCAGAGGATTTGTATATATATATATATTTCAAACTTATCTAATTATCTTTTGCATAAATACCAAGGTTTGCTTAGGCCAAAGCACCTAGCTAATCAATCATTAGATTAGTTTATTATTTTTTTCTTTTTTTTCTTTTTTTTCATACATATATACTTTTTTTTATAAGGCATAAGAGTCTTTGTTTTTAAACCCTAAGTGTGTAAGTGTATTTAGTGTGCATATTTCATCAAGGTAAATATCAAGACTAAATTACTTTCACAAATTTTCTTCCTAACCCTAAAAATCAAACAAGTCATCTTATTTTGACCAAGTGTAAGAAATCCTAATTATGATTTTCCTATTCCTTAAAATTGACTTAATTTCTTACAAAATATATCAAAATATTGTTCTTACCTTTCAAAAAGTTTTTTTTTATTTATATATATATACAATTTTTTTTTCAAGTTATAGTAGTCATCATGTTAGAAGTAGTCATTATGTTAGAACCCTCCTCCACACTTATCTCATGCATTGTTCCCAATGTATGAAAGAAATGTATACATGCATGAAATGAAATGTAAAAGAGGTGCATATATTATACAGAAATATGTACAACATCAAGTTTCTCCCACACCTAGATCTTTTTCGGTCTTATCTCTCTAGCTCTCTTCCCATCTTTCCAATGGGTCCTCTTTATAGGGCATAGTGGGGAGGCCAATTGTTTTGTCATTTTAGCTTCCTTCCTCCCCAGTCTCACCTTCTTTAGGTGTTTCTTCCTCATATTGCTACAATCATTATTCAAAAATTTATCACCACCACACTTCTCAGTTGGAACTTCTTCATTATGAATGCCTAAGAATTCTAACTCAGTTCCATAGATCTCCTCAAAGCTTAGGTCAACACTTTCCCCTGAAAATGTATAATTAACCAAATGATCCTTAGTTGGTTCATCCAAATACTTGAGTTCTTCTTCGAAAAGGTTTTCAAAGAGTATGTCAATCGGAGGTTCTTAAATTATATTCTCATGCGATACATTATTGGTTGGCTCATCGAAAGTGAAGATGTTCAAATCAAATTTCCCCTTTTTAAAGGGTACTCTAACATTAGGATCTCCGACATATGCCTTCTCATCAAGATAATCGCCTTCATTGAGTAATTCACTAAGAAACAGTGACTCATCTTCTATATCTTCATTTTCTTCATCACAATTATTTTTAACAAAATTTACCTCAAATGTTTGATCTCTTATCTTACGAGGTTATTTTTCAAGGTTGAAGACATTGACTTCTCTAGTCATGTCCCCAAAGTTAACCTTATGGACCCATTCCTACAATTTATGATGGCATTGAAAGTAGCAAGGAATGGTCGCCCTAGGATAACAGGAGTTTGAGCCCTATGATTGGAGTTGGACACAGGTTGTGTCTCTAAAACTATGAAATCGACAGGGTAAATAAACTCCTCAACCCGGATAAGAACATCATTAATCTCTCCTTTTGGGACTTTTACTGAACGGTCAGCCAGTTGGATAGTGACTCGAGTTGGACTAAGATCGCCCAACCCAAGTTGTTGATAAACCGAGAATGGAAGCAAGTTGATACTTGCCTCCAAGTCAAGAAGTGCACGACTAATCTCGGCTTGTCCTATTGTGCAGGCAATAGTTGGACTACCTGGATCCTTGTACTTAACAGGGATTGGACCCGATAGTAGCTCACTAATGTTAGTGGCTAAGAAGACCATTTTAGGTACATTAGTCTTTCTCTTCTTGGTGCACATGTCCTTAAGAAACTTAGCATAAGATGGGACTTGTTGGATGACATCAAGAAGTGGCACATTTATCTTCACTTGATTAAAGATCTCAATTATCTTATCCATGTGTGGATTTTGCTTATTTTTCAGCCTATTAGGAAATGGTGCTATAGGCTGGTGCACATGACTGGTTAACTTATCTTTTTCAGATTCATCAAATTTAGGAGGAGTGGGATTAGATGAGGTGGATGCTGAAGTGTGATTGTGCTGACTAGGATTAGGTGGTATTGACACTTGGTTATCAACTTTCTTTCCCGACCTCAATGTATGAACAACATTACATTGATTCAGTGATTGATCCTCAACCAAATGAGCTTGTTGTGAATTCCTAGGATTCATAATTGGTTGACTGGGCAAGGTACCCTTTTGCCTCTCATGTTGTGGATTGGCTAACTGGCTCATTTGACCCTCTAGCCTCTATATTGTTTGCATGAGGGAATCTTGGTTCTTCATGTACCTTTTCATGTTTCTCTCAAAATCAGTCATTCTCCTTTCGAGTTGAGGATTCTGGAAGGAAGATAGCGGAGCTTGGTTGGGAAAATTTTGTTGATAATTCGCAAAATTGTTGGGAGAATTGTGAGGGTGATTGAAAAAGTTGGGTTGATGATTAGAAGAATTATTGGAATGATGAAAGTGGCTTGCATGGTTTGACCGTGGGTGGTCATTATTTTGATGGCTCCATGAGAAATTTGGGTGATTTCTCCAGCCAGGATTGTACGTTGGAGCGTATGGATCATTGTTCAGCCTTGAAAAGGCCGCATTCATCAGTTCAGGAAAGTGCTGGTCAGCTTGAAATACAGGACACACCTCAAATACATGATTCATGGCCTGACAGTAAGTACAACCCGGAGTTGGAAATTGGTTTGGGCTGACTTGATTGACTGGACTTGGTTCCTTAATTTCTAAAGCTTCCAGTCTTCTCGCTAGATTAGCTAACTTAGCCTCATTAGCTATGGATGATTCAATTGAATGGAGATCTCCTTTTGAAGAGATAGAGTTTGGATTCCTAGAGCTTTCACTAGTAATTTCCGATTGGATGGTCTTTTCAGCTAGATTATCATATAAATTCCATCCTTCATGCTCATCCTTCTGCAAGAATCCCCCTTGGCACATGCTTTCTAAGAGGGTCTTGGTCGAGTAGTCTAAACTGTCATAAAGAATTTGGCATTGTCGCCATTTCTCTATTCCATGATGAGGACATTGGACAAGGAGATTTTTGAAGCGTTCAAAGTACCTCCAAAACGGTTCACTATGTTCTTTCTTGAACTGCAAAATGTTTTTCCTAATGAGAGCGGTCTTGTGGATTGGATAGAATTTCTTCAAGAAGACCTTGATGAAACCATCCCAAGATGTGATAGAGCCGACCGCTAAGTTGTAGAGCCATTTCTTAGCTAGGTTCTTAAGAGCAAATGGGACAAATCTCAACCTAATAGCATCATCTGCAAGGTGTGGGATTTTCATCATTAAGCATACTTCCTCAAATTCTTTTATGAAGAAATAAGCATCTTCGGACTCTAAGCCATGAAACTTAGGGAGTGTATTGATGAACTGTGGCTTAAGCTCAATGTTGTGTTCACCAACCGATGGAAGTTGGATGCAGGATGGAAGTGATGTTCTAATGGGATAAAACCTATCCTGCAAAGATGTCGGTCGATCCATAACCGAATCTGGTCTTGTTTTGAACTTGGGTGGTGATGTGTTTCTAGTTAACCTAGATGAATTAGGGTCTCTTGACCACACTTGCATACACAAACACAATCACAAACAAGTTCACCAATAGTCAAGAAAAGAAAACAACCAAGCCTAGTCTAAGGTAACCTTGACCTAGACAACTCCTAACTGGTTGATTATCCGCAGGAGGTATAATGTAGACTTTCACCACAAGCTAATCAGCCAGGTCAGGGCAAGATTGGTGGGAGGTTATCCGTCAAAGACGTTCCTTAATTAAGTAACCACCAACCTTCGGGCTTTCGGCCCTTAATCCCTTTCCTAGACACTGATTTGGAAGGAGTCAAATTCCAACACTTTTTCCCCTTAGGATAATCTCCTAATAAGTTCGAGATGTCCCTAAGGCCAACGTTTATCAGATTTTACTTAGGCTTAGGTTGTACGTGCTTGGAGATTGTTTGTGGGCTAAGGAAGGATAATGACTTCCCCACCTTATCTTGACTTAGATTTTGCCCTTAGAATTGATTTGTGCAAAGTGTGCAAGATATAAAAAAGTAACATTCAAAAGCAAATATCACCCAAGAATGTTTCCTAAACTATATGCTATGCATACATACCTTGTCTCCAGCTATCTCCAACAGTAATTGTAAAATAAACGTAATTAGACAAATGCCTAGAATGCAAGTCTAAACATTTTTTAAGCAATTAACAATCACTTAAATTACTGTTGGATTAAAACAGGGATGGTGGATAGCAGAAATAGCAAGAATATAACATACAAAAACTTAATTTTTTTGCGAGCAATATGTCCTGCAAAAAAGAGTTTTAGTAGTCCAATGAAATTTTAAACTTTTGCAATGCAATTTTTTGAAATTCTGTTTCCTACTTTCAAGAGTAGGGGCACAGAATTTGCAAGTCTTCTCTTGCAAAGCTTGAATGCTAGATCTGAATCTTAAAATCCCTGAAACAACATACCAAACTTGTTAAAAAACAAATACACCGTTCCCTCCCCGGCAACGACGCCAAAAATTGATTGCTAAAATGAAAGAACAATCAAAGAGTTAAGAATTTACAGTGTAGCTTGTGGCTAACGGGTCGTGTCCACGAGGAGGAATGCGATGAAAGCTTTTCGGTGTTTCGTTTAATAACAAAGAATTGTGCTCGTTTTTTAATTGAAAAGAGAATGGAAAGAAGGAGATGATTAAAAGAAAAATTGCAACTTTAGAGAAGGTTTTGGAGAAGGTGATTTAAAAAGCTTGAAAATTGTTTGGTTGGTTAAAATAAGGAAGAAAATCTGGGCTCACTATCTCACTACTCAACAGTTTATTCTTCTATTGAAATCCTAAGTGCCTCAACTTGATCATAGGTAAAACTTAAAGTTGACTTTAGAAAGTTTGAAGTAAAGCACATAAGATGGTTGGAAGAGTTCACTCTTTTCTTTGAAAAATCGTTTCGAATCGAACGTTAAATCATCAAGCGCGAAGAAGCAAGTATGAAGTAAAAACAGTTCAAGAAACGTTCATAAAAGAAGTAAGTTTAAAAATTCAAACCCATCCTCTTGTGCCTTCAAGAACACTTTCAAGAAGAAAGGCTTTAAGTAAGGTACGCAAATGATTCGTTGGGTCTTTTTCATTAAAATCAGAAGAGAAGAAGAACTGGAGAGAGGTACAACAGTGAGCCCAAAAACCGATCTAGCTACTCATAGAAGACAAAGAAAAGTGCAAGAAAATAACGCAAGACATACCGTGAATGAGTGGAAGAAAAAGCAGCTCGATTCTTGTATTGATGTCAGTTCAATCTTCAAGTACAAGCACTCAATTCCTCTCTCTCACAAGTCTTTGTACTGAAGTACCAATTGCAAAATAAAAATACAACTTTTGTACTACCTAACAAAGAGCCTAAACCTTAACGTGTAAACAAAATTCTAATCCTAGTCTTCGCTCCAAATTCCTCTGTTAAAACAGGTATTTATAGGGAAAAACCAGAGGGGGGAGATCCCGGGAAGATTGGGGAAGCAAACGCTACCCCAACTAACTTTAACAAGCTGCGAAAACGTGGCTAGGGCCGCGTTTTCATGGCCCTGGTGTGGCCATGTGGCCACACCCAATTGGTGGGATGCTCCGGTTTGGTGATTTGTCCATATCTTCTGCTGGTTTTCTCATTGCAGCTTCAGGATTTGACGAAACAGCCTTTGATTGTTGGTTTCAACCGCTTGATTCAGGGAGGATTCTTCTCAACCGATTTTCAACCTCTCTGATATGCCAAGATTTTGCCCTGATTCCTTGATTTCAAATTTATTCTGAATTAAATCAGAATTTGGTGGGCTTTTGGGCTTGTTTCTCTTTCCTTTCTTTTAGCAATTGGGCCTACATTAAACAAAGAAGAAGAAGACTTATTAATAGGATTTATTAGCTAAAAAGTATGGTAAGGTGACAATGTATATGCAATATATGTGACTAATCACACCCCCACACTTATCTTTTGCTCGCCCTCGAGCAAAACATCAGACTAATTCCAATCAATTATTAGACCACTTTCGCAGGTCACTCGAGATTGCACTGAGCATGTGCAACAAGCCGTTAAACCTCTAGGTTACCCCTAGAGGACGAGTTTTGTCTCGTGAGGGTTTTCAGTGGATTGCACCCACAAAATCCATAAAGAAAGAGAAAAAAGTTAGTATTTTCGAAAAGCATTTTTAAAGGAGCTAATATTTTAAGTATATTTGTAAGGCTTTAAGTAATCTATAAGTTATAAGAATATCAAAATTTTCATTCCGAAACTCAGTCTTTATTAAAAAATATGTCATCAATTAAAGTAAGGAGTCAAATTGTACCTCTCATTTAGTCTATTAATTTACCCTGAGTCGTATGCACCATCGTGACTGTGAAGTTGACTAAGGGTTCTTTAACATTAACTCCTATGCCTTATTTATATTTATTTTTGGTGGAATTTATTCCTTAATTTCATTAGGCTTTCTAATCTGCCCATGTAACGAGCCTTCAGTCGGTGACACCCAAACCGGACAGTTTTAGGGCACCAGGTGAGAAAACACCCCTAAGGACTTAAACACTCGAGCAGATAAGGCCACGAACCAAGGTTTTTATTTATAAGATGTACCCCTTTTAGGCGTGAATACTTATGCTTCATGAGGCACAAATACCCAGCTTAATCAGAGGATTTATATATATATTTTAAACTTATCTAATTATCTTTTGCATAAATACCAAGGCTTGCTTAGGCCAAAGCACCTAGCTAATCAATAATTAGATTAGTTTATTATTTTTTTCTTTTTTTTCATACATATATACTTTTTTTTATAAGGCATAAGAGTCTTTGTTTTTAAACCCTAAGTGTGTAAGTGTATTTAGTGTGCATATTTCATCAAGGTAAATATCAAGATTAAATTACTTTCACAAATTTTCTTCCTAACCCTAAAAATCAAACAAGTCATCTTATTTTGACCAAGTGTAAGAAATCCTAATTATGATTTTCCTATTCCTTAAAATTGACTTAATTTCTTACAAAAATATATCAAAATATTGTTCTTACCTTTCAAAAAGTTTTTTTTTATATATATATACAATTTTTTTTTCAAGTTATAGTAGTCATCATGTTAGAAGTAGTCATCATGTTAGAACCCTCCCCCACACTTATCTCATGCATTGTTCCCAATGTATGAAAGAAATGTATACATGCATGAAATGAAATGTAAAAGAGGTGCATATATTATACAGAAATATGTACAACATCAAGTTTCTCCCACACCCATCATTCCAATGGGTCCTCTTTATAGGGCATAGTGGGGAGGCCAATTGTTTTGTCATTTTAGCTTCCTTCCTCCCCAGTCTCACCTTCTTTAGGTGTTTCTTCCTCATATTGCTACAATCATTATTCAAAAATTTATCACCACCACACTTCTCTGTTGGAACTTCTTCATTATGAATGCTTAGGAATTCTAACTCAGTTCCATAGATCTCCTCAAAGCTTAGGTCAACACTTTCCCCTGGAAATGTATAATTAACCAAATGATCCCTAGTTGGTTCATCCAAACACATGAGTTCTTCTTCGAAAAGGTTTTCAAAGAGTATGTCAATCGTAGGTTCTTGAATTATATTCTCATGCGATACATTATTGGTTGGCTCATCGAAAGTGAAGATATTCAAATCAAATTTCCCCTTTTTAAAGGGTACTCTAACATTAGGATCTCCGACATATGCCTTCTCATCAAGATAATCGCCTTCATTGAGTAATTCACTAAGAAACAGCGACTCATCTTCTATATCTTCACTTTCTTCATCACAATTATTTTCAACAAAATTTACCTCAAATGTTTGATCTCTTATCTTACGAGGTTATTTTTCAAGGTTGAAGACATTGACTTCTCTAGTCATGTCCCCAAAAGTTAATCTCATGGACCCATTCCTATAATTGATGATGGCATTGGTAGTAGCAAGGACTGGTCGCCCTAGGATAACAGGAGTTTGAGCCCTATAATTGGAGTTGGACACAGGTTGTGTCTCTAAAACTATGAAATCGACAGGGTAAATAAACTCCCCAACCCGGATAAGAACATCATTAATCTCTCCTTTTGGGACTTTTACTGAACGGTCAGCCAGTTGGATAGTGACTCGAGTTGGACTAAGATTGCCTAACCCAAGTTGTTGATAAACTGAGAATGGAAGCAAGTTGATACTTGCCCCCAAGTCAAGAAGTGCACGACTAATCTCGGCTTGTCCTATTGTGCAGGCAATAGTTGGACTACCTGGATCCTTGTACTTAACAGGGATCGGACCCGATAATAGCTCACTAATGTTAGTGGCTAAGAAGACCTTTTTAGGTACATTAGTCTTTCTCTTCTTGGTGCACATGTCCTTAAGAAACTTAGCATAAGATGGGACTTATTGGATGGCATCAAGAAGTGGCACATTTATCTTCACTTGATTAAAGATCTCAATTATCTTATCCATGTGTGGATTTTGCTTGTTTTTTAGCCTATTAGGAAATGGTGCTATAGGCTGGTGCACATGACTAGTTGACTTATCTTTTTTAGATTCATCAAATTTAGGAGGAGTGGGATTAGATGAGGTGGATGCTGAAGTATGATTATGCTGACTAGGATTAGGTGGTATTGACACTTGGTTATCAACTTTCTTTCCCGACCTCAATGTATGAACAACATTACATTGATTCAGTGATTGATCCTCAACCAAATGAGCTTGCTGTGAATTTCTAGGATTCATAATTGGTTGACTGGGCAAGGTACCCTTTTGCCTCTCATGTTGTGGATTGGCTAACTGGCTCATTTGACCCTCTAGCCTCTGTATTATTTGCATGAGGGAATCTTGGTTCTTCATGTACCTTTCCATGTTTCTCTCAAAATCAGTCATTCTCCTTTCGAGTTGAGGATTCTGGAAGGAAGATAGTGGAGCTTGGTTGGAAAAATTTTGTTGATAATTCGCAAAATTATTGGGAGAATTGTGAGGGTAATTGGAAAAGTTGGGTTGATGATTGGAAGAATTATTGGAATGATGGAAGTGGCTTGCATGGTTTGACCGTGGGTGGTCATTATTTTGATGGCTCCATGAGAAATTTGGGTGATTTCTCCAGCCAGGATTGTACGTTGGAGCGTAAGGATCATTGTTCAGCCTTAAAAAGGCCGCATTCATTGGTTCAGGAAAGTGCTAGTGAGCTTGAAATACAGGACACTCCTCAAACACATGATTCATGGCCTGACAGTAAGTACAACCCGGAGTTGAAAATTAATTTGGGCTGACTTGATTGACTAGACTTGATTCCTTAATTTCTAAAGCTTCCAGTCTTCTCGCTAGGTTAGCTAACTTAGCCTCATTAGCTATGGATGATTCAATTGAATGGAGACCTCCTTTTGAAGAGATAGAGTTTGGATTCCTAGAGCTTTCACTAGTAGGTTCCCATTGGATGGTCTTTTCAGGTAGATTCTCATATAAATTCCATCCTTCATGCTCATCCTTCTGGAAGAATCCCCCTTGGCATATGCTTTCTAAGAGGGTCTTGGTTGAGTAGTCTAAACCGTCATAAAGAATTTGGCATTGTCGCCATTTCTCTATCCATGATGAGGATATTGGACAAGGAGGTCTTTGAAGCGTTCAAAGTACCTCCAAAACGGTTCACTAGGTTCTTACTTGAACTGCAAAATATTTTTCCTAACGAGAGCGGTCTTGTGGATTGGATAGAATTTCTTCAAGAAGATCTTGATGAAACCATCCCAAGATGTGATAGAGCCGGCCGCTAAGCTGTAGAGCCATTTCTTGGCTAGGTCCTTAAGAGCAAATGGGACAAATCTCAACCTAATAGCATCATCTGTAAGGTGTGGGATTTTCATCATTAAGCATACTTTCTCAAATTCTCTTATGAAGATATAAGCATCTTCGGACTCTAAGCCATGGAACTTAGGGAGTGTATTGATGAACTGTGGCTTAAGCTCAAAGTTGTGTTCACCAACCGATGGAAGTTGGATGCAGGATGAAAGTGATGTTCTAATGGGATAAAACCTATCCTGCAAAGATGTCGGTCGATCCATAACCGAATCTGGTCTTGTTTCGAGCTTGGGTGGTGATGTGTTTCTAGTTAACCTAGATGAATTAGGGTCTCTTGACCACACTTACATACACAAATACAATCACAAACAAGTTCACCAATAGTCAAGAAAAGAAAACAACCAAGCCTAGTCTAAGGTAACCTTGACCTAGTCAACTCCTAACTGGTTGATTGTCCACAGGAGGTATAATGTAGACTTTCACCACAAGCTAATCAGCCAGGTCAGGGCAAGATTGGTGGGAGGTTATCCGTCAAAGACGTTCCTTAATTAAGTAACCACCAACCTTCGGACTTTCGGCCCTTAATCCCTTTCCTAGACACTGATTTGGCAGGAGTCAAATTCTAACACTTTTCCCCCTTAGGATAATCTCCTAATGAGTTTGAGATGTACCTAAGGCCAACGTCTATTAGATTTTACTTAGGCTTAGGTTGTGCATGCTTGGAGATTGTTTGTGGGCTAAGGAAGGGTAATGACTTCCCCACCTTATCTTGACTTGGATTTTGCCCTTAGAATTGATTTGTGCAAAGTGTGCAAGATATAGAAAAGTATCATTCAAAAGCAAATATCACCTAAGAATGTTTCCTAAACTATACGCTATGCATACATACCTTGTCTCCAGCTATCTTCAACAGTAATTATAAAATAAACGTAATTAGACAAATGCCTAGAATGCAAGTCTAAACATTTTTTAAGCAATTAACAATCACTTAAATTACTGTTAGATTAAAATAGGGATGGTGGATAGCAGAAATAGCAATAATATAACATACAAAAGCTTAATTTTTTTGCGAGCAATATGTCCTGCAAAAAAGAGTTTTAGTAGTCCAATGAAATTTTAAACTTTTGTAACGCAATTTCTTGAAATTCTGTTTCCTACTTTCAAGAGTAGGGGCACAGAATTTGCAAGTCTTCTCTTGCAAAGCTTGAATGCTAGATCTGAATCTTCAAGTCCTTGAAACAACACACCGAACTTGTTAAAAAACAAATACATCGTTCCCTCCCCGGCAACGGCGCCAAAATTGATTGCTAAAATGAAAGAACAATCAAAGAGTTAAGAATTTACCGTGTAGCTTGTGGCTAACGGGTCATGTCCACGAGGAGGAATGCGATGAAAGCTTTTCGGTGTTTCGTTAATAACAAAGAATTGTGCTCGTTTTTTAATTGAAAAGAGAATGGAAAGAAGGAGATGATTAAAAGAGAAATTGCAACTTTAGAGAAGGTTTTGGAGAAGGTGATTTAAAAAGCTCGAAAATTGTTTGGTTGATTAAAATAAGGAAGAAAATCTGGGCTCACTATCTCACTACTCAACAGTTTATTCTTCTATTAAAATCCTAAGTGCCTCAACTTGATCATAGGCAAAACTTAAAGTTGACTTTAGAAAGTTTGAAGTAAAGCACATAAGATGGTTGGAAGAGTTCACTCTTTTCTTTGAAAAATCGTTTCGAATCGAATGTTAAATCATCAAGCGTGAAGAAGCAAGTATGAAGTAAAAACAGTTCAAGAAACGTTCATAAAAGAAGTAAAAGTTTAAAAATCTAAACCCATCCTCATGTGCCTTCAAGAACACTTTCAAGAATGCAAATGATTCATTGGGTCTTTTTCATTAAAATCAGAAGAGAAGAAGAACTGGAGAGAGGTACAATAGTAAGCCCAGAAAACCAATCTAGATACTCATAGAAGACAAAGAAAAGTGCAACAAAATAACGCAAGACATACCGTGAATGAGTGGAAGAAAAAGAAGCTCGATTCTTGTATTGATGTCAGTTCAATCTTCAAGTACAAGCACTCAATTCCTCTCTCTCACAAGTCTTTGTACTGAACTACTAATTGCAAAATAAAAATACAACTTTTGTACTACCTAACAAAGAGCCTAAACCTTAAAGTGTAAACAAAATTCTAATCCTAGTCTTCGCTCCAAATTCCTCTGTTAAAACTGGTATTTATAGGGAAAAACCAGAGGTGGGAGATCCCGGGAAGATTGGGGGAGCAAACGCTCCCCCAACTGACTTCAACAAGCCGCGAAAACGCGGCTAGGGCCACGTTTCTGCGGCCCTGGTGTGGCCATGTGGCCACACCTAATTGGTGGGATGCTCCGGTTTGGTGATTTGCCCATATCTTCTGTTGGTTTTCTCATTGCAGCTTCAGAATTTGACGAAACAGCCTTTGATTGTTGGCTTCAACCGCTTGATTCAGGGAGGATTCTTATCAACCGTTTTCAACCTCTCTGATATGCCAAGATTTTGCACTGATTCCTTGATTTCGAATTTATTCTGAATTAAATCAGAATTTGGTGGGCTTTTGGGCTTGTTTCTCTTTCCTTTCTTTTAGCAGTTGGGCCTACATTAAACAAAGAAGAAGAAAACTTATTAATAGTATTTATTAGCTAAAAAGTATGGTAAGGTGACAATGTATATGCAATATATGTGACTAATCACTTCTCATTTGTTTTCACATCGCCGCTTCATCACCTCTCCTCACATATCACTTATGAATTTCCTTTTCTTTCTTCTTTTTCTCATTCTTTTAACAAAGAAGACTTGTTAACATAACACGTGAATAAAAACTGTTAATGTTACTATCGCCTCCTGTCCCTGTGGAGTCGACCCGTTGAGCCAATGCTATAATGGAAGTATTGAGGGAACATTAACACACATATAATTTCATTGATTTCATAACTACACACATTTTCAAGTGTTGGTTCCGCTCCGATCAATAGGCACAAAGTCAAAACTCCAACAATCACCTCTACACTTAGAGGGATAGGCACAAAGCCAAAACTCTAACAATCACTTCTACACTTAAAGGGATACCAACAAACTCAAAACTCCTCCACAATCACCTCTACACAAGAGGGATGCCTATAAACTCAAAGGAAAGAGATTACAACACTTGGTGGTCTCAACAAACCACAAACCAATTTTCCTACAAAAACAAGATCCTATAGATAGGATAGAGATGATAGCTCAAGTGTGAGAAAATAAGGTGTTTGGAAAACAAATCACACAGAAAAACTCTTGGGGAAAATATTAGGATGAAATATAAATGAAGATCAAAAACAATTCCCAAAGACTTTTTTTTCCTTTGATTTTTCAAACCCTTGAAAACAAATAAAAATAAATCTCTTTGGCACAAAACTCTTTGAAAATCTTGCTACAAAACACTAGGAAAGATAGGAAATTTTTCTCTCAAAAACCATTAAGAAAACAGTCCAAGAGATGGGTATTTATAACCCTCTCAAGAATATAGCCGTTGCAGTCTTGGAATGCCCAGATTGCCCTTCCGCTCGACCGTAGGCTCAACGGTTCAGATTGCCCTTCCGGTCAATCGGCCAACGGTCATTTTTCTGACCGTTGAGTCTACAGTCGACCGCCTGGTCGACCGGCCAGCACCTGAGAGTTGGTGCTTTCAGTCGGTCGACCGCGTGGTCGACGGGCCTTCTATGGCTGGCCTGTGCACGTCCTTCGTGCACATCGGTCGATCAGTCTGGTCGACCGACTCCTGGTTCGGTGACCGGCCGGTCGACCGCCAGCTGAATCTGGTTGATAATTTGGGACTGAAAACTTAGTTAATTTAATACCAATTAAATCCCATAAATACACATAAATTCCACAAAAATAAGTTCTTGTAAGATCTTTGAATACCAAACATGTGTGACCAAAAATCAACACATATTACAAACTATTTGAACCATTTTTGTGATATGAAAATTAGGCTTAAACACAAAACCCGTATTTTCCAAAACTTGGATTTTTGAAATGAAAAATTGTTTTCTCCAAAACTTGTATTAATACAAAAATATGATATTGAAACAATTTTGAAGCATATTGTATATGGATAGAATTCATTATACATTTAAGATGTATATCTATGTTTTGATATGAAATCCAAAACCGGTTAAACCAAAAACCAATAAACTTTAAATATGTGTGTATGTGAACTTGAGCATATCAATACTATCTAATTTTTACACAACATCTAAACTAAACACAAACTGAAGTCTTCTTTTAGAACTCTTTCTCCAAGTCGACTCTATCCAAACGCGATCCAACGAGCTTGACTCCAACCGAGTGCTAAATGCGATCTTGACGCGCGAGCTCTTGAATCTACATGTGTTTGCTTCTAAAACACATTTATTGAAGCTAAACACCTACTAATATCTTGGTCAATAACTGAAACTATATAAACACAAGATTATTAGTAAACTATAACTACATGAGTTAATCATCATAAAATTAGAGTGATGGGCCTTTGGGCCAACATTCTCCCCCTTTTTGATGATGACAAAACTCATGGAGTTATATATGCATGGATTAAAGTTAAGCTTCATAGAAGCTCTCCCTTAACTCATGCATAGCAATAAATATAAAGATATTCTATTGAATGCATAAACCAAACAACACATCAAACAACACATATATGTATAAATATGAAAATAAACATGCATAAACTCACCAAATTCTTTTTCCCCTTTTGCATAAATAAGGAAATAAAATAAACATGCATATATAAACTCACCAAATACTTCTCCCCCTTTTTGTCAATTCATCAACAAAGGGGCGAAGGTAAAACAAACAATAAAGATATATGCGATATACATTCATGAAGAGGAGAGACGTAAAGTTAACTCTCCCTGCATACATGCATTTATATGAAAAGTGATGACTAGACCTTAACCACAAAAAGCATAATATACAATGTATAAGCGGAGATGTTAAGTTCCCCCTACAACGTGTATCACAGAAAGAAGAGAGGTCAAGCTCTTCAATATGAGATAACATGAATCTATATATAGAAGAGATGTTAAGCTCCACTTGCATATAAGCAATACATATCAAAACATGTTGAAATCACTTATAAAATAAATTTATGAATTTTCTTAAAGTCAACAAAACAATTTTTTATACCAATGAAATCAAATTGTAGATACCAATTGAAAATTATAGTTTGACAAAAATAAATGTTGATACCACTTGTAAATAAACAAAAAATTTTAAAATACCAATAGAAGATTTTTGATACCATTTGAAAATGAAACATTGTAAGTTTGATATCAATTAAAATTAAAATGTACCAATTGAAAATATCTTATAAATTTTTGATACCAATTGAAAGTAAAAACCAAATTTTGGTTAAACACAACTCATTTTGTAATAAAGATACAAAATTGAGAATAATACCAATTTAAGGTTATTGATACAATATTGAAAATGTTAGCACATATCAAAACAAAGTATTTTTTATCATAAAGAGTGGGAGTAAGATACCAATTGAAAATAAAACCGATTTAAAGATAAAACACGAATTTTTTTCTCCCCCGTTATGAAATACCAATAAAAACAATGCATAAGCTTAAAGAAGATACCGATTAAAAAATAATTGTCATTATGGACTAAATCAAGCTTAGCAAAAAATAATTTGTTCTTTAAGATGTAAAAAAATATTTTAAGCATAATCAAATCATATATATATGTATGAAAATGAATATACCAATTGAAATTGATACTATTTGAAGTTTGAAGCATACATATATAGAAAACACATATGAGTATACAAATATAGAATTTCATGAAAATCATGTATAAATCTCATATCTACCACCCTATTCATGCATATGTCTAAAATAGATTTTCAATAATGAGCATATAAGGCATGGTCGCCCATCCAACCACCCTTCGATGGTAGGGGTTTTCAAAAATTAAGATTTTAAAAATAGCTTAATAAGTTTGAAAACTCTACCAATAGAAGAATATGAACTAGTTTAAGATAATTTTTGAAATAACTAGTTATAGATTCTTCAAAACATGAAACCAAATCATATATTTCATGAAGCATGCATTTTACACAAAATTGACACTCAAGATATATAAAGCTCAACAATGTACTCATAAAATAAAGTAATGAGTAAACACAAATAATGTGAGTGTATAAGAATCATGTGAAAAGCATAATCATGGAATTAGGCAATGAAACTCATATGAAATTCCTTTATAAATATGAAAAATATAAAGATTTAATTTTCATCAAAACAATACCAACTTCAAGGCATATGTATGTTTTGTCTAAACTAGAAGTATACATATATATCCAAAACACACGTGAGTCCATAATAAAAGTTTGCATGAAAAGCAAGTGACTCTAGGGTATACATGTATATCTAAAGTTTTGGCAAAATTAACATATACATGAAGCTAAATATATGAAAACATGTACAAAAATAGAGAATACAAGTTAAAATGTATGATTCATCAAAACTAGGCTATACAAGTATATCTAATGGGTACAAATAAGCAATATAGTACAAATATATAATAATCAAATGTGGCTCACTAATTGTACAAGTATAAAGACAAGTTTTAATGAAGGCTACATCTAAACAAGTAATCAAAATATGAAGTGCAAAAAATCAAACATGATCATTAGGATAGATGCACATGCTTTAGATCTAGGATATACACAATAGCTAAATTATAGTGAGAATACAAAAAGATGTAAGTCCATATGAACATGGGTGTGCCTCAAAAGACTATGTATATCACAAGGATAGATGCACATGCTTTAGATCTAGGATATACACAATAGCTAAATTATAGTGAGAATACAAAAAGATGTAAGTCCATATGAACATGGGTGTGCCTCAAAAGACTATCTATGTATATCACATGTCTAATTTACATTGTATCTAATATAATGAACATAGAAAATCAAAACATGCTAAAAATCAATAATATGAAAGCATGTAAATTAAATGGGAGTTAGAGATAGTTACCAAGACCATTAGGGCTTATCTTCTAGGTCTCCAAACCATAGTGGTCCTTCCAACAAACTTTCCTTGAAAGTGATGCATCCAAAATTGTCACCATTTAGCTCGGAACGCATCCACCATCAAGGCACCAACACCTCTCACGTCATGTGAGAGCCCACACCTACATTAAATACAATAGGAGTAGATTTTGGTACCCATACCTTATTGGGTCCATGGGGGTTAGCACATTTCCTAACCCAAATAAATTTGTTTGCAAAATTTGAATTATGTATCCTATCATAACAAAACATTGTAAGGTGGTCCTTACGTCCACAATGTGTACAAGTGTACACATGAGCATACATAGAATCATGTCTGTAAGCATGATGAGTATGTGTATGCCGTGGTTTGTGTGCATGTATATGTGGTGCATATTTCTTGCGAAACATGGATTCTAATTTCTTGTGATCCATAGCACATTGGCTCAAAGTGGAGCCCAAACAATCAATATTTTTCTTCAACATACATATATCACTTTTAATACTTAAAGACAAAGTGGAGCATGCATCATGTTTATCACTAGAAGATGAAGACTAGAAATATGACAAACATAAGAAGAAAAATCATTTTTCAATGATTTATTTTCATTTGAAACTAAATCCAAAATTTTTAAAATTAAAGCAATTTATTTTTCAAAGTTTCATTCTCTTTTAAGGCAAAATCATGTTTTGAAGAAAAAATCTCATTTTTCTTCAAAACATCATTACAATCATGTTTACTTTTTCAAAATTTGTTTTCATTTAGAGTAAGATCAAGTTAGGATTTCAATGTGTCCCTTTCACTTGAAATCTCATCCCTCTCTTGCAAAACAATATCAAGTTTAGAAGATAAATTTTTATTTTCTTCTTTAATGTAAAACTTTTCTTTTTCAAAAGTTGGTCCTTTTCAAGTAAGTTTTCATAAACAATAGATAGTTTTTCATTTAATGCATCGGCATCCATAATGTCATCACCTGAAGAAGTAGCACTATCATCTAGATGAGTTTCCGAATGTACCTCAAGGGAGTCATTCCCTTGGACCATGTAGCAAGCATCGTCGGACTCATCTCCACTAGATTCCTTCTTCACATGTTTCATCGTTTGTAGCGGGGAGAGGTCAAAGTGTTCCATACTGCAAAAACAGAATCACAATGAGAAATCATAGAAAGATAATCTTTTCTAAGAGTGCATCTAAGTGCCTTTAAGGCTTATGCATTGGCTTCTATATGCTTGTTATTATCAAGATAAGATTTTTTGGTAGTAGCAAGGTAAACATGCATTCCTAGGGTTTTTAAATAAGCACTCATCCTAAGTTTTCATATATCGATGTTAGAAGCATCAAACATGGGAGGGGTAAGGTAATCCATGAGTGGATAAACTATAAGTGTACAAATGCAATACTAGATTAGCTATCCAAGATCTCACTCCTAGGTGGTTAAACCTAATATCAGGAGCGTAGGCTCTGATACCAATTGAAAATACACCTAGAGGGGGGTGAATAGGTTTATGGCTAATCTAATGACAAATGATACAGAATTAAAAACTAATTGTAGCACACCAAGTGTAACCAAAGAGTGTAGCCGAATTTCCGGTGACGGGCTCTAGACTATCTCCTCTAAATAAAAGTTGAGGTGCTATATGAAGCTTGTTGGCCCAGAGGCCTTCCACTCTAGTTTTGATGATGATTAACTCATGTAGATATATTTACTAATAATCTTGTGATGTTTAGTTTCAGATCTCTAATCAAGATATTAGTAGGTGATTAGCTTCAACAAAGATGTTTTGGAAGCTTTCACATGGTGATTCATGAGCCCGAGCGTCAAAGATCATATATAGCACTAGTTGGAGTCAAGCTCGGTGGATCACGGATTGGATCGAGTCGACTTGGAGACGGCGCTCTACAAGAAGATCTCGGTACATAGTTTAGTTTTGTTTTAGATCCATTTGTAAAGATTAGATAGTGTGGTATGCTCAAGTTCACAACACACACACGTTTCATGTTTCGGTTTTGATTTTCGGTTTTTGGTTTAACCGATCTTGGTTTTCATGAATAGATAGCATCAATACAAGTTTACATTATTTAATGTATATTAGAATTGTTCTATATACATGTATGCTTCAACTATTTAAACAAACTTAGTTCGATAGTCTATTTCATGAGTTTAGAGTTTTTGTAATTTTAACAAAACGTATTTTTGGATTTAAAGTCAAAAACATGGATATATATGTTTCATGTATATTGGATTATATCCATATACAACATGCCTAAAATTTGTTTAAGTATCATGTTTTTGTATTTGGATAAGTTTTGGACAAAACGAATTTTCAATTCAAAAATCCAAGTTTTGGAAAATACGGATTTTGGTTTTCGGCAAAATTTCCATAACACAAAAATGGTTCAAATTGTTTGAAATATGTGTTGAATTTTTTCACACATGTTTGTATATCAAAGTATTATGCTAAATCTATTTTTGTGGATTTTTAGAGAATTTATGAAATTTATTTGGCTATTAAAAACCCAGGTTTTAAGTTCTGATTTTTTTGTTTGCCAGGCTCTGGCGGTCGACCGACCGGTCGACCGGACTAGGAGCCGGTCGACCGGACGTGCACGAGACGTGCACAAAGGGCATTGGGTTTGGCCGGTCGACCGAGCGGTCGACCGACTGAAGGCAACCCACTCTCGGGTTTCCCCGGTCGACCGGGCGGTCGACCGGCCAGAGAGCCGTTGCTCTCTGGTTGAGGGCCCGGTCGACCGGGTGGTCGATCGGAAGGCTCAACGGTCAGTTTTTCGACCGTTGGCCGGTCGACCGGAAGGCCAATTCTGGCCTAGTCAGCCGCCAACGGCTAGTTTTTTCAAGGGGTTATAAATACCCCATTTGAGGGCTGATTTGGTTAAGATTTTTAAGAAGAAAAATTTCCTACTCTCTAGTGTTTTATTACTAGTTTCAAAAGAGTTTTTAGAGCTTTAAAGATTTGATCTTTGCTTTGTTTTAAAAAGGGTTGGAAAATCATTTGAAAAGAAAATTCTTTGGGAATTGGTTTGATCTTCACTTTCAATTCTATCTAGAGTTTTTCCCTAGAGTTTCTCTTTGAGTTTTTGATTTCCAAACTCTTTGTTTTCCACAGTTGAGCCATATCTTGCTATCCTATCTATAGGATCTTTTATTTGTGGGAAAAGTTGTTTGTGGTTGAGATAGACCACCTAGATTGTAACCCTCCTTATTTGTGGTATCCCTCTTGTGTAGAGTTTGATTGTGGAGTGGTGATTGTCTCCCTCTAGTGAGAGGTGGAGATTGGTGTTTGGCTCCCTCTAGTGAGAGGTGGAGTTTGTGTTGGAATCCCTCAAGTGTGAGGTGATTATTTTGTATTGGCTAAGTGTCTACCCCTCTTGTGTGAGGTGGTGTTTGTGTTGCCTCTGTGAGAGGTTGTATTGGTTAAGAGAGGAGTTGTGTACTCCCGGTTGTAATTGCCCCAAATCCTCAGTGGAGATTCCCAGTGTGGGAGTCCTGTGTGGACAAAGTTAGTGGATTGGAAATCCTTCTGTGTGAAGGCGGGGACGTAGAGCAGTGGCTCGAACCTCGAAACAAATTACTTATGTTTGCGATTGATCCATTATCTCTAACTCTCTCTCTTTACTTTGAGCATTGCATCATATTGCCATATCATATATATGCTTGTGTTTGTGTGTGCCTCACTTGTGCTTAACCACGAGAGCTTCATATAGCGCCTCAACTCTTATTCAGAGGAATCAAGAGGAGTTAGTCAAGAGCCCTTCACCGGGAATTCGGCTACACTCGTTGGTTGCATTAAGTGTTGTTGCAATTAGTTTTTAATTTCCGCATTTAGTTCATTAGATTAGCCGTACACCTATTCACCCCCCCTCTAGATGTACTTTCAAAGCTCTCTTGTTTCAACACTAGTGAGGTACACAATCAATACCAATCATATATAATATGAACAATAAGATGCAGTGCAATATATAAGAAAGAGAGTTTAGAGATAGTGGATCAATCGCAAACACCAAGATATGTTTTGAGGTTCGAACCACTGCTCTACGTCCCCGCCTTCACACAGAAGGATTTTCACTATACGTCCACACAGGACCTCCCACATAGGGAAACTCCACTGAGGATTTGGCATATACAAACTAGGAGTACACAACTCCTCTCTCCATTAACACAACCTCTACACAAGAGGCAAGACACAACAACAATCACCTCTACACTTAGTAGGATAAAGCACTAAGCCAATACTCCAACAATCACCTCTACAATTAGAGGGATAGGCACAAAGCCAAAACTCTAACAATCACCTCTACACTTAGAGTGATACCAACAAACTCAAAACTCCTCCACAATCACCTCTACACAAGAGGGATACCCACAAACTCAAAGCAAAGAGATTACAACACTTGATGGTCTCAATAAACCAAAAAACAATTTTCCCACAAAATAAGATCCTATAGATAGGATAGAGATGATAGCTCAAGTGTGAGAAAACAAGGTGTTTGGAAGACAAATCACAAAGAAAAACTCTTAGGAAAAATATTAGGATGAAATAGAAATGAAGATCAAAAACAATTCGCAAAGACTTCTCTTTTTCTTTGATTTTTCCAATCCTTAAAAACAAATAAAAATAAATCTGTTTGGCACAAAAACTCTTTGAAAATCTTGTTGCAAAACACTAGGAAAGATAGGAAATTTTGCTCTCAAAAACCATTAAGAAAACAGCCCAAAAGATGGGTATTTATAACCCTCTCAAGAATATAGTCATTGTAGTATGGGAATGCCCAGATTGCCCTTCTGGTCGACCGCCCGGTCGACGGCCAATAGTCATTTTTCTGACCATTGAGCCTACGGTCGACCGCCCATCGACCGGCCAGTACCCGAGAGTTGGTGCTTTCAATCGGTCGACCGCGCAGTCGATCGGCCTTCTATGGCTGGCCTGTGCACGTCCTTCGTGCACATCGGTCGACCGGTCTGGTCGACCAACTCCTGGTCCGGTCGACCGACCGGTCGACCGCCAGCTGAGTCTGGCTGATAATTTGGGACTGAAAACTTGGTTAATTTAATAACAATTAAATCCCATAAATACACATAAATTTCACAAAAAATAAGTTCTTATAAGATCTTTGAAAATCAAACATGTGTGACCAAAAATCAACACATATTACAAACTATTTGAACCATTTTTGTGATATGAAAATTAGGCTTAAACACAAAACCCGTATTTTCCAAAAAAAGGATTTTTGAAATGAAAAACCGTTTTCTCCAAAACTTGTATAAATACAAAAACATGATATTGAAACAATTTTGAAGCATATTGTATATGGATAGAATCCAATATACATATAAGATGTATATTTATGTTTTTGATATGAAATACGAAACTGGTTAAACCCAAAACCAATAAACTTTAAACTTGTGTGTGTATGTGAACTTAATCATATCAATACTATCTAATCTTTACACATGATCCAAATTAAACACAAACCGAAGTCTTCTTGTAGAACTCCTTCCCCAAGTCGACTAGATCCAAACGCGATCCAACGAGCTTGACTCCAACCGAGTGCTAGATGCGATCTTGACGCGCGAGCTCTTGAATCTACATGTGTTTGTCCAAAACTCCTTTGTTGAAACTAAACACCTACTAATATCTTGGTCCATAACTGAAACTATATAGATTATTAGTAAACTATAATTACATGAGTTAATCATTATCAAAACTAGAGTGATGGGCCTTTGGGCCAACACATCCTATACATGCATGTCTTACAATACACATGATCGGGAAGGATATGAAAATAGAGATCGGAAAGGAATTTATAAACTAATAAAGGAATACAGAGGAGAGAAAGTATGTGTACTTGCCTAATGTCGTTAGAGTCTGAATTCCCGTAACTGCAACCGACTATGGGTAAAATTCATGGCCTAAATATTACATGAATTAATTAGAGACTTGACATGTTATTTATTCAGTGATAAGTTGAATGAGCATATAATTTTTACTATTTATTATAATTTTGGTTGGCTAATATTTTCAAATAATTCAATTTTTGAATTTTAGCAACCATTTAAAAATATAATTTCATGATAAAATACATGCATAACTAATAAATTGATGTATAATATTTAGATTTTACTAAATTATGAATTTTACATTTTTTTGATATTTAGAAATTTATTGGCAATTTTTAAATAAATGATCATTAAATAATAATTACAAAGAATATTTAACTTCATGTTATTCTAAGTAATATTACACTCAAAATAATTTTATAGAGTCTCAAATTAAGTTTGTGATTTTGTGTGAATTTTTTGAAATTTTTTGTGAATTTTCTAGAATTTTCTGAATTAAAATAAAACTAAAAATTAATAAAAGGCTTAACGGGTCTGTGTGCTACAGTAATGGGTCTGCTACAGTAATGGGTTTGGGTCTAGGTTTGCTACAATAAAATGTACAATAATTTTCTACATATTTATATTTATATGTTATTTATTTTTATTTTTCTTTTTCTTTCTTTCTTTTTTTTCCTTTTTTTCTTTTTTTTAAACGGGTCTGTTTACAGGCCAGCGGGGCCTAGCTCGACAAGGCCCAGGCCGGGCCTGGATCACACTATGCTGTGCACAGTGCATAATGCACAGTTTCCTTTTTTTCTCCTTAAATAAAAATGGATAAAATCCAAAAAAAGCTATGATAAATACAAGGCACATCTTAGGTTTTCTATATAATTTTATTGGGATTTTAGCATACGTTTTACATGGTAAAATTATAGCTAAAATGTAATGCGTACTACGTGTTCGATGAAATGTCACAACAAACTGAATTCTACAAAAATGCAAAATAAAATACCTGGAACGCTTCCCTTCAGTCTGAATCTTCTTCCCCTTGTCCAACACTTAAAAATCTTGCTAAGTATAGAAGAGAAAGAAAGAGTGTAGTGAAAAAGAGAGAGAAGTTTAGATTTTGCAAGTGGCTTGAGATGGTGAGATACCCCTTTTATAGGCACCACACACACCCCTAAGCCACCCTTGAGAGTTAGGTTACGTGGAAGGAGTAGTGGGTTCAGTCTGGGTAAGTGGGAATGAGGGGTAGAAAGTGAGGGAGAAGTTAGAGAGAGTGGGAGAAGTTGAAAAGGATGAAGGGAGTTAAAGGGAGGTTTAAATAAATAGGCTTGGGCCTCTAGTCCACCCGCCAATATGGCATAGTGGTGGGAGCATGGGGGTTTGAATGAGGAGGTCAAGGCTTCAAAACTTGGAAGAATTATTATAGGGGTTTATTTTTCTAATATTTTTTATTTATTTTTTATTTTTATTTATTTCCATTTTTGCCTTTTCCTCAATTAAATTCCTTTAATTCAAAAAAATTCTTAAAAATTCTTAAAAGTAGCAAATATTATTTTAAACATTATTGAGAAATTGGATTCATAAAATTCATCCCCGATTGCAAATAAAAAATTCAGAAGTCGTATAGCAACACAGATGGGCCACGAATTTTGAGAATCTTCAATTAATTTAGAAAAATTTTGAAAAAATAAAAAAATCTAAAATATTAGAAAACTTTATTAGAGTTAAAGTAGCTTAGTTTAGACCATCAGAACAGGTAATTATACCATACTGATCACCAGTAGAAAATACAGATGACTGAAACCGAGGGTTACAGTTGACCAATTGACTAAGTTATGCTTCTAACCTATCGATAGACTGGGTAGAAGATTTTTAAAATTATTGTGCAGTCTCATATAAGATTCTATACTCTTTTCTAGTTAAGATTTTTTTTTCAAATGGTTGTTCTAGAAGGGAGTTTATGAATCTTGATTTTGGAAAAATTATGAAGATTGTGAGTCAATATGTTTTGAGATTGTTGCTCGGACTCATGCAAGAGTTCCATACTCATTTCTAGGACCGATAGTTTTTCATTTTGAGTAGGTAGGACTAAGTATGAATCTTAAAAATATTGCGAAATTAGGGAGTCCAACATTTTCTGAAATTGTCGTTCGGCCTCCTGGCATGTCTCTATACTCTTTTCTAACTCAGATTTTTCTTCTATGGGTTATTGTAGAAAAAGAGTACATGGAGCAAGATGTGGAAAAGTTTGTGAATTTTGTGAGTTGAGCCTGTTTTATTGGGACTCAAGCATGTCTTATACGTCTTCCATACTCTTTTCTAATTTAGATTTTTCTTTAATTAGTTTTTGTAGAAAAGGAATATGGGAAGCAAAATTGGGGAATAAATATTGTTGAAACTGTGAACAAGGTGGTTGAAAATTTGACTCAGAGGAGGTGAATCCCCATTGACTTTGTGAAGAGTGAAAATTATTTTGAAAATTGTGGTCATAAGATTGGGGATATGGGTCATATTGAGTCGGATAAGTTCAATTAGGTCTATTTGATTGTTCATGTTACATAAAGCCGGGTTGGAGTTATCGAGTTAAATAAGGTCAGTGTGAAATATTGATTCATATTAGGATTGAAAAAATTGTTGTTATTGAGATCCATTTCACAAACAAATACAAACAACAGAAAAAGCAAACAACAAATAAAAAGAAAGAAAAATCAAAATCAAGCCTATACTAAGGTTGATCTAAACCTAGACGACTCCTAACTGGTCAACTGTCTAAGAGAGAGATATTACAGTATCGAATCATGAGTTAATCAACCAGGTAGGGGTAAAATGTGGTGAGAGGTATCCGTGCGTAAGCAACGAGCAGTAATTACGCCAAACCACCAGATCTTCGAGGCTTAACCTCTTAAACCCCAACCTTAGACACTAATTTGGCAAGAGTTTAGTACTAACAATTTCCTCCCAAGCTTAATCTCTTAATGAGTCTGAGATATCCCTAGGGACCAACTCTATTAATTTTTATTAAGTCTTGGGTTGTTTGAGTGGGGAGGTAGTTTTTGGGCTAAGGAAGGGTAATGACTTCCCCACCTTATCTTGTATCGAGTTATGCCCTTAAGTTCAATTCATGCAAGTGTGCAATATAAATAAGAATTAAATATACAAAGCGAGTAAATCACCCATGTGTTTGTCCTATGCTATATGCAATGCAATATGTACACCTCAGTCCAGATTACAACAACAGAGCAAAATATAGTATATTGGAATGAAATTGACACGTGCCTACGATGCAAATGTCTAAACTGTATTAATACATCCAATTTACTGATTTTAATTCTTAATTATTACATTGTGTAGGCAATCAAAGCAGATAACTAGCAGCAGATAACAAAGATATATGCAACTTGAAAGATCCCTACAAAAGATGAAGTCCAGGGGCCACAAAAAGGCCGCATTTGCGCGACTTTCTTAGCCCTGGCTCGACAAGCTTGTGGAGGCAAGGTCCCTGCTTTCTAGAACAGGAATATGCAAGCAAAACAGAGAAGAAAATGTTAACAGAACAGAGAAGAAAATGTTAACAAAAATGTTAGTTCAAACCATTCTCATCCCCGGCAATGGTGCTAAAATTTGATCGGGATAAAACCATGCACGAAAATGTGTATTTTTAAATCAGAATTCTAAGTGCGGCTCTTTGGCTTCCTTGATACTTTCGTTATAGTATATAGGCTATACAGGTCAAATTCACAGGGACAGGAGGCGATAAAAGTATTAACGGTTCGGTTTCACGTAAGTTGTTAACTAGTTCTTCTCTGTTAAAGAAAGAGAAAACAAAAAGGAGAAAAAACTAAAAGTGATAGGTGGAGAAGGTGATGAAAACGGTAAAGTGAAAATAATAGAAGAGTGGTTTTGGAATCGGTAAAACAAAAATATGAAAACAGAAATTAAGTGACAAGTGGAGTGATTTAGAAAGTGGGTTTAAAATTAAAATAGAAAAGAAGATGAAATTTGTTGTGAAGAAGATGAAAATAATGGTGAACTAAGAAAGTGGTAAAAATAAAAATAAAAAAATGATAAAAGAGTTTTGAAATTGGTTTTTAAAACAAAGTAAATGGAGAAGAGAATTCATGGCTACTAACTACAAGTGCTCCACTAATCATACTAAACTCTTAATGATAATTGTCTCACATGGATTCTTGGCCATCACTAATCCTTGGCTTTTTCAAGAGATGATTCAAAGCATAACACATAAGATTATTCTTCACATTCAAACTTGCATCAAGAGTAAGCTAATGCAAGCATTTGATCATCAAAACTGTTAGAAGAATGTATGAAATAAGAGAGTTAGCTTATTAGAAAGTTAGCAAGTTAGAATGTTAGAATCCATTATTATGAGCCATCAATAGCTCTTGCAAGAGTAAGACCTTATAGAGGCTATTACATTCATGTGGATTATCAAGTAAGGGGTTAGATGATTAGTGGTTAGTAGTTAGATTGCCATAAAAAAATAGTTAGCTAGTCATGTCAGAGGTTAGAGAAGAAACTATAGAAGAAAGGAGGAAGCATTCATAGATTGTCACTCTCTGTTACATGAAATTTTCATTTTCTCTCTTGAATCAACTCTGCCTCAATACATATCTAAATAAAAAGAAAAATGCAAAAGAAAAGAAAAAGAACAACTAAGCACACTACACTAAATGAGATAAAACCCTATCCTACAGGTCTCCAACCCCGTCTCTGGTCCACAATTGCAGTATTTATAGGCATAGGAAGATTTTGGAAGGCGAGATGAAGCCACGCGTCGAATATTGACACATGGCCCCATCATTTTGCCATAGCTCCGCGGCAATTGCCGCAGATCCACTGCAATACTGGGGACCCAGGGCCCTGGTTTCGCTCTGTGGCTTCGACCAGCTGTGAGGATCTTCTAGAGGTTTCTACTTTTGGGTAAATTAGATCCATTTTTCTTCAGATTCGTCCCCAATTTCTGAATCTAATATATTTTCTAAACTCTCTAGATTGGTCTCTAATCAATGTGATTTAATTACCCAAAATTGAGTTTAATTATGTTTTTATTCTGACTTTGCCCTTGAAATCTTGATTATCTGCAAAATAGACCAAAACATAGTTCAGAAGCCATGTTTTATTCATAATTTGGTAGGGAAATATGATATGATAATGCTGAATTATAAACTAATCAGGTGCATCTTGATCTAATTATAGTCGAATAGGCATCCATGAAGCTAAGGAGCTCGTGTCCTGCCGTAGCCTCTACTAGTTGATCGATCTTAGGGAGGGGATTACTATCCTTCAGGCAGGCTTCGATGAGATTTGTAAAGTCAATGTAGACTCTCCACTTCCCATTCTTTTTCTTCACAAGACAGCATTAGAGAGCCAGTTGGGGTAAAACATTTTACGAATGAAGCCAGCTTTGAGTAGGCGATCGAGTTCATCGCTGATGGCATCATTCATTCTCCTGGGCCTCTGCTTTATTGGCTTAGCATCCGCCTTGATGGAAAGCTTATGATAGATGACCTCAGGGTTGATTCTCAACTTTTTAGATAAGAATTATTTAAACATCTTTTCCCGCAGGTACGACTCAAGCCGATTTGGAGGGTTTGTTCTGGGTGGTGTGGGTCTACCCTGAATAACTCTGGCTTCTCCTTGGTCCTGTTGTCGTGGTTCCTCAACTCGGTAGGTAAGTCAGGGTTTGGGCTTTTGCCGTACCTTAATTGCTATTGATCAATAATTCTCTTCTGCTTCTTGTCCACAGGAGAGTCTTTATTAGGGCCTGCTCGGGAGGCCTTTTGCGCCTAATCCGATCTCTTTTGGGCTATTACAACAACTATTTTGGCCATCGCCTGGTCGTCTCTTATGTTGGCCATTCCAGATGGTGTTGGGTACTTCAGCAACTGGTGATAGGTGAACAGGTCTACTCTCATCATGTGGATTAATGGCCTCCTAAGAATGGCCTTGTAGGGGGACTGGATGTCTAGAATGCAGAACTCCGTGACGATATTGAATGGATCAGTGCGGAATGGGAACTCAACAGCGCTGAGAGAACGGGCCCCATTCTCATTAAATCTATAGAGAAGTGGTTGGCTCTGGGGGATGACCAATTTTTGGGCCAGCTCGGGGGTATTCTCCCTTTGATCTAGAGCGTGGCCATATAGGATGTTAACACTACTCCCCCTGTCCACCAAAATCTTCGAGACTTTGCAACATTCGATGTGTATCATCATGACCAAGGCGTCATTGTACGGGAAGCGCACGGGATATGAGTCTTCTTATTAGAAAAAGACTGGCCCATCAGGAGGTGTAGGAGGGTAAGTCGCCATTGTTGGGTAGTCATCCCTCTGAGCCTCGTTGACGTAGAGGGTCCTTTCCTTGGTGGTGGTACCTTCTAATGGTGAGTTTTTGAAGATAGCGCTTACCTCTTGGTATTGAATAAGGTGCTGCCTGAATGCTCGTCTATAGTCTCGGGCTGCCTCTGCACTCTAACCTCCGAGGACAGTCCAGGGTTGAGAATGAACTCTCGGAGGTATCCTTCATTGACCAAGTCCTGGTGCCGTCCAAGGGTGGGTTTTGGCAATCCACTGTGAGGTGGCGTCTCCCTTCATAAAAGGTGCAATAGTCTCTAGATTGAGGCCATCTTGGGTTAGGTGGGAGCAGTCTGGCCGGACGCCTGACCCAAGGATGGTCTTTGATGGCATTGAAGATCTGATAGATCGGTCTTAGAATGGGGTGAGGTCGAGCTCTACTTCGCTCCCTTTTCTAGATGGCTTTCGGATAGAGGAGGAATTGTGGCTCGGATTCTTCCTCAAGTGAATTATGGTTTCGGCTTCTTGACCTCGGGCCCTTGCCTCGGGGGGGTGACTGGACGTGGCCCGAATCACCTCTTCTATTTGGATGTACTTTTAAGCCTAAACGAGGATACCCTAATCTTAATGACATCATTCTTCATCAGATATTTGTAAAAGGGATTGGTGACCTGCAGCCCATTGATAAAGGCGGCAACAACCACATCCTCATTGTAGTTGTACACTAGGACAATCTGGCTCTGGAAGTAATTTACATATCTCTTCAAACTTTCCTCAGCTTTCATCTTGACCGTGAGTAGGTGGTTGCTGTTCCTTTGGAATTCCCTCAGAGAAGCAAACTGGTTGTAGAATGTGTCAGTTACTTTATTGAATTTTGAAGCGAGTTCCTCAAGAGCGAGTAAAACCAGTGGTAGGTGACTCCCTTGAGGCTAGGTGGGAAGTCTCGACAGAGAAGGAGATCCTCGTGAGCGTAGACCGCCATCTTGTCCTTGTACTACTGGCTAAGATGTAGGAGGGGGTCAGAGGTTCCCAAGTAGTGGTCAAAGGTTGGCATCATAAACTTCTTTGAAAAGTGGAGCATGATAATTTCCTTCGACAATAGTCAATTAGTAGGTCTCATCCCGCTGTACTCCATTCCTTTTGGAAACTACTGACTCACTTGATTGAGCTACTCCTGGACCAGTTTCACGATATCCTCTATGCGAGGGATCTTCGGTGTTTGGGAACGTTTAGAGTTTTGGAGGTCCTTATTATCTTCATAGATCTCCGATCCGTTGTGTCTCGAGCTCCCAGTGGAGTGACGGATCCCCGTGTATGGGTTGGTGACGGAGGAGCCCGCCTATTTCTTCCCACGGTGGGGTAGGTTGTGACTTTTGCTGTGTCCAGATTTGTTTGAGCAGTCGTGTCTACACATGGGTTGCCACTTCTTTTCACGAGCAACAACTTTGCGGAACCATATCATCTCCGTATACTGGTCTCCATCTGCTTCTGCATGGTGAAAAGCATCTGAAGAAGTTGGTCCCCATTGAGCGGTGGCTCGGGTTTGATGGTTTGCAGCCCAAGTGGCAAGGTGGTGTTGGAATGAGAATCCTCTATGTCAGAGATGTGAACGTCAGATAGGTTGGGTTGACGGTCCGCTGGCTCAGCTGCTTCAATAATTTTTCTCTTTTTTCGGGTCGGTGGGGGTGATTGTAGCCTGGTTGACACTCATCCTTGGCGGAGCCATATCGGTCGTGTAAGACAGTTTAAGTGAAGGGGTTAGATATTGGATGGCGAAAGATCCCACGTAAGGATTCAGAAACACTTAACGAAGGCACCAAATGCAGTGGGTAAATTCTTAAGAAATCAATCAACACACCAAAATGATAGGGAAGATCGCTAAATCAAAATCACATTAAATGCAAAACACACAAAACTTATGTGAAAACTCAAAGTGGGAAAAACCATGGGGGGAGAGAGAGAGAGGAGAATTTCACTATAGCAATAATGATTACAGGTAAGCTTCTCTACTGTGCAAGAGTTTTTGGATTCTAATCGTGATCCCTTTCCTCGTTAGGGGATCTCTTATTTATACAAGTTGTGTGAAACAGATAAGGCTAGGGAGTCCTGCTCAGTTTGAATACATAAAATCCTTATCTTGATGGAGGTTGAGCGGGATATCTCAGTTTGAATCGACAGAGAGAGAGTCCAACTCTATCAGATAGTCTGCGCTTTGCTGTAGATAAGGATGAATTGCTCTCAAGACGTAACTGTCTTATTTGAATAAGGATTAGGTTTTAGAGGTGGAGATCCCTAGTAACTGGATCTACCTATTATTTTAATTATCTGACCCACTTAGAATTCAAACGGATGAAGACTCTGGATTACGTGTTCTGGAGGTGACCTTGTGTCGCGTATCCCTTGGGGCCAGTAGACACGTGTCAAAATCTCAGGCGGGTCAGAAAGTAACCACTATACATACAAATAACTGTTGCCTGACAATCTAACACTCATTAACTCATTAATCATTAGTTAATTATCATGCAAATTTCCAAATCATCACAACTCTCATACTATCTAAATCGTAGATCCAGTACTATACTCATCAACAACTCAATTCACATGCAATATTAAATCATATATTCTATTAACTCACATGAAATGATAGAGATAAGCTTTGAAATAAAATAATCGAATAAAGTGAACACTCACAGGCAGAATAAATAATAATAACATAAAATGTAAACACTCACTAATATCACATGAAATGATACAAATAAACATACAAATTACATAAACTAATAAGTCAAACACTCACTAACAAGTATAAATAAATATTAACACAAAGTAAGGACTCACAATGGTCCATGCCGGCACTCTGCAGATCGGATCAGACTACAACGGGTAGTGCTCTGGTCGGCTACGGTATGGATCCAAGTGTTATCGGGTCGGATCCGATCAATGCCCAACTTTCTCTCCTCCTTTTGCATGCAATCAGGTATTGATGACTTGCGGGTTGGGTCCACAAACTTAAAAGGAGTTGGATCGGGATGCTACAAATTTGTTGATCTGGGTTGACTTGTTGAAAGGATCCAACATGGAAAATGAGAAAGAAGAAGGAGATGAACATGGACAAAAAGAGAGGATGGCCTAGTCTGGGTAATGTCGTGCGAACGGGAGGCGGGTCAGGGCCAAGCAGCAGTGGTCACCGGTGTCGACAGAGAAAGGTGGAGGTCTCAGGGCCTGGGCTCGGCCTGTATGAGTGGTGGTGGGTTTACAGGCCAAGTGGGTGGTAGCCATGCAGTGATGGTGGGCGGTAATTAACGCAGAGGATGAGATGCACAGGGGTGACGGGCTCGGGATATTGGCGGTACAGGGGAACAGAGGAGGAGATGATGATGGCATGGGTGGTGGAACTCAGGGCTTGGAGGAGGAGTTGGCGGCTGTCACTTGGGGTTAGGGGAGAAAGATGGGGAGTTGGAGGAGAGTGGTATGGCAATGGTTTGTTGTGTGGGGGAGATGGTGGAGGCTCGGCCATCGAGGAGGGGATGTTGGTGGCGAGGGCGGCGCAGTAGGCCGAGGCTAAAAGGAGTGTTACCTTCGGGCTTGCGCACGAGGAGGGGAGTTAGTTAGGTTGCGTGGTGGTGTTGTTGCGTGGGTCATAGAGGTTGGCAAGGGTGGTGGAGGAGAGAAGGCCACGACGGCGGTTGTAGGTGGAAGTACTACCGAGGAAGAGGGTGGGTTCATCGTGATGGCGATGGTGGAAGTCGCGACCTAAGAGGGAGGTGATGGGTGCTCAGCAGAGGAGAGTGGTGGTGATAACAAAAGTGGAGAGGGCTTGGGTGGTTGTCGTGAGGGAGAGTGTGGTGGTCCAATGGAGGTAGTGACAGTGGAGGTATATATGCGGGTAGCGCGGGCAGGGCTGTCGACGCTTTGCTCAGAGTTGGAGGTAGCAGCGGCTATGGGAAGAAGGTGAGGAAGAAGGAAGTGCAAAGGAGAAGGGAAGAAGAAGAAGAAGATGTGGGCCATGGTGTTTTTAGGGTTTTGGTTTGAGGGGAGAGAAGAAGAGAGATGAGTATAAAGTTAAAGCAGGGGAGAAAGAGAACAGGCCTGGGCCTGTTTGGACTTTGGTTTTGGAAAAAAAAAAGAAATAAATGGGGAAATAAAGTGAAAGTAGGCCTGGCTCAAGTTTAAGAGAGAAAATAAAAGAAAATAAGTATGGGCTTCTCAAAATTCTTATAAACAAAATAATAATATTAATAATAATAGTAATAATAATAATCAATACTAATGAATATTAATAACAATTTAAAATAATGATAATAGAAATTAATGACAATTAATAATGATAACCCACACGAAATAATAATTAATTTCTTATTACTAATCATATATATACATAGTAAATACTATTATTATTATTGAATCATGTATTACAAAATATGGGTATTACAGTTTGTCCTAAACTATATGCAATGCAATATGTACACCTTGGTGCAGCACTCAACAGCAGGACAAATACAATAATATGAAATTTAAAATTGACATGTGCCTACAGTGCAAATGTCTAATCTAGTTTTGAACACTTCAAATACCAATTTTTATTATTTTTATTATAGTGAACATGCAAAACAATACAGAAAACAGATAGCAGAATCAACTGAACTTTGCAATTGTCATAATCCTGCAAAAATTAGGGTACTGGCACCCTGTTATTACTGTGCAAATGCGGCAATTGTAGTGTTTGCTCGGAAAGTCTATGGAAGCAGGCTCCCTACTTTCGAGAGCAGGGAGCTACAGGCAATATATCATCTCTGTGGTACTTAGTTTATGTAAATTTTGATCTGCACACAGAAACAAAGAAGAAATGTTAACAAAAATCGTGAAATAAACCATTCCCAATCCCTTGCAATGGTGCCTAAATCATGATCGAGCTAAAATCATGGACAAAAATGTGTGTGTTTTTAAATCAGTCAAAGTGCTTGTGTGTGCTTTGGCTTCCTCGATACTACCGTGCTAGCAAAAAGGCTATACTGGTTGAATTCAGAGGGACAAGAGGTGATAGAAGCTTTACCGATTGTGTCATGAAGGTGTTAACGAGTTCTTCTAAGTTTCAAAAGAATCAAAAGAAAAGAAATAGAAAAGAAAACAAGAAGAAGAAAGAGAAGAAGACGATGAAAACGAAGATAAAAACGTAGTGGAGTGGTTAGGAAAATAATTTCAAAAACAAAGTTAAAAGAGAAGAAAACTGTAATATCCCTAGTTTGTAATACTATATTTTTATTTTTCTAAGTATTTATTTTTTTAACTTGTTATTTTTTATTTGTTAACTTAAAATTTTAGTTATTATTATTATTAAATATACAAATTATTTTTAAGATAGTAAATGGTAATTTGGCTTTATATATTATTACCATTATTTCATATCTATATTTTTAATTACTTATTACTATTATTTCTATTATTATTTCTATGATTATTATTATTTCTTATTAATATTAATACAGATATTATTACTAATATTAATACAGATATTATTACTAATATTATTAATATTATTTTAGTTATTACTATGTTTATTGTTAATTATTATTATTAGTGTTTATTATATTATTGTTAATTTGTGGTGGTTATTTTTTTACTATTATTAATATTAGTTATTGTGATTATTATTATTGTTATTATTATTGTTAATTAGTTTTATTATTATTGTTTGGTAGTAATTATTATTATTTGTTGAGATTAATTATTAATATCTATTATTATATCATGTATCCTAAGTTTTATCATTGATAATTAATTATTACTGATATTATTATTAATTACTATGTTTATTTTTAATTGTAATTATTATTATTTCATAATGATTATAAATTATTATTATAATTATCAGTGTTATATTAGTATTATTGATATATATGTATATGTTATTATTATTATTATGGTTATGGCTAATTATTCTAGGTGTTATTAATAACTATTAATATTAATATGGTTGTTATTAATATTTTTATTCTTTCATATAACCTTTTTCATTTTCCTTAACCTATACCCATTAGCCTAAATCCAACCCATTATCTATCCATACCCTTTTATCCCATGATCCATACCCGTTAACCTATTAATCCCTATACCCATTATGAAACCCACTACCATAAGCCCATACCCAATCTCTAAATCTAACCGATTAGCCCAATATCCCCCCTATATATAACATCTCCTAATTTACCCTAACCCTAATTATCTTAAGCCTAATCACCTTAACTAATTTCCTCATCTCCTTTCTTTTCCCCCACCCTCTTCTCTTCCGGTCGCCACCTTCTTTCCTTCCTCTTCTTCTTCACCACTCCTCCTTCAATTCACAACGCCCTGCCTCTCATCCTCTCCATCTCCTTCGTCGGCACCTCCACAGCCACCGTGAAGCCAACACCCGAATCCAATCACTCCCTCATCTCCCATACACATTCACCCTCATCCAACCTCTCCTCCGATCTCTTCCGTCGGAGTGCCATCATCTTGCCACGGTGAGTCCAACCTCGAGCACACTTCCTCTCCTCCACCCCACCATCACGCACAACCAAGTCCCCGCCATCCACGGTCTCCTCTTCCTCCACCGGCAAGCGTGAGAACCCCCTTCACCATCAAGCCAACACAACCAACTCCCTCCATCGATGTCGGGGCAGCGTCAAACCATGATCACACGCCGTGCATTAGCCCCCGACCTCCGTGCACCACCTTCAACCTCAGCTACAAGCAAGGCCATCATCACCCCTTTCTAGCCCGGAGCCAACCCCTAGGCCTCCTCCTTGCGCACAGCACTGCCAAACCTCTATCTATGGTGCGCATGGCAATCGACAACATCCCATGGTGAATGACCGGCTAACCCCTGAACACAGCCATCCATGGCCACAACCAGCAGTAGCATAACAGTCGAGCTCCTCCATCCTTGCCTCCTTGTCGAGATCCCCCCTTGCTGCACTGGAATCCAATCCCTCCTCATCACCCATACGCCTCCACCCTCATCCAGCCTCTCCTCCTCCGATCTCTTCCGTCAGAGTGCCATCATCGTGCCACGGTGAGTCCAAGCTCGAGCACACTTCCTCTCCTCCACCCCACCATCACACACAACCAAGTCCTCGCCATCCACGGTCTCCTCTTCCTCCACCGGCAAGCGCGAGAACCCCCTCCACCATCGAGCCAACGCAACCAGCTCCCTCCATCGACGTGGGGCCGGCGTCGAACCATGATCACACGCCCTGCATCAGCCCCCGGCCTCCGTGCGCCACCTTAAACCTCAGCTGCAAGCCAGACCATCATTACCCCTTTTCTAGCTCGGAGCCAACCCCTAGGCCTCCTCCTTGCGCACAGCACTGCCGAACCTCTGTCCATGGTGCGCATGGCAATGGCTGACACCCCATTGTGAACGGCCGGCTAACCCCTGAACACAGCCATCCATGGCCACAACCAGCAGCAGCATAACAGTCGAACTCCTCCATCCTTGCCTCCTTGTCGAGTCCCCCCTTGCTGCACCTACACCTCGTCCAGCTCCTCCCCGTGCGCCTCCCTGCACGCACAACCCACTCTAGCCCTTGCCATGCCACAGATCCCCCTACCTTGGCCGAGCCTCTGCAGCGCCCAGACCAACACACGCAGACATATATTCATCACAATGTGATGATTTCATATTTCTTGGTAATAATTTGGATTTGGGTTTGTACCTTGTTTTCGTTGGAATGTTTCTTTCCAAGTATAGCCACGACAACAACAATAGCTAGCACAAGCCCCTCTTCATTGTGGCCATTGCCCCTCTTTCCTCTTACCGTCGGGACCCGCCGGAGCCCGATTTCCTCCGTCGGCGAGCGCGAGGACGCTCCACTCTTCTCCGACATTCCGTCGACAATCTTTGCGGCCTCCGCCCCCTCCGCCGGGCCTCCGTCGGTGCGCCGTGAGTCCTCATCTCCTCTTCTTTGGTCGGATCCCCCATCTCCACCTTGCTAGCATCCCCCTTTTGTCCCCTCCGTGGATCATCGTTGATCGTCGTCGGTGAGCGTGAACGCACCAGCGCCCTTCACGGCGAGATCCTCTATCCGTCGACCTCCTCCGCGGCCCCGTTGCCTCCGCCAGAAGTTCTGTCGGCGCGCCGCAAGTCACCCCAATGTAAGTGCATTAATATGTGTAATTGTTATGTGTAGGGGTATGTGGATAGATATATATGAATGTGCATGCATATGTTTTAATTACTTAGTGTTTGGGTGTGTTTGAAAGAGTGTGTGCGTGAGTTGAGTGTATGTGTGTGTGTGTATACATATATATATATTAAGAGAAATCATATATATATATATATATATTGATTGAAACTTTACCTACACACAAAATACAGAATTTTAGATCTAAGAATAAAGATGTGCAAGTGCTCAATTCTTATCGCTATAGCAAGTGGCTATGCGGGTCGTGATCCACAAGGAGGGTTTGCGATAGAAGCGTTCAAGGTTTGTATTGAAATCTCTATGAAGAAAATGAAAGTTCTTCTTTGTTTTTAAGAAATAAAAATGAAAAAAAGAGTTATGTTAAAGTTAGAAAGAAAACGATAGAATGAAGAAAGTGGAGAGAATTAGAAAGTGACTATGTACAAATGATTATTTACAAAGGAGTGAAAAGGAGTGATGAAGGAAGTGGGTGTTGGTGATCTAAACTAAGAAATAAAAAAGTGAAGAAAGAAGATGAAAGAAGTACTCACCTAGTTTGGTTGATGACTTACCTGGAATCTTTGCATGTTCTACCTTGCTTGGAGGTGTTCAACGCATAGATCATAGGATCGAGCTCAGTCCCCGTTCGCATTATATCATCAAGCGGAGCAAGAATGAAGTGATACGGATCTTGAGGAGGAGAACGTCTTCATGAACTATCGTTGGCACTCACACAACATCGTTATACTTATGCTTCTGGATTCACTTGCAAGCTCATCAAAAACAAAAGAGGTAAAGTAGGAAGAAGAAAAAGAAAATGAAAGTAAAGAAGAACATAAACATATTACCTTTTATTGCTTGAAACGATGGAAGAAAGGAGGAGGGTACATCGGTGTCACTCACAACATAAGCCTCTCTCTCTTACTTACATGAATCTTCATCTAACCTAAGCTTACATACAAATTACATAAAAAGAAAAGAAAAACCTAAACTACAAGAAATGAAAACTAGGCTAAATCCTATCTCTGCATGGTCGTCCCATTTTCAGTGCAAATACTGGCTTTTTATAGGCAAAAACCCAACCTACAGGATCCCGGGAAGATTGGGGGAGCAAACGCTCCCCCTAACTCCACAACCAAGCCGCGGAAACGCGGCTTTGGCCGTGTTTCCGCGGCCAGGGTGTGGCCAGGTGGCCACACCCTGTTGGTGGGTCTCCCCGGGTTCGAGTTCTGGTTTTATCTTGGGTTGGATTTGCAGTTCAGCTCCGAGATTTTGAAGAAATAGCCGTTGATCTTTGCTTCAACCGATCGATTCTGAGAGGAATCTTCTCAACCGGTTTTCAACCTCTTTTGGGCTTTTGGGCTAATTCACTGAGTTCGAATTAATTCTGATTCACTGAGTTCGAATTAATTCTGATTTAATTCTAAATTTTGGTGGGCTTTTGGGCTCAATTCTCTTCATCTCCTTAAAGAATGGGCCTACAAATAAATTAAACATTTAATTAGGACAATGCAGATTTTATTCTATAATAAGTATGAAAATATGATACTAAATATGCAACATTAGCGACCAATCATACCCCCATACCTATCTTTTGCTCGTCCTCGAGCAAAACAACTAAACTATACTAAGGATTATTTGACCACTTTCGCAGGTCACGCGATTGCACTGAGCATGTGCAACAAGCCGTTAAACCTCTAGGTTTCTCCTAGAGGACGAGTTTTGTCTCGTGAGGGTTTTCAGCGGATTACACCCACAAAATCCATAAAGAAAGGGAAACAAAGAGTTAGTATTTTCGAAAAGCATTTTGAAAGAGAAAAATATTTGAAATATAATTGTAAGATTTAAGCAATCTATAAGTTATAGGAAAACTGAAATTTCATTCCTAAACTTGGTCTCTATTCAAAGATTTGTTATCAATCAAAGTTAGGAGTCAAATTGTACTTCTCATCTAGTCTATTACTTTACCCTGAGTCATATGCACCTTGTGATTGTGAAAATTTTGACTAAGGGTTCATTAACTCTAGCTCTTATGCCTTATTTATTTATATATATATATATATATATATATTTTTTTTGTGGTATTATTCCTTAGTTCTATTAGGCTTTCTAATCTGCCCATGTAACGAGCCTTTAATCGATGATTCCCAAACCAAACGGTCTTAGGGCACCGGGTGAGAAAACACCCCAAGGACTTAAGGACTCGAGCAAACAAGGCCACAAAACTAAGGATTTTATTATATGAACCTCTTTTAGGCGTGAATACTTATGCTTTATTAGGCACAAATACCCAGCTTAATCAGAGGATTTTTATATATATATTTTTTCTCAAACTTATCTAATCATCTTTCGCATAAATACTAAGGCTTGCTTAGGCCAAAGTACCTAGCTAATCAATAATTAGATTCGTTCATATTTTTTTTTTTTTCTTTTTTCTTTTTTTTATATAAGGCATAAGAATCTTTGTTTTTGAACCCTAAGTGTGTAAGTGTATGAAGTGTGCATATTTCATTAAGATAAAGATCAAGACTAAATTACTTTGACAAATTATCTTCCTAACCCTAAAAAATCGAACAAATAATCTTATTTTGACCAAGTATAAGAAATCCTAATTTGAATTTTCCTATTCCTTAAAATTAACTTAATTTCTTACAAAAAAAATCAAAATATTGTTTCTATCTTTCAAAAAGTTTTTAAAAGTAAAGAAAATGTTAATATTTTTTTTAATAAAAAGAAAAACCTAAGTTATGTTAGAACCCTCCCCCACACCTATCTCATGCATTGTCCTCAATGTATGAATTAATGCATAGATGCATGAAAAAGAAGAAAGGGAAGGAAAATGTTACCTTAAGGTGGTGGTTCCGGTGGTGGTCCGATTGGTCCACGAAATGTGGCCCAATCAACTTTTCGTGGGGTTCGGAGGAACCCACCTGAAATTTCGCTAATATAACCCATTAAAATGATGAATCCATGAATAATTTTTATTAAATATTTGACCCCATCTATGTTTCAAATTCCATAATTAATTTCGGAGTCAAATTTGTCAACCACCTTATCCCAAAATAGAGTATGAAATGATAGAATGATTGACTTGGACTCAGAAAGTATAGGAACTAATACCGACTCAGGAAGATGACTTAAGTCAAGTAAAGGCTCAGGAGTCGAGATTGATTCAGGAAGTGGGTCCAAGTCAAGAAAGTGAAACTCAAGTCCACATTTATTTTCCAACAATGGAATGTGACTTAATATTGGTGATTCAAGTCAGGAATGATAGGTTGGAGAATCAAAACTGACTCTAAAATATTACTCAAGTTTGGTAACAAAACAGGAGTCAATATTGATTCAGAAAGTTGAACTGGATCACAGATTTGAGAATCTAGGTCACATATCTCATTGAGTTCAATATCAAAAAAATGAGAACTTACCAATTTGTTAATAGGATTTTCAAAAGTATAAAATTGGTCAAGTTCAATATGATCTTCAAGAATGAGTGATTCAATTTCATTATGAATTGGCACAGGATTCAATGTTGACTCAGGAAAAAGATTGAAATCAGGTGAAGACACCGGAGTCATTATTGAATCAGGAAGTAAAATTGAATCACTAAGTTGAGATTCATGATCATATTCATTTTCAAGTTCGATTTCAGGAAAAGGATAACTTGCCAAACTGTCAATATTCTTTTCAAAATTTGGAGTTTGGGCAAGTTCAAATGATTGTTCTGAAATGGAACCTTGATTTCCAAAACAACCTGACTTATCGGCTCTAACAGGATGGTTAGTGACATCAGAACTGGTCAAACGGTGGGAACGTAGAGATTGGACCATCATATCTATGTCACGATTACGAGCGTTTTGAGCCTGAGTCATGGCTTCAAGCATCTTTT
This sequence comes from Agave tequilana, assembly GCA_038442645.1. Classification (NCBI taxonomy): domain Eukaryota; kingdom Viridiplantae; phylum Streptophyta; class Magnoliopsida; order Asparagales; family Asparagaceae; genus Agave; species Agave tequilana. The sequence continues at coordinate 274,006 of JAVJIF010002350.1, read as the reverse complement.
CTTAGTTGATAGGTTCATTGTTTTGATGAAAAGATGAAGTATTGTCTTGGAATTGGTGGTGAAATTGTGAGTCCATCAGATTTTGGGATTTGTGTTTGGACTCACGCATACTCATTTCCAAATTGTTAGTTTTCTATTTTGGATTGGTGGAACTGAGTATGAATCTTGGAAATATTATGGACAAGGTGGAGAAGGAGGACAAGTTGGTTGAAAATTGGACTCGGGGGAGGTGAAGCCCCACTGACTCTGTGAAGAGTTGAAATTATTCTGGAAATTATAGTTATTAGATTGGGGGCATGGGTTATATTGATTCGGATAAGACCAATCCGGCACACTAGGTTGGTTAAAGTTATGATATGCCAGGTTGGTAATATCCGAAAATGAAGTCGGTGTGTAATATGGATTATTATTGTTGGAAAAATTGTTATTATAAGCCATATCACACAATAGAATACAAACAAAAAGAAAGAAAAAACAAACAAATAAGCAAACAAATAAAAGGAAAAATTCTAACTAAGTTAAGATAGACCTATGACCTAGACGACTCCTAACTGATTAGACTGTCCACGGGAGGTTTAATGCAGACTTTGACTACAAGCTAATCAATCAGGTCAGGGCAAGGTTGGTGGGAGGTTTTCCGTCAAAGACGTTCCTTAATTAAATAACCACCAACCTTCAGGCTTTCGGCCCTTAATCCCTTTCCTAGACACTGATTTGGTAGGAGTCAAATTCCAACACCTTTTCCCCTTAGGATAATCTCCTAATTGAGTCCGAGATGTCCCTAGGGCCAACGTCTACTCATTTTTAGTTAGGCTTGGGTTAGTGAGTGCTTGGAATCTGATTTTTGGGCCAAAGAAGGGTGATTAAATCCCCACCTTATCTTGTTATGGGGTGGTGCCCTTAAGATCAGTTTGTGCAAGTGTACAAGATATGTAAACAAGATTCACTCAAAGCGATGTAAATCAACCACGAGATGAGTCCTATTCTAAATGCAATGCGAACGTACCTTGCTCCAGCACTCTTCAACAGTAAAGTAAATGAATTGAAAAGACACGTGCCTAAAATGCAAACGTCAAATCAATTTTTTAAACTTTTTCAACAATAATTTTACTGTTGATTTATTAGCAGGCTTTTGGTGATGGCATATAAGAAATAAAGTTGCAGAAAACTAGTTTTTGCAAAGTAAGCAGCCCTGCAAAAAAGACAGTTAGTAGTTAACTCTTCCTTGCCGCGGAAACGCAGCAAAAACCGAGAAAACGCGGCAATTCAGAGGGTACTTGGTCTCTGTTTTCTGGAACAGAGGCCCAAGACCACTTATATGTTTCTGCAATCCTTTTTTCCTGCTTTGCTTGCCCTATAACTTGCAACAGAGAAGAAAATTCATTTTAGTTCTAAAATTAAATAAAAATCAGATTTCAATAAAAACCGTTACCCTCCCCGGCAACGGCGCCAAAATTTGATTGAAGCTTTACCTGCACACAAAATACAGATTTTAGATCTAAGAATAAAGATGTGCAAGTGCTCAATTCTTACTGCTATAGCAAGTGGCTATGCGGGTCGTGATCCACAAGGAGGGTTTGCGATAGAAGCGTTCAAGGTTTGTATTGAAATCTTTATGAAGAAAAATGAAAGTTCTTCTTTGTTTTTAGAAAATAAAAATGAAAAAAGAGTTATGTTAAAGTTAGAAAGAAAACGGTAGAATGAAGAAAGTGGAGAGAATTAGATAGTGACTATGTACAAATGATTATTTACAAAGGAGTGAAAAGGAGTGATGAAGGAAGTGGGTGTTGGTGATCTAAACTAAGAAATAAAAAAGTGAAGAAAGAAGATGAAAGAAGTACTCACCTAGTTTGGTTGATGACTTACCTGGAACCTTTGCTGTTCTACCTTGCTTGGAGGCATTCAACGCATAGATCATAGGATCGAGCTCAGTCCCCGTTCGCATTATATCATCAAGCAGAGCAAGAATGAAGTGATACGGATCTTGAGGAGGAGAACGTCTTCATGAACTATCGTTGGAACTCACACAACATCGTTATACTTATGCTTCTGGATTCACTTGCAAGCTCATCAAAAACAAAAGAGGTAAAGTAGGAAGAAGAAAAAGAAAATGAAAGTAAAGAAGAACATAAACATATTACCTTTTATTGCTTGAAACGATGGAAGAAAGGAGGAGGGTACATCGGTGTCACTCTCAACATAAGCCTCTCTCTCTTACTTACATGAATCTTCATCTAACCTAAGCTTACATACAAATTACATAAAAGAAAAGAAAAACCTAAACTACAAGAAATGAAAACTAGGCTAAATTCTATCTCTGCATGGTCGTCCCATTTTCAATGCAAATACTGGCTTTTTATAGGCAAAAACCCAACCTACAGGATCCGGGAAGATTGGGGGAGTAAACGCTCCCCCTAACTCCACAACCAAGCCGCAGAAACGCGGATTTGGCAGCGTTTTTGCGGCCAGGGTGTGGCCACCTGTTGGTGGGTCTCCCCGGGTTCGAGTTCGGGTTTTATCTTGGGTTGGATTTGCAGTTCAGCTCCGAGATTTTGAAGAAATAGCCGTTGATCTTTGCTTCAACCGATCGATTCTGAGAGGATTCTTCTCAACCGGTTTTCAACCTCTTGATTTTGCCCTGATTCACTGAGTTCGAATTAATTCTGATTTAATTCAGAATTTTGGTGGGCTTTTGGGCTCATTTCTCTTAATCTCCTTAAAGAATGGGCCTGCAAATAAATTAAACATTTAATTAGGACAAAGCAGATTTTATTCTATAATAAGTATGGAAATATGATACTAAATATGCAACATTAGCGACCATCATATATATATATATATATATATAATATATATATATATATATTATATATATATATATATATATATATATATATAAGTATGCATGTATGTATATATGTATTATGTTTGTGTATACCCGTATATGTGTATGTATGTGGTTGTACCCATAGGTGTATACACGTGTGGCATCCTTGTATGGGTACACATGTGTGAGTGTTTTAGGTGTGTGTAGTGATTCCCCTTCCTCTCTTTGTGTTTGTTGGCGTGTTACATCGTTTCGGACTCGCTCGGACGATCCGAACTCGGTAACGGGAGATTCAGATTTGTATCCATTTTGGACCCGATGCACAGGCGACTTGAAGATCGATGCATGTGATGATCCGTAGATCAGTATTGGTTTGTGCAGTGAAGACCAGACAGCAATTTGATTCTGAAAGCGCGTCATTTCATGTGAGTGCTTGTTCTTGTGTATTTACCATTGTTCGTATGTATTTACATGTTACTCTCATCATTTCATGTGACTTTCTATTATATTTGACTAGTTTGATTACTTGTATCACTTTATGAGACATCAATGATTGTTCACTTTATTTACGTAGTTGATATGAGCTTTTATCAGCGTCATTTCATGTGTTAGTAGTTTGTCGCTATTGGTTTAGGCCTTGTTTTATATACTTTAGACTATGACTTGGGCTCGATCTAGAGGTTGATATAATTTGTATTAGTTATCAGATTTGATATTCATGTATTTAGTGATTATTTTGACCAGAACACTTTTAGATATTGTGGATAAGTAGATATGATGTCTCTACCGATATGAGACGGTTTAGAGATACCACAGATAATGGATCAGATGTGATTTAATGTTAGACATTTCTGAACTCGATGTTTTATCACAAGGATATTAGTATTCTTGTTAGCTCTTACTAGTTGCTTATTATTCTGGATTCGAAGTAAGTTATGAGGAAAGTTGGACCGTGATTTGATTGATTTGAGTTAAAGTTGATCTGGAATTTACGTTCTTTATAACGAAGTCTGATCTGCATTAATATGAGATTGACGTAGCTGAATTTATAGTTGTTAATATTTGGGATTTATTTAGATGATATTTTGTTGATTTTGAGTATCAGAAATAGATATTTTAGACCATATGTTGTTTAAGGATGATTCCCTTACTTCATTATGATTTCGGTATCCGTTGACTTGTTGATCTCGAGGATATATAATGTGCTTCATATTTAGTTATCGATTACTTTAGTTAATAGAGATTGAGTTATTGTGATAGTGATCTTGTATTTCAGAGTTATCAGATAGCATTCATCACTTTATCAGATATTGGTGAGATTATTTGTTGGTGATCATATGATGTGTTCAGAGTTTATAGGAGTTGGTAGGTATCAGTACCAGTTACCAGTTGTTCGTGACACCATTATGTTAGTGGCTATATCTCTAGTATCTTATTTCAGATGTCAGATATTAATTGTCGGCTATTCAGTTGTCAGATATAAGTTATCAGTTATCAGATTATCAGTTAGTATTGCTTCAGCAGTTGTTGGAGATATCAGTTACTATTACATATTAAATCACATTAATTGCTTATTAATAAAAGACACCATAACCCGAGAAACAAGGGTAATTACCTGATGTTACATGTCATGTATTTTGAAAGGACTTATTATGGTACCGAGTAATGGGTTCCAACCATGGAGAACGAAGGTAGTACTGGCTACCTAGTTTTTCAGTTGTTAGTTGTCAGGGCTATGCTCGGATTACGGCGCCACCTAGTTGTCTTTTCGTGTGGGGCTGTGGTCTTCAGTTATTAGAGCATTGCGGCTTGTCCTGGTTCAGCGCCAGGGGAGTTAGACTGTGGTACCGGCCATGCAGGGTACCCATCCAAAATACATGCACTACATTGGCAGGCAGGTATAACAATGATAATTTATTTGATATGTGGGAAACGACTGTGGTATAGGACAAAGCTAAGTACTACATTAGTTAGGTTAATAATAACCAACCAGATTAGTGACATATGCTAGGTTACACTTCTTGACATCAGTTGTTTATTTACAGTTGTAATAGTTACCTTTATCTGCATACATGTTGTTATTCAGTTATCTTTCAGCTGTCTGTTTATCATGTTATTTAGTTATCTTCTGTCTGCAGTTTATCTTATTATTATTCTGTGCACATTATTTATGTGCACGAGCACTTGCCTTTATACACACACTCACTGGGTCTCTTTCTGATGACCATGTATTTGTACGTCCAGATATTGGGCGCTTTCTTTTATCGTTCAGGTGTTCGTTGAGCTCGTACGCTTCGCGAGGAGCTGGAGTTTCTCCCTATTTGATTCCGGTATTCTCATCTCTCTTGTCTTCCTGTTATTTTCTTATTCTCGATATATCAGATTCATTCATTATTCCAGTTCTTAATTTATATGATATCATGCGTGGATGCTTATATGTGATATTGCAATAATCATGATTCATTATAGTTTTGATTTATAGCTTGTTTCGGGTTACTTAAGGCTTAGCGCGTATACGTGAGGTATTTTTCTTGCATATATGCATCGCTAAACTTCGTCGCGACTCTTTTTCCGCATATTTTGGGAAGCGGGGTGTGACACGATTTTTTTGGTATCAGAGCCTAGGTTTTCGACTTGCGATCTTGATCTTTAACTTTTATTTTCGCAAGAAAGACCTAGTTCTTGCCGATAACTTTAAAAAAGCTATAGTTACACTGCAATATATATATATATATATATATACTATCCATTAGGATATTCAGTCCATTTGGAATTGATCGCCGTCCCCTTTGGAAACCCGTATCTTCGATCTTTCATCCCTGATTGTTACTCTTCTTCTAGAGTTATCAGATTTTCATCTTGATTTCATCCTTCTTTTCTATTCTATTTCTTTTGATTCTGTTCTCTTAAGATTGGTTACTCCTTGTTGAAGTCGGTAGCAGAAATCAGAGTAGCGCAGCGGAAGCGTGGTGAATTTATGATGTGCAGAGAAGCAACGTGAAGCTTGTTTGCTTTCTCCTTTAATTCTTGAATCCTTTTTACCATTCCTTACTTTATTTGAATTTTGAGGACGAAATTTTTACAAGGTGGGTAGAATATAATATCCCTAGTTAGTAATACTATATTTTTATTTTTCTAAGTATTTAATTTGTTTTACTCGTTATTTATTATTTATTAACTTAAATTTTTAGTTATTATTATTATTAAATATACAAATTATTTTTAAGATAGTAATTGATAATTTGGCTTTATATATTATTACCATTATTTCATATCTATATTTTTAATTACTTATTACTATTATTTCTATTATTATTCTTATTATTAATCGCTATTATTATTTCTATGATTATTATTATTTCTTATTAATATTAGTAGAGATATTATTATTAATATTATTAATATTATTTTAGTTATTACTATGTTTATTGTTAATTATTATTATTAGTGTTTATTATATTATTGTTAATTTTGTGGTTGTTATTATTTACTATTATTAATATTAGTTAGTATGTTATTATTATTGTTATTATTATTATTATTGTTTGGTAGTAATTATTATTATTATTATTTGAAATTAATTATTAGTATCTATTATTATATCATGTATCCTAAGTTTTGTCATTGATAATTAATTATTACTATATTTAGTTTTAATTGTTATTATTATTATTTCATAACGATTATTAATTATTATTATAATTATCAGGGTTATAATTAGTATTATATATATAGGTTATTACTATTATTATGGTTATGGCTAATTATTCTAGGTGTTATTAATAACTATTAATATTAATAAGGTTGTTATTATTATTTTTATTCTTTCTTATAACCTTTTCATTTTCCTTAACCTATACCTATTAGCCTAAATCCAACCCATTATCTATCCATACTCTTTTATCCCGTGATCCATACCCGTTAACCTATTGATCCCTATACCTATTATGAAACCCACTACCATAAGCCCATACCCAATCCCTAAATCCAACCCACTAGCCCAATATCCCCCTTATATATAACATCTCCTAATTTACCCTAACCCTATTTATCTTAACCCTAATCAAAACCTTAACCTATTTCATCATCTCCTTTCTTTTCCCCCACCCTCTTCTCTTCTGGCCGCCATCTCCCTTCCTTCATCTTCTTCTTCACCACCCCTCCTTCAACTTACGACGCCATGCCCCTCAGCCTCCCCATCTCCTTCGTCGGCAGCTCCACGGCCACCCGCAAAGCCAGCACCTGATCCAATCCCTTCTCATCTCCCATACACCTCCACCCTTATCCAGCCTCTCCTCCTCCGATCTCTTTCGTCGGAGCGCCGTCAGCGTGCCACGGCGAGTCCAAGCTCAAGCACACTTCCTCTCCTCTACCCCACCATCACGCACAACCAAGTCCCCGCCATCCACGGTCTCCTCTTCCTCCGCCAGCAAGCGCAAGAACCCCCTCCACCACCGAGCCAACGTAACCACCTCCCTCCATTGACGTCGGGCCGACGTCGAACCATGATCACACGTCGTTCATCAGCCCCCGGCCTCCGTGCGCCACCTTCAACCTCAGCTGCAAGCTAGGCCATCATCGCCCCTTTCTAGCCCGAATGCAACCCCTGGACCTCCTCCTTGCGCATAACACTACCGAACCTCTGTCCATGGTGTGCATGGCAATGGCCGACACCCCACGGTGCACGACCGGCTAACCCCTGAACACAGCCATCCATGGCTACAGCCAACATCAGCATAATAGTCGAGCTCCTCCATCCTTGCCTCCTTGTCGAGATCCCCCCTTCTGCACCTACACCTCGGCTAGCTCCTCCCTGTGCGCCTTCCTACACGCACGGCCCACTCCAGCCCTTGTCGTGCCACAGATCCCCCTGCCTTAGTTGAGCCTCTTCAGCGCCCAGACCAACACACACAGGCACATATTCATCACAATGTGATGATTTCATATTGCTTGATAATAATTTGGATTTGGGTCTGTACCTTATTTTCGTTGGAATGTTTCTTTGCAAGTATAGCCACGGCAACAACAAAGGCTAGCACAAGCCCCCCTTCATCATGGCCATTGCCCCTCTTTCCCTTACCGTCGGGACCCATCGGAGCCCGATTTCCTCCGTCGGCGAGCGCGAGGACGCTCCACTCTTCTCCGGCATTCCGTCGACATCCTCCACGGCCTCCGCCTTCTCCACGGAGCCTCCGTCGGCGCGTCGTTAGTACTCATCTCCTTTCCTTTGGTCGAATCCCCCATCTCCACATTGCTAGCATCCCCCGTTTGTCCCCTCCGTGGATCACCGTTGATCGCCGTCGGCGAGCGCGAACGCACCCGCGCCCTTAGCGGTGAGATCCTCTATCCGTCGACCTCCTCCGCGGCCCCTGATTGGTCACTAATGTTGCATATTAAATATCATATTTTCATACCTATTTTAGAATAAAACTTTGCATTGTCTTAATTAATTGCTTAATTTATTTGCAGGCCCATTCTTTAAGGAGATGAAGAGAAATGAGCCCAAAGCCCACCAAATTCTGAATTAAATCAGAATTAATTCACACTCACTAAATCAGGGAAAAATCAAGAGGTTGAAAACTGGTTGAGAAGAATCCTCTCAGAATCGATCGGTTAAAGCAAAGATCAAGGGATGAGATGAAGCAAGTTTGATTCAGATTCTGACTGGAAATATTTTAGTATTCGAATCATAACTTTTGCTACAGAATCTCAATTCTGATGATTCAAGATGATCCAGAAATCAGACTGACAGAGTTACAACTCTTATGTTGATCATTATTTCTAATTCTGTAATTTGATATGTGATATTCAGCAATCAATACGCCAATAAACTGCAGATCAGAACTGAATATCCACCTCAAATCAAGTTTGAAGATAAGGGGAGTTCAAAAATTGCCAGATTTACTTATCTTCATACTCCTCTACCCTCTCCATTTCTCCTATAAATACCTGCACTCAAAAGCAAAAGGGAGGACGATGCGGATTAGGATTTAGCCTAGTTTTCCTTCTTTGTAGTTTAGGTTTTTCTTTTCTTCTTATGTAATTTGTATGTAACTTAGGGTAGAAGAAGATTCATGTGATGATCCAGAAATCAGACTGACAGAGCTACAACTCTTATGTTGATCATTATTTCTAATTCTGTCATTTGATATGTGATATTCAGCAATCAATACGCCAACAAACTGCAGATCAGAACTGAATATCCACCTCAAATCAAGTTTGAAGATAAGGGGAGTTCAAAAATTGCCAGATTTACTTATCTTCATACTCCTCTACCCTCTCCATTTCTCCTATAAATACCTGCACTCAAAAGCAAAAGGGAGGACGATGCGGATTAGGATTTAGCCTAGTTTTCCTTCTTTGTAGTTTAGGTTTTTCTTTTCTTCTTATGTAATTTGTATGTAACTTAGGGTAGAAGAAGATTCATGTAAGTAAGAGAGAGAGGCTGATGTTGAGAGTGACACCGACGATGTACCCTCCTCCTTTCTTCCATTGTCTCTGCAATTAATAAAGGTAAAAGTTCTTTTTATGTTTGTATTTTCTTTTGTTTTGTCTTTCTCTTCTACTTTACCTTGGTTGTTGTTGTTGAGTGTACAAGTGAATTCCAAAGCAAGTATAACTAAGCTACGTGAGAGCCAGCAATAGTTCATGAAGATGTTCTCCTCTTCCAAGATCCGCATCACTTCGTTCTTGCTAGGCTTGACGATATAATGTGCACGGGGACTGAGCTCAAGCTTATGATCTATGCGTTGAATGCCTCCGAAGCAAAGATAGAACATGCAACAGTTTCCAGGTAAGTCATCACTCAACCTAGGTAAGTATTTCTTCATCTTCTTTCCTTTCTTTCATTTGTGTAAATTATATCACCACCTCTTCAACTCTTTTTCTTCTCCACTTCATTGTACATTGTCGCTTTCTTTTGCTTTCTGAAATTTCCACCTTCTTCATTCTTCCACTTTCTTCTAACTTTAATACCTTCTTCCTCTCTCGCTTTCTTCTTAACTTTAACCATTAACTTTCTTTTTCTTTTTCTTAACTTTAAAACAGAGAAGAATCTTCGCTTATTTTCATAAGATTTCAATAAAACTGTAAACGCTTCCATCGCAAACCCTCCTTGTGGATCACGACCCGCATAGCCACTTGCTATAGCGGAAGAATTGAGCACTTGCACATTCCTTTCTTAAGTTCTATAATCTCGTATTTTTTGTGCAGGTTTAGCCTCAATCAAATTTTGGCGCCGTTGCCGGGGAGGGTAAAACGGTTTTTTATTGAAATCTGAATTTTTTTTGAATCTTTTCGAGAACTAAACGAATTTTCTTCTCTGTTGCAGGTTACAGGGCAAGCAAAGTAGGAAAATAAGTTTGCAGTGACATACAAGTGGTATTGGGCCTCTGCTCTAGAAAGCAGAGACCCATTGCCCTCTGCATTGCCGTGTTTCCACGGCAAAAGCCGCGGATCCGCGGCAATAAAGAGTTGACTACTAACAGGTTTTTGCAGGGCTTCTAGCTTTGCAAATTCTAGTTTGCTGCAATTATTTATTTCTTATATGCCATCACAAAACCTGCTAATAATCAACAGTAAAAAGTTTGTTGCAAAAGTTAAAAATTGACTAGACGTTTGCATTTTAGGCACGCGTATTTTCAATTCATTTACTTTTACTGTTGAAGAGTGCTGGAGCAAGGTATGTATGCATAGCATATAGTTTAGGAAACATTCTTGGGTGATTTTGCTTTTGAATGCTACTTTCCTATATCTTGCACACTTACACGAATCAATTCTAAGGGCACTAACCCATAACAAGATAAGGTGGGGATTTAATCACCCTTCCTTAGCCTAAAAATCAGATTCCAAGCACTCACTAACCCAAGCCTAACTAAAATTGAGTAGACGTTGGCCCTAGGGACATCTCGGACTCAATTAGGAGATTATCCTAAGGGGGAAAAATGTTAGAATCTAACTCCTACAAAATCAGTGTCTAGGAAAGGGATTGAGGGCCGAAAGCCCGAAGGTTGGTGGTTATTTAATTAAGGAACGTCTTTGACGGAAAACCTCCCACCAACCTTGCCCTGACCTGGCTGATTAGCTTGTGGTTAAAGTCTACATTAGACCTCCCGTGGACAGTCTAACCAGTTAGGAGTCGTCTAGGTCCTAAGTCTACCCTAACCTAGGCTAGAATTTTTTTTCTTTTTGTTTGTTTATTTGTTTGTTTTTCTTTGTTTGTATTCTATTGTGTGATATGGACTATAATAATAATTTTTTCAACTATAATAATAATCCATATTACACATCAAACTCTTTTTCGGATATTACCAACCCGGCATATCATGACGTTAACCAACCTAGTGTGCCAGATTGGTCTTATCCGAATCAATATGACCCATACCCCCAATCTAATAACTATAATTTTCATAATGATTTCAACTCTTCACCGAGTCAGTGGGGATTCACCTCCCCCGAGCATAATTATCAACCAACTTGTCCTCCTTCTCCACCTAGTCCACAATATTTTCAAGAGTCATACTCAGTTCCATCAGTCCAAAATAGAAAACATCATTTTGGAACGGAGTATGCGTGAGTCCAAACAACAATCACAAAATCTGATGGACTCACAATTTCATTATCACTTCCAAAACAACTCTTCATCTTTTCAACAAGACAATGAACCCATCAATTATGAAAAGATGCTAGAAGCCATGACTCATGCTCAAAATGCTAGAAATCGTGACATAGATATGATGGTCGAATCTCTACGTTCTCACCGTCCTGATGTCACTTACCATTCTGTTAGAGCAGAAGAGTCATGTAATTTTGGAAATCAAGATTCCATTTCAGCACAACCATGTGAACTTACCCAAACTCCAAATGATATTGATAGTTTGGCTAGTTTTCCTTTTCCTGAAATAGAACTTGAAAATGATTATGATCCTGAACCCCAACTTAGTGATTCAATTCTATTTCCTGATTCGATTATGACTCCGGTATCTTCACCTGACTTTAATCTTTTCCCGGAGTCAACATTGGATCCTGTACCAATTCATAAAGAAATTGAATCACCCATCTTTGAGGATCATGTTGAACTTGACCAACTTTACAATTTTGAAAATCCCATGGATAAATTGGCAAGTTCTCCAATTTTTGATATTGAACTCAATGAGATATGTGACCTAGATTCTCACATATGTGATCCAGTTCAACTTTTTGAATCAATATTGACTCCTGTTTTATTACCAAACTTGAATAATATTCTAAAGTCAGTTTTGATTCCCCCACCTATCATTCCTGAACTGGAATCACCCATATTAGGTCACATCCCATTGTTGGAAAATACATGTGGACTGGAGTTTCAATTTCTTGACTTGGACCCAATTTCTGAACCTATTTCGACTCCTGAACCTTTACTTGACTTAAGTCACCTTCCTGAGTCGGTATTAGTTCCTGTCCTTCCTGAGTCCAAGTCAACTGTTCTATCATTTCATACTCCATTCTGGGACGAGGTGGTTGACAAATTTGACTTTGAAATCAATTATGGAATTTGGAAATTAGATGGGGTTAAATTTTTAATAAAAATTCTTAATGGATTTATCTTTTTAGTGGGTCATATTAAAGATAGTGCTGGTGGGTTCCTTCGAGACCCAAGAAAAGTTGATTAGGCCATGTTTCGTGGACCAATCAGACCACCACCGGAACCACCACTTTAAGGTAACCTTTTCCTTCCCTGCCGTCTTTTTCATGCATCTATGCATTAATTCATACATTGAGGACAATGCATGAGATAGGTATGGGGGAGGGTCTAACATAACTTTTCTTTTTCTTTAAAAAAATAAAATAAAAAAATTGACATTTTTCTTTACTTTTAAAAAACTTTTTGAAAAATAGAAACAATATTTTGACTTATTTTTGTAAGAAATTAAGTTAATTTTAAGGAATAGGAAAATCCAAATTAGGATTTCTTATACTTGGTCAAAATAAGATTATTTGTTTGATTTTTAGGATTAGGAAGATAATTTGTCAAAGTAATTTAGTCTTGATCTTTACCTTGATGAAATATGCATACTTCATACACTTACACACTTAGGATTCAAAAACAAAGATTCTTATGCCTTATAAAAATATATATATATATATATATATATATATATATAAATAAATAAGTCTAATTATTGATTAGCTAGGTGCTTTGGCCTAAGCAAGCCTTAGTATTTATGCGAAAGATAATTAGATAAGTTTGAAAAAAAAATGAATAAGTCTAATTATTGATTAGCTAGGTGCTTTGGCCTAAGCAAGCCTTAGTATTTATGCGAAAGATGATTAGATCCTCTGATTAAGCTGGGTATTTGTGCCTAATAAAGCATGAGTATTCACGCCTAAAAGAGGTTCATATAATAAAATCCTTAGTTTTGTGGCCTTGTCTGCTCGAGTCCTTAAGTCCTAGGGGTGTCTTCTCACCTGGTGCCCTAAGACCGTTTGGTTTGGGAGTCATCGATTAGAGGCTCGTTACATGGGCAGATTAGAAAGCCTAATAGAACTAAGGAATAATACCACAAAAAAAAAGTATATATATAATAAATAAGGCATAAGAGTTAGAGTTAATGAACCCTTAGTCAAAATTTTCACAGTCACAAGGTGCATATGACTTAGGGTAAAGTAATAGACTAGATGAGAAGTACAATTTGACTCCTTACTTTGATTGATAACAAATTTTTGAATAGAGACTAAGTTTAGGAATAAAAAATTCGGGTTTCCTATAACTTATAGATTGCTTAGATCTTACAATCATATTTCAAATATTTTTCTCTTTCAAAATGCTTTTCGAAAATACTAACTCTTTATTTCTCTTTCTTTATGGATTTTGTGGGTGCAATCCGCTAAAAACCCTCACGAGACAAAACTCGTCCTCTAGGGGGAACCTAGAGGTTTAACGGCTTGTTGCACATGCTCAGTGCAATCGCGCGACCTGCGAAAGTGGTCTAATAATCCTTAGTATAGTTTAGTTGTTTTGCTCGAGGACGAGCAAAAGATAGGTATGGGGGTGTGATTGGTCACTAATGTTGCTTATTAAATATCATATTTTCATACCTATTTTAGAATAAAACTTTGCATTGTCTTAATTAATTGCTTAATTTATTTGCAGGCCCATTCTTTAAGGAGATGAAGAGAAATGAGCCCAAAGCCCACCAAAATTCTGAATTAAATCAGAATTAATTCACACTCACTAAATCAGGGAAAAATCAAGAGGTTGAAAACTGGTTGAGAAGAATCCTCTCAGAATCGATCGGTTAAAGCAAAGATCAAGGGATGAGATGAAGCAAGTTTGATTCAGATTCTGACTGGATACATTTTAGTATTCGAATCATAACTTTTGCTACAGAATCTCAATTCTGATGATTCAAGATGATCCAGAAATCAGACTGACAGATCTACAACTCTTATGTTGATCATTATTTCTAATTCTGTCATTTGATATGTGATATTCAGCAATCAATACGCCAACAAACTGCAGATCAGAACTGAATATCCACCTCAAATCAAGTTTGAAGATAAGGGGAGTTCAAAAATTGCCAGATTTACTTATCTTCATACTCCTCTACCCTCTCCATTTCTCCTATAAATACCTGCACTCAAAAGCAAAAGGGAGGACGATGCGGATTAGGATTTAGCCTAGTTTTCCTTCTTTGTAGTTTAGGTTTTTCTTTCTTCTTATGTAATTTGTATGTAACTTAGGGTAGAAGAAGATTCATGTAAGTAAGAGAGAGAGGCTGATGTTGAGAGTGACACCGACGATGTACCCTCCTCCTTTCTTCCATTGTCTCTGCAATTAATAAAGGTAAAAGTTCTTTTATGTTTGTATTTTCTTTTGTTTTGTCTTTCTCTTCTACTTTACCTTGGTTGTTGTTGTTGAGTGTACAAGTGAATTCCAAAGCAAGTATAACTAAGCTACGTGAGAGCCAGCGATAGTTCATGAAGATGTTCTCCTCTTCCAAGATCCGCATCACTTCGTTCTTGCTAGGCTTGACGATATAATGTGCACGGGGACTGAGCTCAAGCTTATGATCTATGCGTTGAATGCCTCCGAAGCAAAAGTAGAACATGCAACGGTTTCCAGGTAAGTCATCACTCAACCTAGGTAAGTATTTCTTCATCTTCTTTCCTTTCTTTCATTTGTGTAAATTATATCACCACCTCTTCCAACTCTTTTTCTTCTCCACTTCATTGTACATTGTCGCTTTCTTTTGCTTTCTGAAATTTCCACCTTCTTCATTCTTCCACTTTCTTCTAACTTTAATACCTTCTTCCTCTCTCGCTTTCTTCTTAACTTTAACCATTAACTTTCTTTTTTTTTTCTTAACTTTAAAACAGAGAAGAATCTTCGCTTATTTTCATAAGATTTCAATAAAACTGTAAACGCTTCCATCGCAAACCCTCCTTGTGGATCACGACCCGCATAGCCACTTGCTATAGCGGAAGAATTGAGCACTTGCACATTCCTTTCTTAAGTTCTATAATCTCATATTTTTTGTGCAGGTTTAGCCTCAATCAGCCCCCGCCGCCTCCGCCAGAGCCTCCGTCAGCGCACCGCAAGTCACCCCAATATAAGTGCATTAATTTGTGTAATTATTATGTGTAGGGGTATGTGGGTAAATATATATGCATGTGCATGCATGTGTTTTAGTTACTTAGTGTTTGGGTGTGTTTGCAAGAGTGTGTGTATGAGTTGATGTGTGTGTGTGTATACATATATATTAAGAGTAATCATATATATATGTATGTATATATATATATATATGTATGTATGTATGTATTATGTTTGTGTATACCCGTATATGTGTATGTATTTGGTTGTACCCGTAGGTGTATGCACGTGTGGCATCCTTGTATGGGTACATGTGTGAGTGCATTAGGTATGTATTGTTTTCCCCTTCCTCTCTTTGTGTTTGGTGGCGTGTTATAACGTTTCAGACTCGCTCGGACGATTCGAACTCGGTAACGGGAGATTTAGATTTGTATCCATTCTGGACCCGATGCACAGGAGATTCTAAGATCGATCCATGGGATGATCCGTAGATCAGTACTGGTTCGTGCAGTGAAGATTAGACGGCAATTCGATTCCGAAATTGCGTTATTTCATGTGAGTGTCTGTTCTTGTGTATTTACCGTTGTTAGTATGCATTTACATGTTACTCTCATCATTTCATGTTAATTTCTATTATATTTGACTAGTTTGATTACTTGTATCACTTCATAAGACATCAATGATTGTTCACTTTATTTACGTAGTTGATATGAGCTTGTATCAGCGTCATTCATGTGTTGGTAGTTTGTCGCTGTTGGTTTAGGCCTAGTTTGGATTCACGTTAGACTGTGACTTGACTCGGCTCGATCTAGAAGTTGATATAATTTGTATTAGTTATCAGATTTGATATTCATGTATTTAGTGATTATTTCCGACCAAAACTCTTTTGGATATTGTGGACAAGTAGATATGACGTCTTTACTGATATGAGACGATTTAGAGATACCACAAATAATGGATCAGATGTGATTTGATGTTAGATATTTTTGAACTCGATGTTTTGCCACCAGGATATTAATATGCTTGTTAGCTCTTACTAGTTATTTATTATTCTAGATTCAGAGTTAGTTGTGAGAAAAGTTGGACCGAGATTTGGATTGATCTTGAGTTAGAGTTGATCTGGGATTTACATTCTTTATAACAAAGCCTGATCTGCATTAAGATGAGATTGACGTAGTTGAATTTATAGTTTTAAGTATTTGAGATTTATTTAGATGATATTTTGTTGATGTTAAGTATCAGAAGTAGATATAAGAGATCATATGTCGTTTGAGGATAATTCCCTTACTTTATTATGATTTCGGTATCCGTTGACTTGTTGATCTCGAGGATATACCATGTGCTTCATATTTTGTTATTGGTTACTTCAGTTAATAGAGATTGAGTTATTATGATAGTGATCTAGTCGATATCAGTGATCTTGTATTTCAGAGTTATCAGATAGCAGTCATTACTTTATCAGTTATTGGTGAGATTATTTGTTGGTGATCATATGATGTGTTTAGAGTTTATAGGAGTTGGTAGGTATCAGTACCAGTTACCAGTTATTCATGACACCATTCTGTTAGTAGCTATATCTCCAGTATCCTATTTTAGATGTCAGATATTAGTTGTCAGCTACTCAATTGTCAGATATCAGTTGTCAGTTGTAAGATTATTAGTTAGTATTGACATCAGCAGTTGTTGGAGATATCAGTTACTATTATATATTAAATCACATTAATTGCTTATTAATAAAAGACACCATAACCCGGGGAACATGGGTAAATTGCCTGATGATGCATGTCGTGTATTTTGGAAGGACTTATTATTGGTATCGAGTTGTGGTTTCCAATCATGGGGAACCAAGGTAGTACTGGTTACCTAGTTATTCAGTTGTCAGTTGTCAGGGCTATGCCTAGATTACGGCGCCACACTAGTTGTCTTTTCGTGTGGGGCTATGGTCTCAGTTATTAGAGCCTTGCGGCTTGTCCTGGTCTTCAGTTATCTATTTATCATGTTGTTTAGTTATCTTCTATCTGCAGTTTATCTTGTTATTATTCTGTGCACATTGCTTATATGCACGAGCACTTGTCTTTGCATACACACTCATTGGGTCGCTTTCTGACGATCCTGGATTTGTACGTCCAGATATTGGGCGGTTTTCTTATATTGTTCAGGTGTTCGTTGAGCTCGTACGCTTCACGAGGAGCTGGGGTGTCTCCCTATTTGATTCCGGTATTCTCATCTCTCTTGTATTTTTGTTATTTCTTTATTCTCGATATATCAGATTCATTCGTTATTCTAGTTCTTGATTTATATAATATCATGCGTGGATACTTATATGTGATATTGCAGCAATCATGATTCATGATAGTTTCGATTTATAGCTTGTTTCGGGTTACTTAAGGCTTAGCGTGTATACGTGAGGTATTTTTCTTGCGTATATGCATCGCTGACCTTCGTCGCGACTCTGTTTCCACGTATTTTGGGAAGCGGGGCGTGACAAAAACTCATGGCTAAACTCATTACTAATTGCTTCTAATAACCATGCTAATCTTTTAGAGTGATAGTTACCTCACATTGGATCCTTGGCCATAACTAAGCTTGTCTTCAAGAGCTTTTCAAAGTATGGTCCATAAGATTGTTCTCCACATCTAAACTTGGTTAACAAGGTGTAAAATACAATTAAATCATCAAAACTACTAGAGAGTAAGCATCAATAAAGTAAGTAATGCAAGTTAGCTTGTTAGAAAGTTAAGAGTTAGAACCCATTATCATGAGCCATCAATGGCTCTTGCAAGAACAAAGCCTTTAATTGATGCTATTAGTTTCATGTGGGTTATCAATCAAGAGTTAGATGATTAGTGAGTTAGTCGTTAGTTAGCCATGACGAAGAAGCTAGCTAAGCATCTAAAAGAAGATTAAAGAAGAAATAATGAAGAGAAAGGAGAAAACTTTCATAGATTGTCACTTATCTATTACAATAACTCTCTCTTTCTCTCATGAATCTATCTCTGGTCTAATCCTAGATCTATAAAAAAGAGAATAATAAAAGAAAAGCAGAAAAAAATTTTAAACTAATCTTAAGGAGAAAAAACTCTAGCTACTGGTCTCCTCCCCAAATTTTGGCTCATCAATATAGTATTTATAGGCACTGAGGATTGGGGTTTCACTGGGCGAAGCCACTTGTCTAAGATCAAGGCCATTGGCCCTAATCTGGTCGTGCATGCCACGCTTGCATTGCTTGATCAGGGCCAATGGCCCTGATCTTTTCGCCACTCACTCACCCAGCTGTGAGAAGTTTATATATATACTGATTTTTCTGATTTTCGCCTTGAATTTTTAGCAGATTGGACTTCATATTTGGGTTTCACGTGGTATTTATTTTGGGTTCTTCTAGAAAGACTTGGCCTCCAAGAAATCTCCAAAATTATCCCAAAAAATAGCAATATTCAGCCTATATTTACCACTTTACCCTTCTCCCGATAATTATTTGCATAAAGAAGACAAAATCGATTATTAGCAAAGTTTTATTTATAAAAACTGGTAGGAAAATGTGATAATAAAATATAAAATTGATGACTAATCAATCTTCCAAAGCGGCCAGGCGTCATCGAGAAGATTGACCTTCCTTGACGAACCCATCGCGAAAACTGATATTTCTCGACAACCGAACTCCTGAGCATCAAAAGCGCAACAACCATCTCCATTCTATCCCTCTCCTTCCTCCACTGGATGAAGTAGAAGGAATATATCACAACCCATCAGAACGAGAATTTTGAAGGCAAGAAGTTCTCAAAAGAATAGCAGATCTTCTTTCATAGATTCCTAATTTATAAATGGGAAGGAAGCCTAAGCGTGATTGTACACGTGTATTGCATGATTTATTTTTACATTCTCATATTTATTGTGTTATAAACTCTGCTATTAACATGTCTTATCTAAATTGTGCAGGTGATTGTTAATCAAGGGAGATAATATAATACCAAATAAATACTAGTTAAAGTCAGATTTATATAAATCTATTTGGTTAGCTTGAAGATCAACAGAGATATCGCCAAACCTAGAGCTCAAACTGAAAATCAATGAAGATCAAAGTGTACCAGCGATAAAAGGATCACGCGCCCCCGGATCTGGCCAATTGGCCAGATCCACGCCGCAAATTCGCGGCAAAAATCGTGGATCCACAGCTTAGTTAGGGTAGTTGGGGAGAGTTTGATCCCCTATCTCTGTACTCTCCCTTATCCACTTTCTCCTACAAATACTGCAAATTCAGAAGGCAGACGAGCACCAGAGAGTAGAGAGGTAGGTTTAGGCTTTTATTTCTGGTTTAACTTTAAATTTTCTTTTTTTATGTAATTTTTCTATTTATTTGTAAGCTTAGATTAGAGAAGAGATTCTTGAGAGAAGGAGAGGAAGAAATGTATTTAGAGTAACACTGAATGTTATTTTCTTCTTTCTTTAATAATTTTTCAATTTAATCTAAGTTTGCTTTTTTGTTTTATGCTTCTTCTTATTTTTACTTAATTTCTTTTGGTACCGAGTGCTATCTATATGAATCTATAGCATCAGAATAGTCTTGCCATTGTGAGTACCACTGATAGCTCATGATGATGGATTCCTTCTTTATGTCCATATCATTTCATGCTTGCTTCCCGAAATTCTTGATTATGTAATGTGGACGGGAACTGGAGCCGATCTTATGGGTTATACGCTGATTACCTCCAACACAAGGTAAATCTTCGCCGAAGATCAAGGTATGTAATCAGCCAAAAGAGGTAAGTATACTTTAGTTTTTTTTTCCTTTTAATTTCTTAGTTTAAAAAAAATTTAAAAACCAACACCTTTTCTTTTCTTAGATTCTTTCTTTCCTAACTTAGTTCTTCTTTCGAAAACACCAATAACCATCTTTTTCTTATATTTTCTAGTAACTTAACTTTTTCTTTTTCTTTTCTTTTCAAAACTAAGAAGAATCTCATAACCAGATTTCAGTAAACTAAATAAGAATACCGAAACGCTTATATCGATTTTTCTTCTTGTGGATCACGACCCGCATAGCCACTTGCTATAGCAGTAGTATTGAGGAACCTAGCACAATTTCATCATCAATTTTAAACTCTATTTTTTGTGCAGGTTTTGCCTCGATCTAAGCGTCTCCCATTCAATAGTTCACTCCATAAGAAACTGATCCACATCCCGTGATTTTTGGTATGACAAGATCTTCAAGATACCTAGCACCGTTGCCATACGATCTCACCTATTAAACCGTATTTTCCAAACTTAGATTTTGAAATGAAAAACCGTTTTCTCTAAAACTTATATAAATACAAAAACATGATATTGAAATACATTTGAAGTATACTGTGTATGATAGAATCCAATACACATGTAAATAATATATCTATGTTTTTGGCATGAAATCCAAAATTAGTTTTGTTAATTACAAAACTCTAAACACATGAAATAGAATCATCAAAATAAGTTTTTCTAAATATATGAAGTATAGATGTATATAGATAAAATCCAATATATATTAAACCATGTAAACTTGTTTTGATTCTCTCTATTTATGAAAACCATATATATTATAATTGAAATTCAAAACCAGTTAAACCGAAAACCAAACGTATTGAACTTTTGTGTGTATGTGAACTTGAGCATATCAACACTTGTCTATCTTACACAAGATCTAAACACAAAGTTAAACTAAACAAACTGAAATCTTCTTATAGAACTTCTTCTTCTAGCCGACTCGATCCAAACACGATCCAAAGAGCTTGATTCCATATGACTGCTAGATGCGATCTTGATGCGCGAGCTCTTGAATCTATATGAGATAACTCCAAAACTCCTTTATTGAAGCTAAACACATACTAATATCTTGATCAATAATTGAAACTATATAAACATAAGATCATTAGTAAACTAACCTTCATAATTTAGTCATCATCAATACTAAGGTTAAAGGCCTCTGGGCTAACAATCTCCCTCTTTTTGATGATGACAAAAATTTATGAGGTTATATATATGCATCCATTAAGGATAGCTTCCTAGCAGCTCTCCCTTCACATATGCATGATCGATAAACATATAAAGATATGCAATTAAACTCAAGACACCAATAAAATAAGATATATGCATAAACACATAGTAAAATATGCATATAGAAACCTGAATTCTTCTCCCCCTTTTTGTCACTCATAAACAAAGGGGTGAAGACAAATAAACAATAAACATATTTTTTAAAAAAATAAATTTTAATACCAATGAACACAATCAATTGAAAGAACCAATTGAAAGAAACAATTTTTTTTATGAATTGATACCAATAAAAGGACATGATATCAATTGAAAGTAAAAACTAAATTTTTAGGTAAACACTATATTTTGCAATAAGGATACCAATTTGAGAGTAATACCAATTTAAAATTATTGATACCAATATTGAAAATGTAAGCATATACCAAAGCAAAATATTTTTCATCATAAAGAGTGAAAATAAGACACCAATTGAAAAATAAAACTAATTGAAAGATAAAATAAGAATTTTTCTCCTCTTTATGAAATACCAATAAAAATAATGCATAAGCTTGTATATGATACCAATTGAAAAATAATTGATATTAAGGACTAAATCAAGCTTAGCAAGAAATAATTTGTACTTAAAATGTATGGCATATATGTTTAAAGCACAAGAAAATATCTATATGTATGTATCAGAGCAATATAATGTTACTTTAGATATGATTCATACATGTATAGAAAATATGAGTATATAGAATGAATTTTGATACCAATTGAAATTAAATTTTAGTTGACAAAATAACTGTTGGTACCACTTGTAAATAAATAAACATTTTAGGATACCAATAGTATATTTTGATATCAATAGAATATGAATCGATACCAATTGTAAGTACCAATTTATATGAAGCATGAAATACATTTTGATACCAAAAAAAAATATAAATACCAATTGTAAATTAATGCAAAAGTTTGTAAAGATATCAATTAATATTTAGATTTAAGTCAAGCTTAGCATAAACAATTTTGTGTTTTAAAAATGTGTAAAGACATTGTAAAACATGCACAATTAAGATCATATATATGTATATATGAAAATAGAAATACCAATTAAAATTTAAAGCATACATATATAGAAAATAAATATGAGTATACAAACATATGAAATATCATAAGATCATGTGTATAACTCATACCTACCACCCTATTCATGCACAAGTTTAAAAGATATTCAATAAGGGTATACAAGGCATGATCGCCCATCCAACCGTCCTTAGGTTGGTGGGGCTATCAAAAATATGATTTGAAAGTATTTTAACATATTTGAAAACTTTACCAAATTAAAGAATAAAGGCTAGTTTAAAGATAATTTTGAAAATTAGTACGAAATCTTTCAAGCAAAGAATAAAACATGAATATATGCATGAGAATATGAAAATAACACAATAATTGACATTCAATGTCTATAAAGCACAAGAGATTATCATGAATCCAATATCATGAGTAAACAAGATGATGTAGTGTGTAAAATCATCTAGTAAGTATACTCATGGAGATAAGGCATTGAAGCTTAGTTGAAATTTCTTTTATCAAAGACAAGAAATTATCAAAACTAAATACGCTTTAAGATATATGTGTGTTTTGTTAAAACTAAATGTATACATACATATCCCCAACATAAACGTCCAAAAAAAAAGAATATTGCATGAAAAGCAAGTAACTGTATGATAGACATGTATATCTAAAGTTTTGGATAAAACTGACATATTGTTGACACTCTAAAAAAGACAAGATTCCTGACTGGCCTGAACAATGTCTGAACTTGTTGACATTTATAAAAGACAAGTGGTAGACAAGCTGATGACCAGTTTTTACCCATCTCCGAGGGACAAATCAGCAACTTGGACTCTACTGATCCAGTGAAGCAGACAGTGAGCTCAGATTATCGTTGAAGAGACCTAAGCAGGTCTAAGATGCCAAGTTAGCTCAACACTTTGCATCACATGAGTCCAAGGGATAAGCCTCGCCTGAGAGGCTAAGATTGTCCAACTTCGCCTTGAAGCTGTTCAAGCTCTATCAGTGAGCTAACTTACAGCTTCACCTGAAGCGCTCAGTTAACTCCGCAGAGAGTTAGCTTTGCTCGAAGCCACACGCAACCGCGCAGAAGGATGTTCGGTAGCTTCGCAACAAATATTTATCTAGCTCCGCTGAAGAGCTTTCTTCTAACTTCGCCAGATGCTCCTTCTAGCTCCGCTGCGAGCTCGACGAAGCAGCTCCGCTGCGGGTCTTTTATGGTCACCTTTGACCAATCAAATCTCCAGATGAGATCAAATCTATTCAGGATCAAATCTAATCAAGATCAAATCTGAGATCAAATTTGGTAGTTGTTTACCATAATCTCTTGACTCTCCTAAAACAAGTAAGAAGATCAGGGGAGAACTTTCGGTTATTTGGAAAGAATAAAACAGATCAGGAGGTCGAGACTACCTGCTATTCCTAGCTTCGCAGAAGCTGATTCTAGCCTCGAGCAAGGCTACTTTCCAGATTTAAACAAATTGATTCAATCTGTTTTTAGATTTTCAAGGGACGATTATACCCCTGCTTTCCCTATAAATAGCCCACCAGAGGCATACGAGAAAAGGCGCGCACAAACACAGACAGAGAGAGATAGAACACACGTGCACAAGCAAAGAGACGCACAGAGAGAGACGGCTAAACAGAGATCTATTCTCTTGCTTCCAAGATTCAGAGAATTCAGAGAACTGCTTCTCTAATGAGGGTGCTGATACCATAATACCTTCCTTCCTCTCAAGAAATTTCTGGAACCAGGCAAGAAGGAATTCCCAAGTGGAGGCAGTTTGAGAAGTAATAAGAGGGTTCTACCAACCTTCTGTTCTCCGATTCCCCGAACCAGGCGAGAAGGGAATCCCATCGATCGCATCGTCAAAGGGACAAAGTGGTCGCGACTGACCAGACTCCTATCGGCACACTTCTCCAGAATCTCAGAGGAGATCTACTTGTAATCTTTTGTGTTACTTGTAATTTAGCTCCTCGACCTTTTTTTGTAAGTTTTCCCCTTTGTAAAATCAATGGAAAACAAGATGGCGACTCCGCTGGGGATTGAATTCTCCACTGTTGAGAATCAAGTGTCGCAATGCGACGAACAGACCTTCGGGTCTATCTCTGAATTCAAGGAAGCCGGTGTGGCCAGAGCTCCTCTGGCCAAATCTTCGAAGCAAGTCTTTGTGGAGACAGATGAGGCTCTCTGCGAGCCTACCACGGTCCTCTGGCGCAACAAGGAAGCAGGCCCGCAATACAAAGATCAAAATCTTCAAACTGTCACATTCGAAAACCTAGTCGTTCACTTCGACCAAGGAAAATTCGAAGAACTCCTCTCTGGGGGTGGCCCAATGCTCCATGCACGGAAGCATAGAAAGGTCTCCATGGCCTAGGTTTCGGAACAGAAACCGGAAGCAGAATCCTTCCAACACCTCCCAGCCTCGCGTGTGGCTAGTCAGGTTCCCTGCGAACCTAAGTCTCCTCTTTCAAAGCAGATATGGAGGCCAAAGCAGACGGCTCTGTATGAAGCCTCATGCGTAACTACGCCACAAGTTCTTCTCTCTCATGAAGAAAAAGGCAAGGAGCCTTCCTGTTCCGACGAGACTGCTAGTCGCGAAGTTACAACGGCGATCATACCTTCGCCTAATTCAAGAGCAGTAACTCCTCGCGCCAGCCTCGTTCTCATGAGCGAAGCTACTGTACCTCAGGGTACGCATGATGTTCACAGCCGCGAAGCTGGAACCAAAGCACCACAGTGTGCTTCGTTCCCCAGTTCTTCAAGTACTAAGCTCGCTCTTCGTAGCGAAGCTAAGGGATTGCCCCTAAGTGCTGATAGCGGTGCTTATGCAGCTCAGCGCCCAAGGGCATTTCCAAAGCTTTTAGCCGCAAATTTAGAGCCAAAGCACCATCTTGGGCTAATCACCTTCGCAGCAACATAGCGAATAAAGCACCACAGCGCGCTTCGCTCTTCAGTTCATCAAGCGCTAAGCTCGCCCTTCGTAGCGGAGCTAAGGGTTCGTCCCTAAGTGTTGATAGTGGTGCTTATGCAGCTTCAACACCCAAGGACATTCCCAAGGGTCTTAGCCGCAAAGTTATGGCTAGAGCACTATTTAGTGCTAATTATCTCGCGGTGATAAAAAGAACAAGACGTCATCCTATGCGCAATCCAACAGAGCCTCTGCGCTGGATCGTTTAGGCCCAACTGGGTCTGAATTGCGGGAATTCTTGACAAGCAAACGGAAGTCGAAATCTTTCCAAACTTCTCCCTCCTGTTGTCAACAAGTGGGATGTCAGTTGGTGACAGTCCACTCAGTCCATTGCTGGCTAGGACCAATCCCCGCCACTCCTCCAGGCCGACGATCAGTTTTTGATCGACTTTCGGCGCAAGCTCCGGTAAAACATCGCAAAAGGGGCGTATCGCGAGATCTGCCCTCTGCATCCGTTAACATGATCGGAAGAGGACGAGAGCTGCGTAGGGGTAGACGAGCGTCCCACGACAATCCCTAAAGTTCCCCAGATCCGGATTATAGCCCAGGCTTGGGCGAAGTCTTGGTACATGAAGAAGGTGTCTTTCGGAACACCAGATCTAGGGTCGCTATACCCTACAGTTATGAACAGCCATCTTCCTCAACTGCAGTAACCTCACCAGAACCAATGAAAGGATTAGTCCAATGGTCTGATGAAGAGGACGAAGACAGTGGGTATGCCTCTTCGACGACAGTCAGCTCGGTACAAACGGATAGAGTATCAGTGAATATGGCTGATAATGATAATGATGACCTTCGTCGATGGTTGGAAGCTCAGGAGCAAACTTCCAAGACCCAACAAGAAGCTTTGGACAACATCCAACAGATGCTCGTTCAACTCCTCAATAACTGGAATAACAATGATACCGGGAGTAACCATGATGAGAAAGAACATCTTAGTAATGAACAACCAAAGACTGAGAAGTCAAAGGAGGGTTGTTCTTTAGACGCTGAAGTCCTTAAAGGCATCTAAGCTCAAATCGCATCCCTAGCTCAAAGGAATAAACTAAAGAAAGTAGGGGCAGTCCGTCCTTACCCGCTGGAATGGGATTCAGTACCATACCCACCAAAGTTCAAACCATCAACGTTACATACGTACGATGGTAAGAGCTCGCCAAACTAGCACATCTACTATTTCCAGTCTCAGACCGGTAATGTTATAGACAATGATGCTATCATGGCTAGGCTGTTCGTTGGCACCTTAAAGGGGGTAGCATTTGACTGGTTCCGAAGTCTCCCTCTGGGCTCCTTCAAGTCTTGGATCGACCTGGAAACCCGATTCCTTTCTCGTTTCTATGAGGACGATACCGAGGTAACCATGGATAAACTCCTCTCTACCGTACAGAAAAAGGGCGAATCTGTCCGTGACTACATCGAGCGATTCAGAAACTTGTCTCTGATATGCCCAGCAGGGATGCCATTACCCATGCTCTTACAGACGTGCAGGCACAACTTCTTAGACCAAGTAAAGGTTCGTATGGGGGCTGTCAAAGCCCATACCTGGAAAGAACTGGTCGAGCAAGCGGAGATAGCCGAAAAGTCGGCTAAAAAGTTTGAACCATCCACCCCTAAAGGCAAATGGGGTATGAATAATAAAGGACGTGGCGACATGGCACAGTCTTCTCAAGCCAAAGGGAAAGAGACTATGTCCGTCGAATTATCACAGGATGTTCAGTAGAAGGCCAAGAAAAGCGACTTCAATAATCAGGAGTCTAAGTTTCCTCTGAAATAATACTCCTTCAAAGCCGATCAGGTGGTCACAATATTTCATTTACTCCACAAAGGGAATAAATTGAAGCTACCGGATGCTCGATGTCCCAATAAAATAGGACGCACGAATGATCCCAAATACTGTCTCTTTCATAGGATGATTCATCATCCTACCGACAAGTGCTTTGTCTTCAAGGACAGAATTCAAGCTTTAGTCGATGCCGGAGTCCTGACGCTGAAGTCAGAGCAAATGAAAGTCACTTCAAACATGGTGACCCTCGAGTTCGACAAAACCCCAAAGGTCACAATTCCTGACGGGACTTATCCAATCCCTGCACCACGGCTGGAAGTCAAACGTCCTGCAACTAAAACTCAAGATAATAAGGGTCTTGTTCCCTTGACATTGGAGACAGGAAAAATCATGTGGATGCACCCAGACCTTGCCCAAGATGAACAATGGGATTCAAAGAAGTCCAAATCGAAGGGCAAATCTTGCAATGTCATCTCCATCCTGCCAGACGATGACAATCTTACATCAGCTTCTCTCAGCGATTCTGAAGGAGAAAAGCACGCTTGCACAACGCGATCTGATGTACCTCAGTCAACAGGTACTCAATCCGAAAAATCATACTTAAAACAGTATGAGAAAGCTACTGACGAGACACAACAATAGACGACGTCAGTACAAGTATCAGCACCCGCTTCGATTCCAACCAAGGGAAAAGAGAAACCAAAGGAAGTCCGGTTCGACCATGTTCTGAAGAAGTCTTCAGGCCCAGGGCTTGACACGCCCTTTCATTTTTACATATTGGCCCAGCTGGCTAATATCCCGGCTCGTATTACCATACACGAGCTCCTTCGTCTCTCAAAAGAGACAAGAGAAGTACTCAGAGATGCACTGGCTAATTCAGAATCATTCCTGACGTATATGCTAGAAATCCCTAATGATGACGCTCAGTCTTCTTGCCCTGAATGCCATCATATACAATCAAAGGTACCTGCTATTACCTTCACAGCAGAAGATATGCTCCTCAAGGATAACAAGCACGATCGACCTCTGTACTACACCAGATACATCGGTTCAACATGCATTGAAAGGGTACAGGTTGATCCGGGGTCTGCACTAAGCATCATCCCCAAAAGGCTCCTCTACTTCGTCGGTATACAACTATATAGGTTGTCCGCAACTACTACAACAATATACGATTTTAATGCCGGGAGTAGTCATTCACTTGAGAAAATTCGACTCCGTTGCCGAATCGGGAGCCTGAAGTCAAAAGTGACTGCTATGTCATTGACGCTGACACGTCATACAACTTGCTACTAGGACGACTGTGGATCCACGCCAACTGGATCGTTCCCTCCACTCTGCACCAGTGCTTCAAATATGTTAAAGATGATGCAACAGTACGAACTGTCTTCGCTGAAAAGCAACCATTCAAAGGAGTGGAAAATTACTTTACTGACGCTCTCCTGTATCAAGAGACCGATAAAACATTGAAAGAATCATTGCCGGACGATGATGATAGTGGCAATGAGGCGGATTCAGAATCTGAACCAGACATGCCAGCCATTTTGATTGGTGAACCAATTATTGCATGTCTTAATAATCCCCAATGTAACACTCCTTCTGAAGATGAGGGCGAATGGGTAATTAATGATAATATTTCCTTTGATTATCCTGTGAGTATTAGGTTGTTTGAATCCATTACGGATAGCTCCCTGCATATGCCTTTACATAAACCAAGTGCATCCGATACACCCATGGAATATATAGAAGGGGCCGTTTTGGTGGTCCCTCCATCCAAAGAAGGTCAGTTACCAATAATATTCGGTAAAGCCCAACCACGAGGGTCCACAGCCACAGATTCAAGTTCAGACTCAGATACCCATAAATTTTCCATTATGCGCGACCAGCGCGCCATATGATGAAGAAAATGGGGTACAACCTAAAGCATAGAGAGGGCCTGAATTTCAGAAAAGGAAGACGTAGTTTGCTGCGCAACTTTGTGCCAAGAGGGAAACCTGCAAATTACTATGATAACACATGCAGGGGGTTGGGATACGTTACACCCACACCACCATCAACGGTTCAATTCAAGGATGACGAACCGATTCCATCACATTCTGCCTCTTCCTCTGAGTGGGACTCAGATGTCAGTATGGGAGTGATGTTCGAGAATATCACCGTTAACATGACTTCAAGCAGTCAATTGGAGCCTGCGGAAGCTAATGATAAGGAACCATGGGCTCATCAATTAGATCTCCAATGGGAAAAGCGATTCGAATCACGCGAACCACCTATTGAAGACAAGGTGATTCAGGTCAACTTGGGTAGTCAATATTACCCTAAACTCATCTTTATAAGTGAAAGCTTATCACTTATGAAAAAAGAAGAATTGATTGCACTCATAAGAGAGTACATAGACGTCTTTGCATGGAACTACGAAGACATGCCCGGACTTGACCCACAAGTAGCCATGCATCATTTGAATATCAAACCTGACGCCAAGCCAGTCAAGCAGCAACAACGTCGGTTTCACCCGAACATTATGGAGGCTATTGAAGTCGAAGTTCATAAGCTCATTGCATGTGGCTTCATACGGGAGGAACAACATCAAGATTGGGTTGCTAATATTGTTCCCGTCCTTAAGAAGAATGGGAAAATACGGATCTGCATCGATTACCGTGATCTCAATATAGCTTGTCCTAAAGACGAATTCCCACTGCCCATCACTGATGTCATGATTGACAATACCTGTGGATTCGAACGAATGTCTTTCATGGACAGCTTTTCAGGGTACAATCAGATTAAGATGTATCCCGACGACGAGAAGCATACTTCGTTCCGAACACCATTGGGGGTATACTGTTACACTGTCATGCCCTTCGGGCTAAAGAACGCCGAAGCAACCTATCAGCGGGCAATGAACACAATTTTTCGCGATCATCTTTGAAAAACGGTATAATGCTATATCGACGACATTGCTGTCAAAAGCCGCAATAAGAGTGACCATCTTCGTGACTTGAGAACGATGTTCGACATAATGCGGGCTCATCAACTAAAAATGAATCCGACAAAATTCTTCTTGGGAGTTTCGAGTGGCAAGTTCCTTGGGTTTATTGTTACATCAAAAGGAATTCACCTTGACCCAGACAAAGTCAAAGCCATTCAGAGCATGCATCCACCTAGGAATCTCAAAGAGCTTAGAGGCTTGCAAGGTAGATTGGCTTATATTAGAAGATTCATCGCAAATCTCTCAGGTCGCTGTCAACCGTTCACCCGACTCATGAAAAAGGGTGCTTCCTTTGTGTGGGATCAAGCTTGTCAGGAAGCTTATGAGGATATCAAGACATATCTCACAAAACCTCCAGTCTTTGTAGCTCCCACATCAGGGAAACCATTCTTGCTTTATGTGAAAGCTATGGACCATTCTCTTGGTGCCCTGCTTGCTCAAAAAGACGACAATGATCACGAACAGGCCATTTATTATCTGAGCAGGACTCTGATAGGGGCAGAATCTCACTATAATCCTATTGAGAAGGAGTGCTTAGCTCTTGTCTTTGCCGTTCAGAAGACACGACATTATTTGGTCGGCCAAACCATACATGTCATCTCCATAGTGAATCCTTTGCGTCTTCTCATGACGAAGCCAGGATCATTGAATTCAAGATTAGCTAAATGGGCGCTTCTTTTGTCTCAATACGACATGCTCTTTATCCTTCAAAAGGCAGTTAAAGGCCAGGGACTTGCAGAGTTCTTGGCTGCTCATCCAGTTCTGGAAAACTCAAAACTTCATGAAGACATTCCAGATGAAGTCTTTGAATCTAATATAACTTCAGAAGATGAAGTATGGCAGATGTTCTTCGATGGAGCATCACGAATATGACCCAAAGGCAGGATCATTACCGGCGTGGGGGTTGTGTTATCTCTCCACAGAATCATATCCTTCCTAGAGCATTTTCTCTGACGGAATCATGCTCCAACAATGTAGCGGAATATAATGCTCTACTTATTAGTCTTCATGTAATACCCCGTTCCTGGAATACGTACTTGGTTGCGTATTCAGATTTTTGATCGTATTTTTCGATTTGTTTCCTGTATTTTATTCTGTATCATGAATTCTTTACACGAATATTTTATGTTGGATTTGGATTCGTGGACTCGGAGTCAGCCCTAGTCTGAGCCGAGGACCCGATCATAGTGTATTCTTCGATTTGGTATTTCTGACGTGTAGAATTGACCGATTTCAACTTTAAATGTTATTTTCCAATTTATTAGACTTTCTGTGATTTTCTGGATTTTTCTCGGATTAAATTGAATTTCTTCAAAACCGGTGTCGGCCAGTACCGCTGACCGATTCCCGGATTTTTAATTCTCAAACGGTTTAGAATTTCATAATGGTTCTTTAGACTTTATTTCTCGGAATCATATTTTCTGTCTATATTCTTTTTCTGAGAATTTTATGATTTTATGGAAATTCTTTCGGAGTCGGTAAATCACTGATTCGGGATTTTTAATTTTAAAACCATACGGTATTTCTTCGAACGGATTTCACTATTGGTCTTTATATATTATTCTTGATTTTTGGTTAAATTTTTAGATCATTCCGAGATACTGGAATTTTGGGCATTTTTCCAATTATTGCAAATTCCAATTTCCACCAAAATTGCCACCTCATTTCCCACTCACCCTTCACCTAACCCCACTCATTCTCTCTCCTTCCCATGGCCGGCCAAGTGGCAAGAGGGGTGACACCTCATGCTTCCTCTTTTACACAAGGCCCCCTCCTTTCTACACAAATTCCATCTCCTTTACAACCATCCCAAACTATAAATTTCTTTTCAATTGCATATCACCCCTTTTCTTCCTCCTTCACTTCAACAAGAGAGACTCCTCCAAAATCCCCATTTCCTCCACCAAACCCTAGCACCAAGAAACCCCAAACTCTTCACCTCCATCTCAAGACTTCAAGAACTCATCAAGGGCTTCAACAAGGACTTCACCTTCAACCTCCAACTCCCAAGGCAACACCAAGATCTACTCCTTCAACTCAAGCTTCAACAACCACTCATGGATTGAAGCCACCATCTTCTTCTTGGATCAAGCTCCAATTGAACCCATCCAAGTGAGTACCTTACTCACCAAGACCTAGATAGTCCTCTAATTTCTTGTGATGTGAATTCTTGTACCCTAGCACCATAAAAATCCCATTTTTAGGTCATCAAAAGCTAAATCCAATCTTTCCATGTGAAATTCTCTACTCACCAAGGCTAGATCACCTTTTGTGTACTTGGGTAGGTAGATCAGGTCCCCTCATAACATAAAAATCCTATCTTTAGACCATTAAACCGAACTCCACAAAGATCTGATTTTTCTGACCTAGTAACAGCATATTCCAGAGGATCGGTCGACCGGCAGTCGACCGATCACTCTACCGGTGTGCACAGCGTGCACAACTTTGAGCTGGCGGTCGACCGGCTTAAGGATTTTGATGTGGACCAGTCGACCGACAGTCGACCGGCCAAACCTGGAGCTCACGCACTTTGGGCGGTCGACCGGCAGTCGACCGGGGCTCGACCGTTAGTTATAAACCCAGTCGACCGGCCGTCGACCGGAGGTCGACCGGCAGCCTATTTCTGGGCCAGAATTTCTGACTCTTTCCCTTTTCTGTTTTTGGTCCTCCCCTTATACACATATGATATCCTAGTCTTGTTTATGCTTCATACTTGTACTGTATGCCTTATTACATGATAGATCTTACCCTAGGTTCATGTGAATGTACCTTGTACTTAAGGACCTATTACTTGTGGCACGTCACCCTAGTCACCTCATCTTATCAAGTTATGTATGACCATTGCAATTGCTTATTTCATTCCCATGCTTGTGCATTGCCGCGATATTACTACTTCACTATTCCATAACATGCGTGGCAGACCCTTCGAGGTCGTTGAACCCTAAGTTAATCTATATTTCCATTTGCCTTACCTTAACATAGCTATGTTAATTATTTGTTTACCTTTTAACACGTGTATATCACATGACACCTAACATGTACTCACTTGACCAACTGACATGCCACCACCTTGTTAAACCCTATTGTTAGGTCATGATTGACCCGGCCCATTTTACATTTATTGTTATTTGCTATACATCACCACTTTGTCATGCTATCTCTTAAACCAAGCATGATACACTTGACTTCCTGGTTATCTTATTTACGGGAACCCTGCCTTGTTTTATGGAACTAAGTGCCACATGGAACAAAGTGCCACGCCACACGGTGGGGGCCACCTCTTGAAACCCATGGGGGCCACCTCTAGAATCCACTCCCTCAGAACAAAGTGCCACATGGAACAAAGTGCCACACCACTCGGTGGGGGCCACCTCTTGAAACCCATGGGGGCCACCTCTTGAATCTGAAGGGCTAACACTGTCATTTTCACTTTCCGTAAACTGATAATCCTTAATAAACTACAACTTGTATGGGGTATGGGTGGAAGTGATGGATGCCGGAATGATACCTTGCTTATAGTAGGTGGATGATATATGGTAGATTACTGTTAGTGGGACCTCGGGCCCACACTAGATGACTGTTAGTGGGACTTTGGGCCCACATCCTGAGTACTGTTAGGGGGACATTGGGCCTCCAAAACCGGTTCCAGGTGTATGGAAACTACTATAAGAAGTGTTATCAGTTCTCCATTTACTTCCGATAACGACCCTCGACTTTCTTATATATGGATGTATGTGAGTTGGGATCGATACCGAGACACATACCGAGATATATGAGTTAGACGAGTAATAATAATAAGAATTGATACTGTTACGGATATTGTTATGATTCTTGATATTCCAGGCATGTTTCCAGTTATGTTCCCAGTTGTGACACTTATTATGATTTCCATGATTCTAGTGATGATTCCGGTCTTGACTATTATTTGTTCCTGTTTTGGATTTATTGTTGTACCTGCTATGTATTCTCGTTTTGACTATCGTATGATATGCAACTCTGATTCTATACGCTTGATTTCCTGTGGCATGAGATGAGGGTATATGTATGAGGGTTTCCTTGTTTGGATTATTCCTTCGATGTACTAGTCTCATGGGACAGTGACTTAAGCATGTGTAATCACTTTTGCTTGTAATCAGTTTTACTTGTATATCTTGTGTTATGATTATGTTATATCCGTTCTTATCTTCTATGCTTGTGCTCTGACCCATACATGTCTCTTAGCCACTTGGCTGCAGTTCATTTATTATTATATGTCTTGACCCCCTTGGATTTGCACATTCAGATTCCGAGGCTAGATCGGAGTGGAGTTGTCCATCGTAGATCGAGCCATCCTTAGCAAGCAGGCATCCTAGCTTCAGCTCCTTGTGCCTGACTCTTTAGACTCACGGGATCTCCATCCTACTCGTGAGCTCTTTTGTACTTTTGCTGTATATTTTACTTTTGGACTTGTTGTGATAAAAGGCATATGTAATATGTAATGTTTATCATATTCTGTGATGACTTTGTATTGTACTTTATGTTGGCATATATGTGTGTATACCATGCTTTGCGTTGCACTCTGATCCTTTCTTGTTGTACTCTATGCTTAGCGTATATGCGTGGGGGCACTTCCTGACCTACGTATATACGTCGCAGTGACGTCCCCGTATTTGTGAAATCGGGGCGTTACAGGTTGGTATCAGAGCTTAGGCTCTTACCACTATAGTACAAACAAGTAACAAATTCTAGTAATTTGCGGATGCCAACATCAATGTACAAAGTTGTCTAGTCCTTTTGATTTATCTAGTCCTTCTTGACTCCGCATTTAGTCCTTCTTGATTCCTTCCTTCATATCCTGAAATCCTTCCATTCCATGTTCCAGCTCCTTCCAGTCTGCCCATACCTAGTATCGATGGAGAGGAGATCGGGTCGCAGCAACTCGGGACCAGCATCGAATGGAGCAGCGGGAGAGAGTGTGGATATATTGAGGGTTATCCAGATGATGATGGAAAACCAGCAACAGCAGATGGAAAACCAGCAGCAGCAGACCGAGCTTCTCCGGCAAGAGATAGCAGCACCTAAGGGACAGAGGCCGGGGAACATATCAGACTTCAGGAGGCTGCAGCCAGCCATATTCACGGGTGGAGAGAAACCCTTGGAGGCTGAGCAATGGTTAACGGACACATCGGACTTGTTGAAGGCAGCCCGTGTCCCAGAGGAGAACCAAGTGGAGGTTGCCAAGATTCAATTGAAGGATATAGCTAGAACTTGGTGGTTAGCTGAGGAGGCAAGATTGGAGAAGCCTGTCACTTGGGACACCTTCTCCAAGAGTTTTTACAGCAGATTCTTCCCTGTCACAGCCCAGAAGGACATGGAAGAACAATTCATCAGACTTCGGCAGGGGAGTAAGCCCGTGGATGAGTATGCCGCGGAGTTTCTCAGATTGAGCCACTTTGCCCCGTACATGGTGACGGATGAAGAGAAGCGGGCAAGCAGATTTCAGCAGGGCCTGCGGATGGACCTACAGGTATTCCTGGTGCCCCAGCAGCTAAAGACGTATTCTGAGGTTCTCACCATAGCTCGAGAAGTAGAGCGTGGACTGGAGAAGAAGAAGGAGAATCAGATGAAGAGCCAAGCCAAGAAGAGGCCTTTTGAGTTGATGGAGGAAGAGGATGCAGATAGAGCAACCCAGGGCCCGATGATGAAGAGACCATTCCAGACCCCTCTTCCTCAGATCACATGCAATTTCTGCCACAGACCCGGACATTACAAGAGAGATTGTCGGGTGGCCAATGGATTATGTTTGGCATGTGGGGCAAGAGGTCATGCACTAAGGGATTGCCGGTACAGGAGGTTTGAGCATACGGCACCAGTTAGACCAGCTCTTCCAGATCCAGCACGTCCAGTCCCAGCACTTCCAGCACCGCCACTGAGGAGAAACCCAGAGCCCGTTGACCGGAGAGCCCCATTTCCACCCCAACGGTATGATCATCAGCAGAGAGGGATGAGAGCTAGAGCAGATCAGGGCAGAGGCCAAGTTCACGTCAAGGCAGCAGAGGCTTCAGGTGTTGCAGCAGAGTGGGAAGATCAGTATCCAGATCAGGAGCCTTAGGATTTCTTGGTAACCGCTACCCCATTTCTCGTATTTGAGTTGGTTATCCTTCTTAATATTCTTCCGTTGTCATTCTATCACCGTTCATTCTGGTGCTCCCTATGTTCATCTTATTTCCTGTTTTGGTTTTATGATGCCTTATTCGTGCCTTCGTTCCCTTTGTGTTCAATTTACCCCTTAATGAAATTGCGAGGACGCAATTTTTGTAAGGTGGGTAGATTGTAATACCCCGTTCCTGGAATACGTACTTGGTTGCGTATTCAGATTTTCGATCGTATTTTTCGATTTGTTTCCTGTATTTTATTCTGTATCATGAATTCTTTACACGAATATTATATGTTGGATTTGGATTCGTGGACTCGGAGTCAGCCCTAGTCTGAGCCGAGGACCCGATCATAGTGTATTCTTCGATTTGGTATTTCTGACGTGTAGAATTGACCGATTTCAACTTTAAATGTTATTTTCCAATTTATTAGACTTTCTGTGATTTTCTGGATTTTTCTCGGATTAAATTGAATTTCTTCAAAACCGGTGTCGGCCAGTACCGCTGACCGATTCCCGGATTTTTAATTCTCAAACGGTTTAGAATTTCATAATGGTTCTTTAGACTTTATTTCTCGGAATCATATTTCTGTCTATATTCTTTTTCTGAGAATTTTATGATTTTATGGAAATTCTTTCGGAGTCGGTAAATCACTGATTCCGGGATTTTTAATTTTAAAACCATACGGTATTTCTTCGAACGGATTTCACTATTGGTCTTTATATATTATTCTTGATTTTTGGTTAAATTTTCAGATCATTCGAGATACTGGAATTTCGGGCATTTTTCCAATTATTGCAAATTCCAATTTCCACCAAAATTGCCACCTCATTTCCCACTCACCCTTCACCTAACCCCACTCATTCTCTCTCCTTCCCATGGCGGCCAAGTGGCAAGAGGGGTGACACCTCATGCTTCCTCTTTTACACAAGGCCCCCTCCTTTCTACACAAATTCCATCTCCTTTACAACCATCCCAAACTATAAATTTCTTTTCAATTGCATATCACCCCTTTTCTTCCTCCTTCACTTCAACAAGAGAGACTCCTCCAAAATCCCCATTTCCTCCACCAAACCCTAGCACCAAGAAACCCCAAACTCTTCACCTCCATCTCAAGACTTCAAGAACTCATCAAGGGCTTCAACAAGGACTTCACCTTCAACCTCCAACTCCCAAGGCAACACCAAGATCTACTCCTTCAACTCAAGCTTCAACAACCACTCATGGATTGAAGCCACCATCTTCTTCTTGGATCAAGCTCCAATTGAACCATCCAAGTGAGTACCTTACTCACCAAGACCTAGATAGTCCTCTAATTTCTTGTGATGTGAATTCTTGTACCCTAGCACCATAAAAATCCCATTTTTAGGTCATCAAAAGCTAAATCCAATCTTTCCATGTGAAATTCTCTACTCACCAAGGCTAGATCACCTTTTGTGTACTTGGGTAGGTAGATCAGGTCCCCTCATAACATAAAAATCCTATCTTTAGACCATTAAACCGAACTCCACAAAGATCTGATTTTTCTGACCTAGTAACAGCATATTCCAGAGGATCGGTCGACCGGCAGTCGACCGATCACTCTACGGTGTGCACAGCGTGCACAACTTTGAGCTGGCGGTCGACCGGCAGTCGACCGTTACTCGACCGGCTTAAGGATTTTGATGTGGACCAGTCGACCGACAGTCGACCGGCCAAACCTGGAGCTCACGCACTTTGGGCGGTCGACCGGCAGTC
The DNA here is from genome assembly GCA_038442645.1 of Agave tequilana. Taxonomy (NCBI): domain Eukaryota; kingdom Viridiplantae; phylum Streptophyta; class Magnoliopsida; order Asparagales; family Asparagaceae; genus Agave; species Agave tequilana. The sequence continues at coordinate 235,919 of JAVJIF010002350.1, read as the reverse complement.
GACCGGGGCTCGACCGTTAGTTATAAACCCAGTCGACCGGCCGTCGACCGGAGGTCGACCGGCAGCCTATTTCTGGGCCAGAATTTCTGACTCTTTCCCTTTTCTGTTTTTGGTCCTCCCCTTATACACATATGATATCCTAGTCTTGTTTATGCTTCATACTTGTACTGTATGCCATATTACATGATAGATCTTACCCTAGGTTCATGTGAATGTACCTTGTACTTAAGGACCTATTACTTGTGGCACGTCACCCTAGTCACCTCATCTTATCAAGTTATGTATGACCATTGCAATTGCTTATTTCATTCCCATGCTTGTGCATTGCCGCGATATTACTACTTCACTATTCCATAACATGCGTGGCAGACCTTCGAGGTCGTTGAACCCTAAGTTAATCTATATTTCCATTTGCCTTACCTTAACATAGCTATGTTAATTATTTGTTTACCTTTTAACACGTGTATATCACATGACACCTAACATGTACTCACTTGACCAACTGACATGCCACCACCTTGTTAAACCCTATTGTTAGGTCATGATTGACCCGGCCCATTTTACATTTATTGTTATTTGCTATACATCACCACTTTGTCATGCTATCTCTTAAACCAAGCATGATACACTTGACTTCCTGGTTATCTTATTTACGGGAACCCTGCCTTGTTTTATGGAACTAAGTGCCACATGGAACAAAGTGCCACGCCACACGGTGGGGGCCACCTCTTGAAACCCATGGGGGCCACCTCTAGAATCCACTCCCTCAGAACAAAGTGCCACATGGAACAAAGTGCCACACCACTCGGTGGGGGCCACCTCTTGAAACCCATGGGGGCCACCTCTTGAATCTGAAGGGCTAACACTGTCATGTTCACTTTCCCGTAAACTGATAATCCTTAATAAACTACAACTTGTATGGGGTATGGGTGGAAGTGATGGATGCCGGAATGATACCTTGCTTATAGTAGGTGGATGATATATGGTAGATTACTGTTAGTGGGACCTCGGGCCCACACTAGATGACTGTTAGTGGGACTTTGGGCCCACATCCTGAGTACTATTAGGGGGACATTGGGCCTCCAAAACCGGTTCCAGGTGTATGGAAACTATTATAAGAAGTGTTATCAGTTCTCCATCTACTTCCGATAACGACCCTCGACTTTCTTATATATGGATGTATGTGAGTTGGGATCGATACCGAGACACATACCGAGATATATGAGTTAGACGAGTAATAATAATAAGAATTGATACTGTTACGGATATTGTTATGATTCTTGATATTCCAGGCATGTTTCCAGTTATGTTCCCAGTTGTGACACTTATTATGATTTCCATGATTCTAGTGATGATTCCGGTCTTGACTATTATTTGTTCCTGTTTTGGATTTATTGTTGTACCTGCTATGTATTCTCGTTTTGACTATCGTATGATATGCAACTCTGATTCTATACGCTTGATTTCCTGTGGCATGAGATGAGGGTATATGTATGAGGGTTTCCTTGTTTGGATTATTCCTTCGATGTACTAGTCTCATGGGACAGTGACTTAAGCATGTGTAATCACTTTTGCTTGTAATCAGTTTTACTTGTATATCTTGTGTTATGATTATGTTATATCCGTTCTTATCTTCTATGCTTGTGCTCTGACCCATACATGTCTCTTAGCCACTTGGCTGCAGTTCATTTATTATTATATGTCTTGACCCCCTTGGATTTGCACATTCAGATTCCGAGGCTAGATCGGAGTGGAGTTGTCCATCGTAGATCGAGCCATCCTTAGCAAGCAGGCATCCTAGCTTCAGCTCCTTGTGCCTGACTCTTTAGACTCACGGGATCTCCATCCTACTCGTGAGCTCTTTTGTACTTTTGCTGTATATTTTACTTTTGGACTTGTTGTGATAAAAGGCATATGTAATATGTAATGTTTATCATATTCTGTGATGACTTTGTATTGTACTTTATGTTGGCATATATGTGTGTATACCATGCTTTGCGTTGCACTCTGATCCTTTCTTGTTGTACTCTATGCTTAGCGTATATGCGTGGGGGCACTTCCTGACCTACGTATATACGTCGCAGTGACGTCCCCGTATTTGTGGAATCGGGGCGTTACACTTCAGCTCGCCCACGGAATGGGGGTACGCTACCTTGAAGCTTACGGCGATTCAAAACTGATTATCAATCAGGTTAAAGGCGAATATGAGGTCCGTCACGAGGATTTGCTGCCTTATTATCACACAGTCTTCGAATTGGCTAATCTGTTTGATGGCTTTTACATCGGGCACGTATCGCGATCTCAGAATACTAAGGCAGATGCTCTTACTGCATTAGCAACAACACTAGCCTTGCCAGTCGACACTGAGTATCACCTTACAGTGGCGACTCGACACCTTGTCTGCTCTAAACATATGTTAAGAACCAGAGAGGTCTATAATATCTCGACGGATCTTGAGCCAAGAGATTGGCGATTTCCTTTCATCGACTATGCTCTACATGGTCTGCTGCCAGGCAATCCTAAAGAAGCGGCATCTATCAGATGAAGGTCTCTCCGTTTTTACTACGATCCAACCCTGAAGACACTTTACCGTCGTTCATATGACGGTATCCTCCTCCATGGTCTTTCTAATTCAGAGGCACAGGAAGTGCTTAAAGAAGCACACGATGACATATGCGGAGCTTATCAGCCAGGTCCAAAACTTAAAGACAGATTGCATAGGCTTGGATATTATTGGCCAACCATGATAGCCAATGTCATCCAATATGCACGAAGGTGTGAAGCATGCCAAATTCATGCGAACTTCATACACCAGTCTCCGGAGTTGCTCCACCCAATTGCTGCTTCATGGCCATTTAAAGCATGGGGAATCGATGTCGTAAAGCCAATCAGCCCCTCTTCGATAAAAGGACACTGGTTTATCCTGGCAATAACCGATTACTTTTCAAAGTGGGCGAAAACTATACCACTGGTTGAAGTCAAAACTTCTAACGTGATTAATTTCATCAAACACCATGTCATCCATCGATTTGGTGTCCCTAGGCGGATCATCCATGATAACGGTCCCCAATTCATAAGCCAGGTATTCTATCGATTCTGCGATAAATACCGAATTCAGAATGTGGCTTCAACTGCCTATAATCCTGCCGCTAAAGACTTGGCGGAAGTATTCAACAAGACTAACATAACTTTTCTTTTTCTTTAAAATAAAAAAAATATTTTTAACATTTTTCTTTACTTTTAAAAACTTTTTGAAAAATAGAAACAATATTTTGACTTATTTTTGTAAGAAATTAAGTTAATTTTAAGAAATAGGAAAATCCAAATTAGGATTTCTTATACTTGGTCAAAATAAGATTATTTGTTTGATTTTAAGAGTTAGGAAGATAATTTGTCAAAGTAATTGGTCTTGATCTTTACCTTGATGAAATATGCACACTTCATACACTTACACACTTAGGGTTCAAAAACAAAGATTCTTATGCCTTATAAAAAAAAACAAGTCTAATTATTGATTAGCTAGGTGCTTTGGCCTAAGCAAGCCTTAGTATTTATGCGAAAGATGATTAGATAAGTTATAAAAAAAATATATAGATATACAAACAAATCTAATTATTGACTAGCTAGGTGCTTTGGCCTAAGCAAGCCTTAGTATTTATGCGAAAGATGATTAGATAAGTTTGAAAAGAAAAATCCTCTGATTAAGCTGGGTATTTATGCCTAATAATGCATAAGTTTTCACGCATAAAAGAGGTTCATATAATAAATCCTTAGTTTTGTGGCCTTGTTTGCTCGAGTCCTTAAGTCCTTGGGGGTGTTTTCTCACCTGGTGCCCTAAGACCGTTTGGTTTAGGAGTCATCGATTAGAGGCTCGTTACATGGGCAAATTAGAAAGCCTAATAGAACTAAGGAATAATACCAAAAAATAAAAAATAAAAAATAAAAAAATAGATATATATAAATTAATAAGGCATAAGAGTTAGAGTTAATGAACCCTTAGTTAAAATTTTCACATTCACAAGATGCATATGACTTAGGGTAAAGTAATAGACTAGATGAGAAGCACAATTTGACTCCTTATTTTGATTGATAACAAATTTTCGAATAGAGACTAAGTTTAGGAATGAAAAATTCGGTTTTCCTATAACTTATAGATTGCTTAGATCTTACAATTATATTTCAAATATTTTTCTCTTTCAAAATGCTTTTCGAAAATACTAACTCTTCATCCCTGGTTCCCTCAGGAAGTGATTGAGGCTAAACCTGCACAAAAAATACGAGATTAAAGAACTTAAAACAAATATGTGCAAGTGCTCAATTCTTCCGCTATAGCAAGTGGCTATGCGGGTCGTGATCCACAAGGAGGGTTTGCGATGGAAGCTTTACGGTTCTTTATTGAAATCGTTAAGAATAAAAGCGAAGGTTCTTCTCTGTTTTTAAGTTAAGAAAAAGTGAAAGAATCATGTTATGTTAGAAGAGAAAGAAAGATGAAGAAGGTGGAAAATCAGAAAACAATAAAAGCGACTGTGTACAATGAAGTGGAAAGAAGAATGAAAACGATTTGGAAGAAGTGGTGTTTGTGATTTAATTTACAGAAATGAAAGAAAAGAAATAAAAACAATTGCTTACCTTCTTTTCGTCAAAAGTTTACCTTGAGTCTTCAGCGATGATTTTACCTTGAAGTGGAGGCATTCAGCGCATAGCCCATAAGATTTGAGTATTGGTCTTCGTCCACATTACATCATCAAGACTACTTCAAGAATGAAATGATACAGAGAGAGACTCTATTCCATCGTCATGAGCTATCGGTGGCATTCGCAATGGCAAGGCTCTTTCGATGCTTTTAGACTCACTTGGAAGACGATTGTACGAAAAAGAAAAGTAAAATAGAAAAGAGGAAGAAGAAGAAGACTAAATAGAAGTACATACGCATAAAAAACCTCGATTCGATTTCATAACAATCAAAGAAAAGAAAGAAAACCTTACACCATTGTCACTATAGCTCAAGCTTCATTCTTGTTCTTCGATGAAAGTCGATCTCCTCTGAATTACATAAATGAAAAATTACAATTATATAAAAAGGAAAAACAAAAACCTAAACTAAGAAATGAAAAACTAGTCTAAAATCCTAACTCTGCATTTACGTCCCTTTTGCCTTTGAGTGCAGGTATTTATAGGATAAAATGGAGAGGGTAGAGGAGTATGAAGATAAGTAAATCTGACAATTTTTGAACTCCCCTTATCTTCAAACTTGATTTGAGGTAGATATTCAGTTCTGATCTGCAGTTTGTTGGCCTGTTGATTGCTGAATATCACTTATCAAATGACAGAATTAAAAATAATGATCAACATAAGAGTTGTAGCTCTATCAGTCTTCTTTCTGGATCATCTTGAATCATCAGAATTGAGATTCTGTAGCAAAAGTTATGATTCAAATACTAAAATGTATCCAGTCAGAATCTGAATCAAACTTGCTTGATCTTTGCTTTAACTGATCGATTCTGAGAGGATTCTTCTCAACCAGTTTTCAACCTCTTGATTTTGCCCTGATTTAGTGTGTGTGAATTAATTCTGATTTAATTCAAAATTTTGGTGGGCTGTGGGCTCATTTCTCTTCATCTCCTTGAAGAATGGGCCTGCAAATAAAATTAGCATTTAATTAGGACAATGCAGGCTTTTATTCTAAAATAAGTATGGAAATATGATATTTAATATGCAACATTAGCGACTAATCACACCCCCATACCTATCTTTTGCTCGTCCTCGAGCAAAACAACTAAACTATACCAAGGATTATTAGACCACTTTCGCAGGTCACGCGATTGCACTGAGCATGTGCAACAAGCCGTTAAACCTCTAGGTTCCCCCTAGAGGACGAGTTTTGTCTCGTGAGGGTTTTCAGCAGATTGCACCCACAAAATCCATAAAGAAAGGGAAATAAAGAGTTAGTATTTTCGAAAAGCATTTTGAAAGAGAAAAATATTTGAAATATGATTGTAAGATCTAAGCAATCTATAAGTTATAGGAAAACCGAATTTTTCATTCCTAAACTTAGTCTCTATTCAAAAATTTGTTATCAATCAAAGTAAGGAGTCAAATTGTACTTCTCATCTAGTCTATTACTTTACCCTAAGTCATATGCACCTTGTGACTGTGAAAATTTTGACTAAGGGTTCATTTACTCTAACTCTTATGCCTTATTTTATTTGTGTATATATATATATTTTTTAGTGGTATTATTCCTTAGTTTAGGCTTTCTAATCTGCCCATGTAACGAGCCTTTAATCGATGACTCCCAAACCAGACGATCTTAGGGCACCGGGTGAGAAAAACACCCCTCGGACTTAAGGAGTCGAGCAAACAAGGCCACAAAACTAAGGATTTTATTATATGAACCTCTTTTAGGCGTGAATACTTATGCTTTATTAGGCACAAATACCCAGCTTAATCAAAGGATTTTTATTTATATATATTTTTCTTTTCAAACTTATCTAATCATCTTTCGCGTAAATACTAAGGCTTGCTTAGGCCAAAGCACCTAGCTAATCAATAATTAGATTTGTTTATCTTCTTTTTTTTTTTTTATAAGGCATAAGAATCTTTGTTTTTGAACCCTAAGTGTGTAAGTATATGAAGTGTGCATATTTCATCAAGGTAAAGATCAAGACTAAGTTACTTTGACAAATTTTCTTCCTAACCCTAAAAATCAAACAAATAATCTTATTTTGACCAAGTATAAGAAATCCTAATTTGGATTTTCCTATTCCTTAAAATTAACTTAATTTCTTACAAAAATAAGTCAAAATATTGTTTCTATTTTTCAAAAAGTTTTTAAAAGTAAAGAAAAGTGTTAATTTTTTTTTTTTTAAGAAAAAGAAAGTTATGTTAGACCCTCCCCCACACCTATCTCATGCATTGTCCTCAATGTATGAATTAATGCATAGATGCATGAAAAAGACGAAAGGGAAGGAAAAGGTTACCTTAAGGTGGTGGTTCCGGTGGTGGTCTGATTGGTCCACGAAACGCGGCCCAATCAACTTTTCTTGGGTCTCGGAGGAACCCACCAGAAATTACTTTAATATAACCCACTAAAAAGATGTATCCATAAAGGATCTTTATTAAATATTTAACCCCATCTAATTTTTAAATTCCATAATTGATTTCGGAGTCAAATTTGTCAACCACCTCGTCCCAGAATAGAGTATGAAATGATAGAACAGTTGACTTGGACTCAAGAAGGACAGGAACTAATACCGACTCAGGAAGGTGACTTAAGTCAAGTAAAGGTTCAGGAGTCGAAATAGGTTCAGAAATTGGGTCCAAGTCAAGAAGTTGAAACTCCAGTCCACATGTATTTTCTAACAATGGAATGTGACTTAATGTGGGTGATTCCAGTTCATGAATGATAGGTGGAGGAATCAAAACTGACTCTAAAACATTACTCAAGTTTGGTAATAAAACAGGAGTCAATATTGATTCAGAAAGTTGAATTGGATCACATATGTGAGAATCTAGGTCACATATCTCATTGAGTTCAATATCAAAAAATGGAGAACTTGCCAATTTATCCATGGGATTTTCAAAATTGTAAAGTTGGTCAAGTTCAACATGATCCTCAAAGATGGGTGATTCAATTTCTTTATGAATTGGTACAGGGTCCAATGTTGACTCCGGAAAAAGATTGAAGTCAGGTGAAGATACCGGAGTCATAATCGAATCAGGAAATAGAATTGAATCACTAAGTTGGGGTTCAGGATCATAATCATTTTCAAGTTCTATTTCAGGAAAAGGAAAACTAGCCAAACTATCAATATCACTTGGAGTTTGGGTAAGTTCACATGGTTGTTCTGAAATGGAATCTTGATTTTCAAAACTACATGACTCTTCGGCTCTAACAGAATGGTAAGTGACATCAGGACTGTGGGAACGTAGAGATTTGACCATCATATCTATGTCACGATTTCTAGCATGAGTCATGGCTTCTAGCATCTTTTCATAGTTGATGGGTTCATTGTCTTGTTGAAAAGATGAAGAATTGTCTTGAAAGTGGTAGTGAAATTGTGAGTCCATCAGATTTTGGGATTTGTGTTTGGACTCACGCATACTCATTTCCATAATTGATGGTTTCCTATTTTGGACGGGTGGAACTGAGTATGAATCTTGAACATAATATGGACTGGGTGGAGAAGGAGGGCATGGTGGTTGGAAATTATGCTCGGGGGAGGTGAATCCCCATTGACTCGGTGAAGAGTTGAAATCATTATGGAAATTATAGTTATTAGATGGGGGGTATGGGTCATATTGATTCGGATAAAACCAATCTGGCACACTAGGTTGGTCAAAGTTATGATATGCCGGTTGGTAATATCCGAAAATGAAGTCGGTGTGTAATATGGATTATTATTGTAGTTGAAAAAATTATTATTATAGTCCATATCACACAATAGAATACAAACAAAGAAAAACAAACAAATAAACAAACAAAAAAGAAAAATTCTAGCTTAAGTTAGGGTAGACTTAGGACCTAGACGACTCCTAACTGGTTAGACTGTCCACGGGAGGTCTAATGTAGACTTTAACCACAAGCTAATCAGCCAGGTCAGGGCAAGGTTGGTGGGAGGTTTTCCGTCAAAGACGTTCCTTAATTAAATAACCACCAACCTTCGGGCTTTCGACCCTCAATCCCTTTCCTAGACACTGATTTTGCAAGAGTTAGATTCCAACATTTTCCCCCCTTAGGATAATCTCCTAATTGAGTCCGAGATGTCCCTAGGGCCAACGTCTACTCAATTTAGTTAGGCTTGGGTTAGTGAGTGCTTGGAATCTGATTTTTGGGCTAAGGAAGGGTGATTAAATCCCCACCTTATCTTGTTATGGGTTAGTGCCCTTAAAAATTTTGTGCAAGTGTACAAGAGATGTAAGATTCACTCAAAGCGATATAAACAACCACGAAGTGAGTCCTATGCTAAATGCAATGCATACGTACCTTGCTCCAGCACTCTTCAACAGTAAAAAATAAAGGAATTAAAAAGACACGTGCCTAAAATGCAAACGTCTAATCAATTTTTTATCTTTTCAACAAATATTTTACTGTTGATTATTAGCAGGCTTATGTTATGGCATATAAGAAAAATTAAAGTTGCAGCAAACTAGAATTTTTTTACACTAAGCAGCCCTGCAAAAAGCTGTTAGTAGTCAACTCTTCCTTGCCGCAGATCCGCGCCTTTTGCCGTGAAAATGCGGCAATTCAGAGGGCAATGGGTCTCTGCTTTCTAGAGCAGAGGCCCAATACCACTTGTATGTCACTGCAAACTTGTTTTCCTGCTTTGCTTGCCCTGTAACCTGCAACAGAGAAGAAAATTCGTTTAGTTTAAAAAAAAATTTCAATAAAAATTCAGATTTCAATAAAAACCGTTTTACCCTCCCCGGCAACGGCGCCAAAATTTGATTGAGGCTAAACCTGCACAAAAAATATGAGATTAAAGAACTTAAAACAAATATGTGCAAGTGCTCAATTCTTCCACTATAGCAAGTGGCTATGCGGGTCGTGATCCACAAGGAGGGTTTGCGATGGAAGCTTTACGGTTCTTTATTGAAATCGTTAAGAATAAAAGTGAAGGTTCTTCTCTGTTTTTAAGTTAAGAAAAAGTGAAAGAATCATGTTATGTTAGAAGAGAAAGAAAGATGAAGAAGGTGGAAAATCAGAAAACAATAAAAGCGACTGTGTACAATGAAGTGGAAAGAAGAATGAAAACGATTTGGAAGAAGTGGTGTTTGTGATTTAATTTACAGAAATGAAAGAAAAGAAATAAAAACAATTGCTTACCTTCTTTTCGTCAAAAGCTTACCTTGAGTCTTCAGCGATGATTTTACCTTGAAGTGGAGGCATTCAGCGCATAGCCCATAAGATTTGAGTATTGGTCTTCGTCCACATTACATCATCAAGACTACTTCAAGAATGAAATGATACAGAGAGAGACTCTATTCCATCGTCATGAGCTATCGGTGGCATTCGCAATGGCAAGGCTCTTTCGATGCTTTTAGACTCACTTGGAAGACGATTGTACGAAAAAAAAAAGTAAAATAGAAAAGAGGAAGAAGAAGAAGACTAAATAGAAGTACATACGCATAAAAAACCTCGATTCGATTTCATAACAATCAAAGAAAAGAAAAAAAACCTTACACCATTGTCACTATAGCTCAAGCTTCAATCTTGTTCTTCGATGAAAGTCGATCTCCTCTGAATTACATAAATGAAAAATTACAATTACATAAAAAGGAAAAACAAAAACCTAAACTAAGAAATGAAAAACTAGTCTAAAATCCTAACTCTGCATTTACGTCCCTTTTGCCTTTGAGTGCAGGTATTTATAGGATAAAATGGAGAGGGTAGAGGAGTATGAAGATAAGTAAATCTGGCAATTTTTGAACTCCCCTTATCTTCAAACTTGATTTGAGGTGGATATTCAGTTCTGATCTGCAGTTTGTTGGCCTGTTGATTGCTGAATATCACTTATCAAATGATAGAATTAAAAATAATGGTCAACATAAGAGTTGTAGCTCTGTCAGTCTTCTTTCTGGATCATCTTGAATCATCAGAATTGAGATTCTGTAGCAAAGGTTATGATTCGAATACTAAAATGTATCCAGTCAGAATCTGAATCAAACTTGCTTGATCTTTGCTTTAACTGATCGATTCTGAGAGGATTCTTCTCAACTAGTTTTCAACCTCTTGATTTTGCCCTGATTTAGTGTGTGTGAATTAATTCTGATTTAATTCAGAATTTTGGTGGGCTTTGGGCTCATTTCTCTTCATCTCCTTGAAGAATGGGCCTGCAAATAAAATTAGCATTTAATTAGGACAATGCAGGCTTTTATTCTAAAATAAGTATGGAAATATGATATTTAATATGCAACATTAGCGACTAATCAGGAAGATTGGTTGGCTCTCTTGAAGTCGATGCACCCAGAGGCAGAACACCTACAGCAAGACTTTGTTTAAGCAAGGCATAATAAATAGCAGGAGTCAAAAGATCAAAACACTACCAAAAGATGATGTCGCCTCAATCGTCTTGACAGCTGCATCAGTCCCTGCAGGCTCCATTGGAAAATTTTTGACAGAACAACACGAATGGCCGGCCCACCTTCACTTGCTGAACCCTCCGTGGTCCACCCAAAAGAGCTAGAAGATACGGGACTTCCTTTTGAAGTCCCAACACCCGAAGGACCTACATCGGCCACATCACCTCCAGACTCTTCCAAGACGGCGAAATAGCCAACTTCATCTCCTTCTCCATAAGTGAACAGGGGATCATAATGCTCCCCCTGTTCTCTGGCAGCCTCAACTCTCGGGCTTCTCACCGCCTCAATTCCTGAATCATAAAGTAAACAATGAGCTATATGGAACACATAAGAAGTATATTACAAGAACGGAGCTGATCTTACCCGGGTCCGGAGCAGCTTTACCAGTAGTCTGCCTAAGAGCTGATAACCTAATGATTAATGGAGCAGAAGGAGGAGGCACTACAGATGATTCGCCCTCTGCAATAACCGTAGGAGCGTAGCGACGAGGCTTCTTCACTACCCTCTTCCTACGAGATCCACCTTCCCGCTTTCGCTTGAAGTGGACGTCAGGATCTTCTTCCTCCACTTCTTCCACATCAACATGTTCTATGGGGGCCGTGCGTACCCCACCAGAAGCAGCTGTTGAAGCCTCAGCACCTGTATCCGCTTCAAAACGAGGACTTCCTGCATCCGAGGCTTCGCTATCATCAACAGTAATGAATTCCCTGAGGCCTGGAACGCGGACCCTCTTACCCTCGCTCTTCTCAGTGACCTTTCGCTTCAGCCGCTGAGAGATTAACTTCACACCAAAGGAATTAATAGAAAATCCAGTGGGTGTGGAGTTCGAAGTTCTATACCACTGGCAGAATCCCAGGGTAGTCAGAAGGTTCGGAGTCCTTAGCGGTATGCACGGTCGCACCTCAGTACAGCCAGCAATGAAGAACCGTCAGGCATGAGCTCCATCAATGAGACTCCCCATAAAGGCCAGACTACTATTTGGATTGCCTACATACAGTTGGTCATACCCAAACTGACGGGCAAACCGACTCAAAACATAGGGCTCCAGATAAAAGGTGTCCCCGCTTCTATACAACAAGTGTGATGGCCGGATGCTAACCAGCCATTCGAAGACTCCCCGACTCAATGACGTCTTCCCTTCCCCTACATCCCTGAATTCTTCACCATAGCCTGCATCGCGAATGTAAGAAAAGCATCGAAAAAGGCTATAGACATCATGACGGCACAGTAATTTATGGACCGCAGCCATATAAGTCTTTGATCATGAACACCCTTCGAACCGATGGAGAAGTGCCATGCGAACACCTTCTGGGGGTTCCTCTCCGGCTTGGATAATGGAAGGGCAGTGAAGGGCAAACCATGCCATCAAATAAGTATATGGGAAACCTATTCTGGGGTTTGGCCCGTCGCGAGGCAAGATAGTCCCCTTTCCCCGCTTTGTTGTTGGTGGCCTACAGAAAGCCTCCGTCAATCCACGAAGGCCTCTTTGAATACAACATACCATTGCTGGAAGAAGTCCAAGGGAACGACCATGGACTAGATGAACGGCAGGCAATAAGACAGTCGGATGAATGACATCACCAGACGAAGACGGCACCACACACCTCTTCAATCAGACCATTAAGAAACCAGCTAGAAGTGCCTTCCGGGACGTCGGTCGACGAGCCTGGTGGTGGAAACTCTGAAGAATATCGCCTTTCTCATAGGGTCCGTCTTCTTCTTCCAGAATTAGATCCCCTTGAGAGTGCTCTTGCATCCGGCGAAAGATGTCTTCATCTGCAACTCCACAATGAGCCGATTCAGGAGTACCTTCCAAGTCGGGGAACAAATAATTCCCCCAGCTCTTCAAACTGTATGAAGCTCCCTTACTGCTCCCATGCATGCTGGAGCAAATGTACAGGTGACACATTAATTCCCAATAGGTCTCAAACAAAGCGGGCTCCTGCTTCTCTAGAAGTGCCAATTCCGCCTCGCACGGGAAGTATTCTTCATATGGGAGAGACCCCAAAGGCAGAGCAGAGACTTCCCACATCTCGTGCAGAGTCATGCCTAATTCGCCAACAGTGGTGAAGAAGGTCCCTGTAACCGGACAGTACAACTCAAAGATGGCGTAGAATTCGCTACGCTCATCTGAATGCCATAACAGGTCACCCTGACGGCCTCATAAAACCCCAGCCTCTCCAGATCCTCCTCAAAATGAGCAAGGACATATAGAGTCAAGTCCCTCCACCATGCCTTGGGAGGATGAATCCACCCCGGAGTCCTGAAATCAGTGGCTGGATAATTACCACAAACTTTAAATAATTGGTTTCCAAAGATCTGAGCCACCGCGGGGTTTTCTCCCACTGGGATGTCTGGAAGTACATTCCCAGGGTGGAGACCCAATATGCAGCGAGGAGGACCCGCCCTTGTGTAACCAGGGGACGGAATTATCAACTTCCCTACGTGAACAGAGTCAGTAGTCCGAGTCATTTGCCACTGCATCTTTCGAGCCCTCGTCACACATTGAAAGAAGGACAAGGGAAAATGCCGCTTGCTAGATGGGAGATAGTACTTCTCACAATCCAATTTGAAAATCCACTGCCCCTCTCCGGCTAGCAGCTGGTGATCGTTGTCGAGTGTTGGATCTCCGAACATGAAGCCGGGCTTTCGATAGATTCTTCGGTCGGAATCTTCAAGGGGAGTAGTAGTTAAGATGCTCCTCATGGTGCGCTGATCCCCACTATGAATAAGTGCATCCCGAGCAGGAGTGCTTTGCTCGCTAAATAATGAAGCCTGCCCTTGAAACTGCAGGCTGACATTGCCATCCAGCCCCCTGGCTGTACTAAAGAGACTGTTCAGAGGACCAGGAGTATAGTGCACTGCAAAAATAAGGAGAAACTATGATTAGTTCGTCAGCCAAACGAGAGCTAAAACAAGAATGTAATTTTTGTTAAGGCGTAGCTTCGCTCTCCGAGCGAAGCTGGCCTAACAATAGCTTCGCCCCAAAGCTTAGCTTCGCAGCTGCAGCGTAAGGCAGGATGCAGGAAAATATCCAAGTGTTTGCTTCGCTCTAGAAGCTTGAACTCGAACAACAGAATGTGACAAAGCCTCAGGGACTAACTTCGTCAGAAAGGTATTGTTGCCTAAAAAATTATTTTAAGGGCACTAAGGTCCTTTTAAGTTATACTCCAAAGCTTAGCTTCGCAGCCTATCATTCAATAGGATGTGAACCGCCTAAGGGATAGCTTTGCCTGGAAGCTTGAAGAAGAGACCCTTCGGTTCTAAGATTCTCAATCAAGAAATCAAGAGAAATTCAGGGAATTGAACTCTCTAAGATCATCAGATCATGATTGATCGCTCTGGATTCCTCGAAAGATAGCCAGAAATCGGCTTTAAAAGAGAGATGAAAATCTCTGATCAAAAGGGAAAGATCCCTATCCGCGATAGGTCATTCGATGACCGGAGGAGGAGAAGGACCCTCCGTCGTAGAAGTTGCTACCTCTTTTCCTGCCCGTCTTTTGGGAGCCATCGGAGAACTGAAGAAGAAGTTCTTGAAATTCCAAACGAAGGAGGAAGAAGAAAAGAGTCAGAGTGCTCTAAAAATTCAAAGAGAAGTGGTGCCTTCTCTTTCAGCCCGATCAGGCTTTTATAGGCTGATGATTGCCTAAATGTCGCCTCCTCAAAAGGAGCGCAGGCAGTCGTTTCAAATTAATTTGAAACGGCGCCTAAAGCGCCTTCCCAAGAAGCGTTACTTCAGCCCCGCTAAGGGCTAACTCCGTCGTGAGTCTAGTGTTGACTTAGCGCGACGCTTGAATAACTTCGCTGAGAAACATGCCTTGGCTCCGCTAAAAGCACATCTCTAGCTTTGCGGAAATTCTGCGATAGCTCCGTAAGAGATTTGTTCCTGACTCAGTTGGGTGTCAGTCTCCAACTTTGCCGGAAGTTAGCTCCGCTGAGAGCTTCTAATTCCTCCTAAGGAAAGGACTTACTAAAGCTAGTCCACTTCAGGTGTTCTCGAATCAAAAAGGAGAAAAACAAAGCAGAACAGCACAAAATAAACTTTTATTGATTCAAAAGGGAAGATACATTGATACTGCTATATCAAGGTTGTGTTTCTTACAACAGAATCATTTACTTCAAAGGCATACAAGTGGTCCTATCTACTTCCAAGCGAAACTAACTGGACACGAAAGGCCTTCCTCCTGTACAAGGCCGTAATCCTTCGAATAATGGCAGATTTTGCCATCAAGGAGCTGGATCGTCTTTGATGAAATTGGCAAAGGACCGGTTGCCATCAGAAAGCTGGATCTTCTTTGATCAAAATTGGCAAAAGAAGGATCCGAGACCTTACAAGTGACGTCCGCTTTCCCGAAGTGGATCATCTCGGATAAGCGACTACCAGCCGCTTTCCCGAAGTGGATCATCTCGGATAAGCGACTACCAGCCCCTTTTCGAAGTGGATCATCTTGGATAAGCGACTATCAGCCCCTTTTCGAAGTGGATCATCTCGGATAAGCGACTACCAACCTCTTCTAGAGCACCCATCAGCTGCCCCAGTTTGTTCCTCCTACTTAGGATTAAAGTTTCAACTAGAAGATCAAGAGGCAAGTCTCTGATCTCTTTCATCAAATCGAAATACTGGCGAGCATAGTTCACTGCAATACAAACTGGAAACAAGTTAGCAGTAAATCAATGGAAAATGCAAGCAGGATATGCTAAGTCAAGTTCTTTGGGCGAAGCAATTTATATCCGATCCAGTTACGCTTTAAGGATGGATTTCAATTAAGCAGAAGATAGCCTTGCTTGCACAGTGATGAGGGGCTAGCATAGCATAAGCCAAGTCCTAGCCTCGCCTATATGGCTAAGCCAGACTGATCCAGAGGGACGCAGTCTTAGCCCCACCTATATGGCAAGACTGGTTCAAACTTGAAGAGACTAAGTCCCAATTCTTGCCTATGTGGTGAACTTAGCAGGTAAGCATGTAATGATCTTTCTTTAATCAAGTGAAAATGATAGCTTCGCCGGAAAGCTGGGAAATAGGGCTGAAGTCCTTCTCTGCAAATCAGTCAGATACAAAATGAAGAACAAGAGAAATCAATCCCTAAGGCAGCTGATAAAGCTAAATTAAGGGAGATAAACTCCCTAAAGTTATTAGTTCATTGGTAAAGTCTCTGTATGACCGAGACTCACCAGTTCTTGGCCGGTTAATGACCAGAGTGGGCACCCCCACTATTTCAGAGATCTGAGTATACTTCTCTGAACAACCAGGAGATATCATGGACAGATTACTTCTCTGCAGAGGACTTCAACTGTCCTATTTATAGGCCTCATGGTCTGATCGCACCGCCGCTGCTTCAAGCTTAGAAGCGCGAGCGAATTTAAGGCATTTATTGAGCCTTGAGAAAGGGAATAGTCTCCCTCGAAATTGCACGCAGAAGCAATGATCTCCCTCGATAATGCAAGAGAGGTTATTCTAACCTCGAAAAAGGGGCAATCCTTCTCGTAACTAGCCGAAAGCAGTTAGTCTCGGGAAAGGAACGATGTTCCAAGACCAATTTGAAGCGAATCAACTCCGGGAGGCTCGAACGCGGAGCTACCCAGACGCGGAGCTACTCAGACGCGAAGCTACCCAGAATCGCGAATCTACACGATTCCTCGGCGAACTTATTCTAATCTGGAAGCAGGATTGAAAGCGAAGCTGAACTCAACCACTATGGCGACGTTCGTACTTCACATACCATCAATCAAAGCATTTTAAAGTATTTCGAAATCTGAACCATTCCATTGCAGACTTTCGAAAACTTTGAAGGGGATCTTGTTGACACTCTAAAAAAGACAAGATTCCTTACTGGCCTGAACAATGTCTGAACTTGTTGACATTTACAAAAGACAAATGGTAGACAAGCTGACGACCAGTTTTTACCCATCTCCGAGGGACAAATTAGCAACTTGGACTCTACTGATCCAGTGAAGCAGACAGTGAGCTCAAATTGTCTTTGAATAGACCTAAGCAGGTCTAAGATGCCAAGTTAGCTCAACACTTAGCATCACATGAGTCCAAGGGATAAGCCTCGCCTGAGAGGCTAAGATTGTCCAACTTCGCCTTGAAGCTGTTCAAAGCTCTATCAGTGAGCTAACTTACAGCTTCACCTGAAGCGCTCAGTTAACTCCGCAGAGAGTTAGCTTCGCTTGAAGTCACACGCAACCGCGCAGAAGAATGTTCGGTAGCTTCGCCATAAATGTTTATCTAGCTCCGCTGAAGAGCTTTCTTCTGACTTCGCCAGATGCTCCTTCTAGCTCCGCTGCGAGCTCGACGCGGCAGCTCCGCTGCAGGTCTTTTATGGTCACCTTTGACCAATCAAATCTCCAGATGAGATCAAATCTATTCAGAATCAAATCTAATCAAGATCAAATCTGAGATCAAAATTGGTAGTTGTTTACCATAATCTCTTGACTCTCCTAAAACAAGTAAGAAGATCAGGGGAGATCTTTCGGTTATTTGGAAAGAATCAAAACAGATCAGAAGGTCGACACTACCTGCTATTCCTAGCTTCGCAGAAGCTGATTCTAGCCTCGCAGCAAGGCTACTTTTCAGATTTAAACAGATTGATTCAATCTGTTTCCAGATTTTCAAGGGATGATTATACCCCTGCTTTCCCTATAAATAGCCCACCAGAGGCATACGAGAAAAGGCGCGCACAAACACAGATAGAGAGAGAACACGCGCGCACAGGCAAAGAGACGCACAGAGAGAGATGGCTAAACAAAGATCTATTCTCTTGCTTCCAAGAATTCAGAGAATTCAGAGAACCGCTTCTCTAATCAGGGTGCTGATACCCTAATACCTTCCTTCCTCTCAAGGAATTTCTGGAACCAGGCGAGAAGGAATTCCGAAGTGGAGGCAGTTTGAGAAGTAACAAGAGGGTTCTACCAACCTTCTGTTCTCCGATTCCCCGAACCAGGCGAGAAGGGAATCCCATCGATCGCATTGTCAAAGGGACAAAGTGGTCGCGTGCTGACCAGACTCCTATCGGCACACTTCTCCAGAATCTCAGAGGAGATCTACTTGTAATCTTTGAAATCACCTAGAGGGGGGTGAATAGGTGATAATGCTAATCAATGCACAAATTTAAAAGTTATGATGCAACGATCACCCGAAACAAGACTAGAAGCTGAATACCCCGTGAAGGGCTCTGAACTCCTTCCTCGTGATTCCTCTAGATAAGAGTTTGAGGTGCGCAATGCAATCTTGTTGTGTGAGTATTGATCGACAATGTAGCAATGAATATGAAGCAAGTAAATATAGCAATGAATATAAAGCAAATAAATGAAGCAAGTAAACCAATCGCAAACACAGAGATTTGTTCCGAGGTTCGAGCACCCAGCTCTACGTCCCCGCCTTCACCCAGAAGGATTTCCGATCCACTAGAACTTTCATAAAAGATTACAACCACTAGGGAGTACCCAACTCCTCAATCACACTCCTCTAGTCCAGAGGTAGTGGAGCCACAAATACAATAATCACTGGGTGATCAAAAGACCACAAACTCTCTCTTGAAAAACTTTCTTTACAAAACCCTAGAGAATAATATATAAGATTGAAGCTCAGGGTTTTGTAAGTGATATAAAAATAGAAGAGAGATTTTAAGAACTAAAATCTTTTAGAAAACTTTTGAAAATAATAGCCCAAAACTTAAACAAAGCTCTTTCTCAAGAAAACTCAAAACTATTGATCTTTGAATTTGTTGTTATGAAAACCTCTACCCTAATGACCCCTTTATATAGGATTTAGGAAGAGTAAAGATAGAAAACTTTTACCTAAATAAAAGAGGAAGAAATTGACCCTCTAATACAGCTAACCACGTTTTTTTTTAAACTTAAACACGTTTTAAAAACATGTTAAAAATCAGCATCAAGAAAATTAGCCATTACTGCCAATCTGCCAGATTGGTCAACGTTGAGAACATTTTTCAGGCTGTAAACGTCCGAATTCAGAATTAGGTATATAGGAATAATTTGTATATCTTTAAGTCTTCTATTTAATGCAGCTAAAATCAACTCAATATAATATTTGATGAGAAAGTTATCAATAAAACACTGACAGGTGTCAAATCAGAAACTGTAAGCTATTTTCAGAACAAGAATAGAGTTCAACCAAATATTTGACATCTTTAAAATTTGAATCAAAAAATGATTATTGAATAAGAAATTTAGATCTGAAAGGTATCTTTGAAATGCAAGTTAAATCTTATTATTTGAATATAAGAATAAAAAGTTATGATAACAAATATAAAAGGGTGTCAAGCAGATCAGCAGAACTAAAACTGGTTCAAATCTAAAACCCGATATATGTACTTGAAATCCAAAACCGGTTAAACTAAAAACCAAACGTATTGAATTTGTCTGTGTGTATTTGAGCTTCAAACGTATATACTATTCTTTAACAAGCTAAAAATATAAAAACTTTATAGGAAGGTGTCTCTGAACCTCGTTGCCGAGCTAGAGCCTTCTCTCCTATGAAAACGTCCTCTTGCGTCATTTGCCTTTTAGCGCCATTATCCTTGCAATATGCTTAATAAGACCATCATGACTAGTACAAACCTGAAACTCATTCTAAACAACTTATTAGTACCAAATAACTTCTATGTGTTTTGTTATCATCAAAACTTAAACAAATAGAGAGTGTAACCTTTTGGGCCAACAATCTCCCCCTTTTTGATGATGACAAAACATATAGGTTATAACACAAGATATAAAAGGGATAAAAAAACTCTCCCTCAAATGATACTCTATTTTATCAAGTATAAAACATGAAAACATATACATATATGAATATGTACAAAACATGAAACCTACATATACATATATGAGATAAACATGTACAAAATATGAACATGTACAAAATATGAAACCAAAACGTGAAATCACCAATACTTCTTCCCCTTTTTGTCATACATCAAAAAGGGTTAGGAAACAACCAATAAATAATATATGCATAAACAAGATATAAACATGCATATATGCATACATAAACTCAAATATCTCTTCCCATATTTGTCAATTCATCAACAAAGGGGCTAAGGAGAAAACACAATCAATTGTCATATCATCAAATCTTAAAGACCAAAACATAAAGTTTTTTTTTTAAAAACAATTTAAAATTTTTGATAAATATATTGATACCAATTGAAAAATATTGATACCAATTAAAGATAAAAACCAAATTTTAGATAAACGCTAAAATCATTTTGCAATAAGGATACCAAATAGAAAATAATACTAATTTAAGATCATTGATACTAACATTGAAAATGTTAGCATGTATCAAACCAAAGTATTTTACATCATAAATGATGGGAGTAAGATACCAATTTAAAATGAAAACTGATACAAATTGAATTTACAACCAATACCAATTTTACATAAAACCAATTTAAAAACAAGAATTTTCTCCCCCTTTATGAAATACTAAAAGAAACAATGCATAAGCTTATATTAGGATACCAATTGAAAACTAATCAATTGAAACAAGATAGTCATTAAAAAAAATCAAGCTTAGCATAACCAATATTTGTGCTCAATGATATAGAGATATAAAAAGAAACATATATGAGTATACAAAAAAAAATGTCAATATTGATACCAATTGAAACGATCCAATGATACCAATTGAAACAATAGTAAGATCAAGTGTATACCTCATATTACCTACCACCCATTTCATGCACATGTTTAAAAGAATTTTCAATAAAGAGCATACAAGGCATGGTCTCCCAACCAACCGCCCTTAAATGAGTAGGGTTTTCAAAAATAGGTTTGAAAAATATAGTATGTTTGAAAAACTCTACCAAAGCGAAGAACGAACTAGTTATATGAAAAACTTTATAAACTAGTACGAAATCCTTCAAGTAAGGAATAAAACAAAATTATATTTCATGAGAAACATGTAAATCACATGGTCACTAAACACTCAAAATCAATAAGGCACATATCATACTCATGAAAACAAAATCATGAGAAAATATTTAAATGAAGTGAGTGTACAAGTGTAATGTGAAACACATAATCATGAAACTAGTTAATTAAGCTCAAAATTCCTTAAAACATGAAAATCATCAAAATGATTTAATCTTCAAGGCATATGTATGTCATGTACAAACTAAAGTATACATACATATTCAAAAATAAACGAGTCCACAAAGGTATATGCATGAAGGCACGTGGCTCAAGGATGTATATGTATAATCAATAGTTTAGACAAGATGGACATATACATGAAGTTAAACATATAAACATGGAAAATAAAAATGGGAATACAAGTCAAATGCATGAATCATCAAAACTAGACTCTACAAGTACATCTAATGGATACAAATGAGCGTTCAAGCACAAACATATAATGATCTATTTGTGGCCCACTATATGTACAAGTATATATCCTAGTTTTAATGAAAACTAACATTTAGACGAGTAATCAAATCATGAAGCATAGAAATCAAAACACATAAACATACATATGATCATTATGTATATGCACATTCATTAGATCTAGGACATACACATTAGTTAAAACAAGTGTGAGAACACAAAGATATAAATCCATATGAACATGGGTGTCTCAAATACTAATCATGTATATCACTAATCTAAACATAATGGCATATAACATACTAATCAATAAACATCAAAACATGTTAGAAATGAATAGTATGAAAGCATGTAAACACTAAATGAGGAGTAAGAGATAGTTACCAAAACCATGACGGCAACTTTCCATGTCTCCAAAACAAGGTGGTCCTTCCACCAAAATCCCCTTGAAAGTGATGCATCCAAATTGTTCTCTTTAAGCTCGGAACGCATCCACCTCAAGGCACCATTGCTCTCACGTCATGCGAGAGCCCACACCTACATCAAATACAATAGGGGTGGTCTTTGGTACCCATACTCTTTTGGGTCCATGGGGGTTAGTTCCTTTCCTAACCCAAACAAATTTAGTTGCTAAATTTTCATCATGTATCTTATCATAGCAAAATTTAGCAAGGTGGCCCTTACGTCCACAATGTGTACAAGTGTACACATGAGCATAGAAATTGTGATGGATGTGACCGTGGGGAGCATGTGTATGCCGTGTATGGTGTGCATGCAAAGATGGACTTGTTTCTTTCGAAACAACGTTTCCAAATGTGTATGGCTCAAGGCACATTGGCTTAAAGTGGAGCCCAAACAATCCATATTCTTCTTTAACAAATTTATATCATTTTCAATTAAAGAATTAGAGGGGGCATGCAATAGATAAGCTAGGTGAAACTACACTAGCATGGCAAACATGTGAAGACAATTCATTTTTCAAAGATTTATTTTTATTTAAAACTAAATCTAATTCTTTTGAAATAAAATCTATTTCATTTTTCAAAGTGGTTATCTTTTAAAATAAAATCTAATTTTGAAGATAAAGCCTCATTTTTCTTCAAAACACCATCACAATCATTTTTACTTTTTAAAATCTTATTTTCATTTATGACAAGATCAAGTTGGGATTTCAATGAGTCCCTTTCATTTAAAATCTCATCCTTTTCTTGCAAAACCAAATCAACCTTAGAAAGCAAGTTTCTATTTTCTTCTTTTAATTTAGAATTTTTATTTTTCAAAACCTTATATTTTGATTGCAATCTTTCACTAACTATAGATGGTTCTTCATATAAAGCATGAGCATCTATTATAATCACCACAAGAAGAACTAACACTATTATCTAGTTGAGTTTCCGAATATACCTCAAGGGAGTCATTCCCTTGGACCATGAAGCAATGTTGGTCGGATTCTTCTCCACTAGATTTTTCCTCCATATTGATTTGTGTTTGAAGCTCGGGAGAGGTCAATATGTTCCACACTGCAAAGGCGGAATCACAATGAGAAATCATAGATAAATATTCTTTACTTAGTGAGTTTCTAATAGCCCTTAGGGCTTGAGCATTAGCCATTTTATACTTGCTATTACCAATAAAAGATTCCTTGGTAGCAGCAAGGTAAACATAATAACCTAGGGATTTTAAATAAATACTCATTCTAATCTTTCATATTTGAAAGTCACAAACATTAATCATGAGAGGGGCAAGGGGATCCATAAGTGTGTATAAACAATAAGTATGCAAATGCAAATCTTATATCAGCTAGCCAAGATCTCACTCCTAGGTGGTTAAACCTAATATCAGGAGCGTAGGCTCTGATACCAATTGAAATCACCTAGAGGGGGGGTGAATAGGTGATAATGCTAATCAATGCACAAATTTAAAAGTTATGATACAACGATCACCCGAAACAAGACTAGAAGCCGAATACCCCGTGAAGGGCTCTGAACTCCTTCCTCGTGATTCCTCTAGATAAGAGTTTGAGGTGCGCAATGCAATCTTGTTGTGTGAGTATTGATCGACAATGTAGCAATGAATATTAAGCAAGTAAATATAGCAATGAATATAAAGAAAAAAAATGAAGCAAGTAAACCAATCGCAAACACAAGATTTGTTCCGAGGTTCGAGCACCCAGCTCTACGTCCCCGCCTTCACCCAGAAGGATTTCCGATCCACTAGAACTTTCACAAAGGATTACAACTACTAGGGAGTACCCAACTCCTCAATCACACTCCTCTAGTCCAGAGGTAGTGGAGCCACAAATACAATAATCACTGGATGATCAAAAGACCACAAACTCTCTCTTGAAAAACTTTCTTTACAAAACCCTAGAGAATAATATATAAGATTGAAGCTCAGGGTTTTGTAAGTGATATAAAAATAGAAGAGAGATTTTAAGAACCAAAAACTTTTAGAAAACTTTTGAAAATAATAGCCCAAAACTTAAACAAAGCTTTTTCTCAAGAAAACTCAAAACTTTTGATCTTTGAATTTGTTGTTATGAAAACCTCTACCCTAATGACCCCTTTATATAGGATTTAGGAAGAGTAAATATAGAAAACTTTTACCTAAATAAAAGAGGAAGAAATTGACCCTCTAATACAGCTAACCACGTTTTTTTTTTAAACTTAAACACGTTTTAAAAACATGTTAAAAATCAGCCTCCAGAAAATTAGCCATTACTGCCAATCTGGCAGATTGGTCAACTTTGAGCACATTTTTCAGGCTGTAAACGTCCAAATTCAGAATTAGGTATATAGGAATAATTTGTATATCTTTAAGTCTTCTTTTTAATTCAACTAAAATCAACTCAATATAAGTTTTTATGAGAACGTTATCAATAAAACACTGACAGGTGTCAAATCAGAAACTGTAAGCTATTTTCAGAACAAGAACAGAGTTCAACCAAATATTTGACATCTTTAAAATTTGAATCAGAAAATGATTATTGAATAAGAAATTTAGATCTGAAAGCTATCTTTGAAATGCAAGTTAAATCATGTTATTTGAATATAAGAATAAAAAGTTATGATAACAAATATAAAAGGGTGTCAAGCAGATTAGCAGAACTAAAACTGGTTCAAATCTAAAACCCGATATATGTACTTGAAATCCAAAACCGGTTAAACCAAAAACCAAACATATTGAATTTGTCTGTGTGTATTTGAGCTTCAAACGTATATACTATTCTTTAACAAGCTAAAAATATAAAAACTTTATAGGAAGGTGTCTCTGAACCGCGTTGCCGAGCTAGAGCCTTCTCTTCTATGAAAACGTCCTCTTGCGTCATTTGCCTTTTAACGCCATTATCCTTGCAATATGCTTAATAAGACCATCATGACTAGTACAAACCTGAAACTCATTCTAAACAACTTATTAGTACTAAATAACTTCTATGTGTTTTGTTATCATCAAAACTTAAACAAATAGAGAGTGTAACCTTTGGGCAACAATCTTTTGTGTTACTAGTAATTTAGCTCCTCGACCTTTTTTTGTAAGTTTTCGCCTTTGCAAAATCAATTGAAAACACATATACATGAAGCTAAACACATTTTTATGAAAATATGAAAAAAATAGGGAATACATTTTTATGAAAACACATTTTTATGATAGCTCTTATACGAGAGTATATTGATGTCTTTACATGAAATTATGAAGATATGCCCGGTCTTGATCCATAAATAGCCATGCATCGATTAAACATTAAGCCTGAAGTCAAGCCAGTGAAAAAATAATAACGACAGTTTCACCCTGACATCATGGAAACTATTGAAGCTGAAGTCCATAAACTCATCGAATGTGGTTTCATACGGGACGAGCAGCACCCGGATTGGGTTGCTAACATTGTCTCCGTACTTAAAAAGAACTGAAAAATCTAGATCTGTATTGACTACAGCGATCTTAATGCAGCTTACCTTAAAGACGAGTTCTCACTGCCCATCACTGACATCATGATTGACAACACCTGTAGCTTTAAGAGAATATCTTTTATGGATGGCTTCTCAAAGTACAAACAGATCAAGATGTATCCAGAAGATGAAAGGCACACTTCATTTCGGACACCTTAGAGGTATACTATTATACTGTTTTGCCCTTTGGATTAAAGAATGCTGGAGCAACTTACCAACATGCAATGAGCACAATTTTCCATAACCACTTCTGAAAAATAGTAGAGTGTTATGTCGCCGACATTGCTGTCAAAAGTTACGATAAAATTGATCATCTTCGTGACTTAAAAATAATGTTCGATATAATGCGAGCCTACCAGCTGAAAATGAATCCAACAAAGTCTTTCTTGGTTGTTTCAAGTGGCAAGTCCTAGGATTTATTGTCACATTGAAAGGAATCCATCTTGACCCAGACAAGGTCAAAGCTATTCAGAGCATGCAACCACTTAAGAATCTCAAAGAATTTAGGGGTCTACAAGATAGGTTGGCCTATATCTGAAGATTCATTGCAAATCTCTCGGGTCATTGTCAACCATTCACCCGACTTATGAAGGAAGGTGTCTCTTTTGTATGGGATAAAACCTGCCAGGAGGCTTTCGAAGATATTAAAGAATATCTCACTAAGCCTCCAGTCCTGGTGGCTCCCATATGAGAAAAATCATTCTTGCTTTATGTAAAAGCTATGGATCATTCTCTAGATGCTCTTCTTGCCTAAAAGAATGATGAAGGGTATGAACATGCCATTTACTATCTGAGCAGGACCCTAATAGGGGCTGAGCCTGGTATAACCCTATTGAGAAGGAATATTTAGCTCTTATCTTCGTCATTCAAAAGACGCGACATTACTTGGTTGGCTAGACTATACATGTCATTTTCAGAGTAAATCCCTTGCATATCCTCATGACAAAACCAGGATCGCTGAATTCATGGTTAGTTAAGTGGACCATCCTCCGTCTCAGTACGAAATGCTTTTTGTCCCTCAAAAAGCGGTCAAGGGTCAGGCCCTTGTAGACTTTCTGGCAGCTCATCCAGTTTCAGAGAGCTCAAAGCTTCATGAAGATATTCCAGATGAGATTTTCGAATCTAATATGGTCTCAGAGGATGAAGTGTAGCAGATGTTCTTTGATGGAGCATCAATAGCGGAGTGCATCAACCAGGACCGAAACTCAAGGATCGATTGCACAGACTCAGTTATTATTGGCCAACCATGATAGCCAATGCAATTAAATATAAACAAAGGTGTAAAGGCTGTCAAATCCACACAGACTTCATACATCAACCTCTGGAGCTACTTCACCTGACTGTTGCTTCGTGGCCATTCGAGGCGTGGGGAATCGATATTGTAAGACCTATTAGCCCCTCATCAATGAAAGGTCATCGGTTCATTTTAGCAATAACTGACTGTTTCTCAAAGTGGGAGAAGCTATACCACTTATTGAAGTTAAAACTTTCAACGTGGTTAACTTTATTAAACACTATGTCATCCATCAATTTGGTGTCCCCAGGAGGATTATTCATGACAACGGTCCCCAATTTTTAAGCCAAGTATTCTATCAGTTCTGCAATAATTACCAAATTCAGAATATGGTTTCAACCGCTTATAACCCTACTGCTAATGGTTTAGCGGAAGTATTCAACAAGATAATTATTAAGCTACTTAAGAAATTCATTTCATTAAGCAAACGAGATTGGAATGAGAAGCTCGGTGAATGTCTTTGGGCGTACCGAACTACGCTCCGAACCCCAACAGGCAACATACATTTTTCTCTAGTATATGGATGTGAAGCAGTCATACTTCTAGAAATTCAAATGTCGTCACTACGGGTCACCTTTGCAACTAAGATGACTAAGGAAGACAATAATCCACTATGCCTTTAAGAACTTGAAGCCCTAGATGAGAGACGACTACAAGTTTAACAACGCATTGAGTTGTACCAAGCTCGAAAGCCTTCAACAAGAAGATTAAAGAGAGAGTATTCTAGAAAAGAGACTTAGTTTTAGCCGTCAGACGACCCATGGTCATGACACACAAAACCAATGATAAATTTCAACCCAAATGGGAAGGGCCGTTCGTGATAGAAATATTCCACTCAAATGGAGCCTATCGCCTAGCAACACCAGATGGCTACAAATTCATGATGCTGGTTAATGGCAAGTTTCTAAAAAAGTACTATCTTTGATCATGTTAACACTCACCTCTAATCAGATAAGTACTCGTTATGATCATGTTAACATTAAACCCCTAACCATTGGGTTAAGTATATATGATGCTTGCATCGGATACATTCTCCTTATAACAGAACCATCGATCAATGGCAGTCGACTATGTTCCTGCTCAACACGAGCATAATAGTCCTTATCGATCGACAACAGTTGACTATGTTCCTGCTTAACACAAGCATAATAGTCCTCATCAATTGACAACAATTGACTATGTTCCTACTCAAGACAAGTATAATAGTCTCATCGGTCGATGACTGATGACTATGTTCCTGCTCAACACGAGCATAATAGTCCTGATCGATCGATGACAGATGACTATGTTCCTACTCAACATGAGCATAATAGTCCTCATCGATTGACAATAGTTAACTATGTTCCTTCTCAACACGAGCATAATAGTCCTCATCAATCGACAGCAGTTGACTATATTCCTGCTCAACACGAGCATAATAGTCCTTATCGATCGATAACTGACAGCTATATTTTTGCTCAACACGAGCATAATAGTTCTCATTGATCGACAACTATTCGGTGATAGGTGAGACTAGCATCGACGATCGAACATTGCTGAAGCACTAAATCAGCACATAAAAAGCTGGTTAAGCGTTCTAATCGGCATATAAGAAGCTGGTCAAGATGAATGGTGCATAAGAACATAGTCCAATCCTCAACAGAGTTGGGCTAATAAAGACAGGCTAGCTGAGTATTAGCTTTGCCACTATCAAAATCCCACACCTTCAAACGGCTAAGGATAGAGAAAAATATTAGCTCTTAAGTACAATATAAATTCTTTATAACTCACCATGCTGAGGGGAATAGCATGGCTAGCCCAACTCAAACGGTGGTTGGTAAAGGCATACCAAATCCGTTGACATGAGGGTTTGCTAAAAATTCTAAGGGACCTGATCCTATTTGATTCCCCTCCAAAATTGCTTACCGATTCCTGTCCATGGAATGGTAGGACCATACAAAATAATATTCATTTCCCTTGCGAAGTAATCACAAGTCAAACCTATCATGTTAACACTAAACCTCTGATAGTGAGACTTTGGCAGGTTTCCCGGCAGATAAAATCAACATCCCCGACGAAAGATTTTATTTTTCCCCAATAGTTCAAGGCAATCCCTATCATGTTTGAAAAACACCAAGAGGGGGGGTGAATAGGTGTAAGTGCTAATCTAGTGAACTAAAGGCGCTAAATGCGGAAGCTTAAAATCTATTTGCAACACACTTAGTACAACACACAAGTGTAGCCGAATTCCCCATGAAGGGCTCTGGACTAACTCCTCTTGATTCCCCTAGATATGGGTTGAGGTGCTATATGAAGCTCTTGTGGTTAAGTACAAGTGAGGCACACACAAACACACAAGCATATAATAGATATGACAAAATGAATCAATGCTCAAACACAAGCAAATAGATATGATGCTATGAATGATGCTATGCACAATATAAAGAGAGAGAGAGAGTTAGGAGACAATGGATCAAACGCTAACAACAAGATATGTTTCGAGGTTCGAGCCCCTAGCTCTACATCCCCGCCTTCACCACCGTGAAGGATTTCCAATCCACTATCCCCACCGAGGGAACCTCCACCGAGGAGGATTTGTTACAACAAGGGAGTACCAAACTCCTCTCTCAAACACCGCCACACAACCGAGGGGTAGGCCCGTAGCCAAACAACCACAATCACCTCTACCGAAGAGGGACACAAACCACCAAGCTCCACCTCACACAAGAGGGAGCAAACACAAATCTCCACCTCTACCAAAGAGGGAACAAACCACAATCCTCAACCCTACCAAAGAGGGAGCAACCCAATCAAAGCAAGGGTTTTTACAACAAGTGGTTTCTTTCAACCACAAACTCTCTTTTCTCACAAACAAATGATCCTAATAGAATAGGATAGTATGATAGCTCAAGTTTGGAAAACTAGGTGTTTGGAAAACAGAAACTCAAAGAAAAATACTTGGGAAAACCTTGTAAAAGATAGAAAATGAAAGCCAAGACAAATCTCCCAAAATACTCTTTTCTTTGATTTTTTCAAAAACTTAAAACAAATAAGATTGGAAGTTTAAAGCTCAAAAACACTTTTGAAAACTTGTTTTTAACACTTGGGAAACAGCAATTTTTCTTTTGTAAAAAACTTGGTCAAAATCCCAAAGAATTGGGGTTTATATAGGCCAAAACAGAAACTAGCCGTTAGGCTGATCTGGCAGCCAGAGAGG
Organism: Agave tequilana; assembly: GCA_038442645.1. Classification (NCBI taxonomy): domain Eukaryota; kingdom Viridiplantae; phylum Streptophyta; class Magnoliopsida; order Asparagales; family Asparagaceae; genus Agave; species Agave tequilana. Next base: position 206,050 of record JAVJIF010002350.1, on the reverse strand, counting down.
CTAGCGGTCGGCCGGCCGGCCGACCGCCAACGGTCAGAAATGTGACCGTTGGGGGCAACCCGGTCAACTGCACGGCCGACCGCCCAGATACAGAGAGTAGACTCTCTGATCCGGTCGGCCGCTCGGCCGACCGCAAAGATACAGAGAGCAAGGCTCTCTATCTGGTCGGCCGCCCGGCCGACCGTCCCTGTGTCTGCCAAACGTGCACAAGCCTGTGCACGTCGGTCGACCGCAAGGGTCGACCGGCCTTTGGTGCGGTCGACCCATGCGGTCGACCGACCTGGCCTGTCAGCCACAGTCCGGGTCAGAAACTGGGTCAGAAAAAAATAGTTAAACATATTTCTAAAAAATCTTTTAAGTCTTGTAAAAAGACCCAAAAATAGTTTTATCATTTTGCATTGATATATAAACATGTGATAAAAATTTCAACTCAAATATCAAGCATATGAAACCATTTTGTGTTTTATCATTTTTACTAAAAACCAAAACTTGTATTTTATCAAACATAGATTTTTTAATAGGAAATCTGATTTTTCCTAAAACTCATGAATAGACATATCAAAATAAGTTTGTTTAAGATATGAAGCATGTATGTATATTGAACACATCTAATATACATAAAAACCATTTAGACTTGTTTTGATCTAAACTATTCATGAAAACCAAATCCAAACATAAAACTTGTGTGTGTTGGCACTTGAGCATATCAACTATTCTAAGCTTTACAAATGGATCTAAAACACACTAAACTCTATGATACCTAAGTCTTCTTGACGATCTTCATCTTCAAGTCGACTTGGTCCAAACACCGTGATCCAACGAGCATGGCTATGTATGATCTTGACGCTCGGGCTCGGGAATTACCAAGTGAAGGCTTCCAAACTCCTCTTTTTGAAGCAATCACCAACTAATATCTTGATTAATGATCTGTAACTAAAATCACAAGATTATTAGTAAACATAACTACATGAGTTAATCATCATCAAAACTAGGGTGGAAGGCCTTCGGGCCAACAATCTCCCCCTTTTTGATGATGACAAAACTCATGGAGTTATATATGCATGGATTAAAGTTAAGCTTCAAAGAAGCTCCCCCTTAACTCATGCATAAACAAATAAACAATAAATATGCAATGAATGACAATGCATAATCATGCATAAACAATAAAAGGCTCTAGATACTAATGAAATGTTCAAAAACAAAACATGCTCTAGATACCAATTAAAATTAAACTAATTAAACTAAATTAAACTTAATATATGCAAAACATAAATATGCATATATAAACCAAAATCTTTCTCCCCCTTTTTGTCAATCATCAACAAAGGGGTAAACAATCAAAACAAAACAAAATTTTCTCACCCTTTGTAATACAACGAATCAATCATCAATAAAGGGTAAAAGAAAAACCAAATCAATAAATTTTTTCTCCCCCTTTTTGTTCGAAACAAAGAATCAACAAAGGGTTAATACAAACAATGTTCTCCTCTTTTTGTCTAAAACAAAAACAAAAACCAAATAGGGGTGACAATCAATTAAGGTACCAATAGAAAATATGACAAAGTAGCATCTTGATACCAATTGAAAGTAAACATAGATCAATAAATGGTATATGCTATATACATTCATGAAGAGGAAGACGGTAAAGTAACTTCCCTACATATATACATTATACGAAAGAGGGATGACAAGCCCTAATTCACATAAAGCATATTATGTAATGCATAAGAGGAGATGTGAAGCTCCCCCTACACACGTGTATCACATAAAGAAGAGATGTCAAGCTCCTCAATACAAGATACACTCAACATGAATCTATATGTAGAAGAGATGTTAAGCTCTCCTTGCATATAGGCAAAATAAATCAAAACTTTTGTATTTATTTTCTTTAAACAAAATTTTGAGATACCAATTTTTAAAACATTCAAATAAACATCTTGATATCAAAAAAAATATTTTCTTTTTAAGTATATGATATCAATTTAAATTTTTTTTTATCATAAAGCAAGGGAGTGGAAATACAAATACCAATTGAAATATGAAATCGAATTTTCTCCCCCTTTATGAAATACCAACAAAACACATGCATAAGCTTGTAATAAGATACCAATTGAAAATTGAATCAATTGAAACAAAGTTGAAGCTCAAGCTTAGCATAAACAAAATATATATGTATGAAAAATTTAATACCAATCGAAATTGATACTATTGGAAATGAAAAACATACATACATACAAACATTATGAGTATACAAGAAAGGTCAAAATTGATACCAATTGAAAGAATCCAATGATACCAATTGAAACAACAATAATGATCAAGTGTATACATCATATAACTACCACCCAATCATGTTCAAGTTTTAAAATGATTTTCAATGTAAAGCATACATGAGCATGATCGCCCATCCATCCGCCCGTGGATGGTAGGGGTTTTCAAAAATAGGTTTGAAAATTGAAGTATGTTTGAAAAACTCTACCAAATGAAGAATACCGTAACTAGTTATTGAAAAATTTGTAAACTAGTACGAAATCCTTCAAGCAAGGAATAAAACAAAATTAATTTTCATAAACATGAAATTCACATGATAATCAACACTCATAATCAATTAAGCATAAATATGACTCATGAAAACAAATACAAGAGTAAACAATAAATGTGAGTGTACAAATACAATGTGAAGATCATAATCATGAAAGATGGACAATAAGCTCAATATTCCTTGAAACATGAAAACAAGAAAATCATTAAAACTATTTAATCTTCAAGGTATATGTATGTCCTATACAAACTAAAGTATACATACATATCCAAACACAATGAGTCCACAAAGATATATGCATGAAGGCACGTGGCTCAAAAGGATGTATATGTATAATAATAGTTTGGATAAAATAGACATATACATGAAGTTAAACATAAAACACAAAAACAAATCCAAAAATGGGAATACAAGTTTAAAATGTATGAATCATCAAAACTAGACTATACTAGCATATCTAATGGGTTCAAATAAGCATTCAAGCTCAAACATATATAGATTTATTTGTGGCCCACTATATGCAAAAATATATACCTAGTCTTAATGAAAACTAACATTTAAACAAGTAATCAACACATGAAGCATCAAAAACAAGATTCATCATGATAAACAAAAACATGATTATTATGCAAATTCACATGTTATTAAACCTATGATAAACATGATAGCTAAACAAACGGTGAGAACACAAATTATGGGTCCATATAAGCATGGGTGTCTTAAATACTACACATGTATGTCAATGGTCTAATAAACATGGTATTTACATGATAATCACTAAACAATAAAACATGCTATAAACAATGAATATGAAAAGCATGTAAATTAAAACGGGAGTAAAGGATTGTCACCAAAACCGAAGAAGCAACTCTCCTTGTCTCCAAAACGTGGTGGTCTTCTCCACCAAACCTTCCCTTGAAAGTGATGCATCCAATTGATTTCCATGAAGCTCGGAACGCATCCACTCCAAGGTACCGCTACTCTCACGTCATGTGAGAGCCCACACCTACATTAAACATAAGAGGGGTGGTCTTTGGTACCCATAACTTTTTGGGTCAATGGGGGTTAGTACCTTCTCTAACCCAAACAAATTTATTGCTAAATTTATATCATGTATTCTATCAAAGCAAAATTTAGCAAGGTGGTCCTTACGTCCATAATGTGTACAAGTGTACACATGAGCATACAAGTGATGGGTGTGTCCGTGAGGAGCATGTGTATGCCGTGGAGGGTGTGCATGAATAGATGGAACTTGTTTCTTTCGAAACAAAGATTCCAAACGTGTATGGCCCACAACACATTGGCTCAAAGTGGAGCCCAAACAATCAACACTTTTCTTCAAAACATCTATATCATTTTTAACACTTGAAGATAAAGTGGAGCATGCAAGGGGTGATCTAGGTGAATCAACCCTAGCATGGCAAACATGTGTAGACATATCATTTTTCAAAACAATATTTTTCTTTAAACAATCTTCTAAATCCTTAGAAATAGAAGCAATTTTTATTTTCAAAGAATCATTTTCTTTTAAAACAAAATCAATTTTTGAAGACAATTTTTCATTTTTCTTCAAAATAATATGGCGATCATTTTTAGATTTTAAAACTTCATTTTCTTTTAAAACAAGATTAAGTTGAGATCTAAGTGAGTCACATTCACTAGAAACCTCTTCCTTCTCTTGCAAAACAATGTTAAGTCTAGAATGTAAACTTTTATTTTCTTTTTCAATTCCTAGACTTTTCTTTTTCAAAATCTTATATTTTTCAAATAATTTTTCACAAACAATAGTCAACTCTTCATTCAAAGCATTGGCATCCATATAATCATGATCATCAAATGAAGAGCTAGCACTATCTAGTTGATTATCCGAGTGTACCTCAAGGGAGTCATTCCCTTGGACCGTATAGCATTGTTGTGGCTTGAATTCATCTCCACTAGATTCTTCCTCTGGTTGGATTTGCAATTGAAGCTTGGAGGTGGTGGTGGTTGTCAACATATTCCACACTGCAAATGCGGAATCAAAGTTAGAAGCAAGTAAAAGATATTCTTTATTTAATGTGCTTCTAATGGCCTCAAGGGCTTGTGCATTGGCCCCTATATGCTTGCTATCACTAAGGTAGGATTCCTTGGTAATGGCAAGGTAAACCTTATGTCCTAGGGTTTGTAAATAAATGGACATCCTAATCTTCCAAACAATGATGTTGGAAGGGTCAAACATAGGTGAGGTCATGAAGTCCATGGGTCCAAACTATATGTGTACAATCAAGCAAATGCAAAAGATAGACTAGCAAACAAAGGATCTCACTCCTAGGATGTTAAGCCTAAGTATCAGGAGCGTAGGCTCTGATACCAATTGAAAAACACCTAGAGGGGGGGTGAATAGGTCTAAGTGCTAATCTAGTGAACTAAAGGCGCTAAATGCGAAAGCTTAAAAACTATTTGCAACACACTTAGTACAACACACAAGTGTAGCTGAATTCCCCGTGAAGGGCTCTGGACTAACTCCTCTTGATTCCCCTAGATATGGGTTGAGGTACTATATGAAGCTCTTGTGGTTAAGTACAAGTGAGGCACACACAAACACACAAGCATATAATAGATATGACAAAATGAATCAATGCTCAAACACAAGCAAATAGATATGATGCTATGAATGATGCTATGCATAATATAAAGAGAGAGAGAGAGAGTTAGGAGACAATGGATCAAACGCTAACAACAAGATATGTTTCGAGGTTCGAGCCCCTAGCTCTACATCCCCGCCTTCACCACCGTGAAGGATTTCCAATCCACTATCTCCCACCGAGGGAACCTCCACCGAGGAGGATTTGTTAAAACAAGGGAGTACCGAACTCCTCTCTCAAACACCGCCTCAAAACCGAGGGGTAGGCCCGTAGCTAAACAACCACAATCACCTCTACCGAAGAGGGACACAAACCACCAAGCTCCACCTCACACAAGAGGGAGCAAACACAAATCTCCACCTCTACCAAAGAGGGAGCAAACCACAATCCTCAACCTCTACCAAAGAGGGAGCAACCCAATCAAAGCAAGGGTTTTTACAACAAGTGGTTTCTTTCAACCACAAACTCTCTTTTCCCACAAACAAATGATCCTAATAGAATAGGATAGTATGATAGCTCAAGTGTGAAAAACTATGTGTTTGGAAAACAGAAACTCAAAGAAAAATACTTGGGAAAACTCTTGTAAAATATAGAAAATGAAAGCCAAGACAAATCTCCCAAAATACTCTTTTCTTTGATTTTTCCAAAAACTTAAAACAAATAAGATTGGAAGTTTAAAGCTCGAAAACACTTTTGAAAACTTGTTTTTAACACCAGGGAAACAACAATTTTTCTTTTGTAAAAAACTTGGTCAAAATCCCAAAGAATTGGGGTTTATATAGGCCAAAACAGAAACTAGCCGTTAGGCTGATCTGGCAGCCTGACAGGCTAGCGGTCGGCCGGCCGGCCGACCGCCAACGATCATAAATGTGACCGTTGGGGCAACCCGGTCGACCGCACGGCCGACCGCCCAGATACAGAGAGCAGACTCTCTGATCCGGTCGACCGCTCGGTCGACCGCCCAGATACACAGAGCAAGGCTCTCTGCGACCGGCCGACCGTCCCTGTGTCTGCCAAACGTGCACAAGCCTGTGCACGTCGGTCGACCGCAAGGGTCGACCGGCCTTTGGTGCGGTCGACCCATGCGGTCGACCGACCTGGCCTGTCAGCCACAGTCTGGGTCAGAAACTGGGTCAGAAAAAATAGTTAAACATATTTCTAAAAAATCTTTTAAGTCTTATAAAAATACCCAAAAATAGTTTTATCATTTTGTATTGATATATAAACATGTGATAAAAATTTCAACTCAAATATCAAGCATATGAAACCATTTTTGTGTTTTATCATTTTTACCAAAAACCAAAACTTGTAGTTTATCAAACTTGGATTTTTCAATAGGAAATCTGATTTTTCCTAAAACTCATGAATAGACATATCAAAAAAAGTTTGTTTAAGATATGAAGCATGTATGTATATTGAACACATCTAATATACATAAAAACCATTTAGACTTGTTTTGATCTAAACTATTCATGAAAACCAAATCCGAACATAAAACTTGTGTGTGTTGTGCACTTGAGCATATCAACTATTCTAAGCTTTACAAATGGATCTAAAACACACTAAACTCTATGATACCTAAGTCTTCTTGACGATCTTCATCTTCAAGTCGACTTGGTCCAAACACCGTGATCCAACGAGCATGGCTATGTATGATCTTGACGCTCGGGCTCGGGAATCACCAAGTGAAGGCTTCCAAACTCCTCTTTTTGAAGCAATGACCAACTAATATCTTAATTAATGATCTGTAACTAAAATCACAAGATTATTAGTAAACATAACTACATGAGTTAATCATCATCAAAACTAGGGTGGAAGGCCTTCGGGCCAACAATGTTTACAGTAAATCTCTGAACGATAGGATTCTAACCTTGGCGGCATCTCAATCGGTCATGTCCAGTTAATCACCTCTAAACTGACATACAGCCAGGTTCCCTCTTTGTACCGTCATGTCCAGTTCGCCACCTCTGAACGGTCGGGCTTTGAATTTGATAGTCTCCAAATGGTCATGTCTAGTCCGCCACCTCTGAACCAATCGGATCCCGAACTTCATCCTTCAGTCCTCTGTGGGCTTCCCTTCTGCTGTCATGTTAACATTAAACCTTTGAACAGCGAATTGCGAGCCTGGTGTCTCTTACTTGGTCATGTCTAGTCAATCACCTCTGAATCAATGGGTGCCCAGATCCAATCCACCTTTGTAGTCCCTTGTGGGTTAGCTGCCAAGTTAATACGACTACTTTTGGCGGCGGATTCAGAATTTAACGTGTCTTAGTCTATCAAGTTTAGTCCATAACCTCTAAATAGTAGGGTCCCTAAAATCAGATTCACCCTTTTAAGCTTTGTTGTCATTTCCACTCAATTACCTTTGAATAGCAAACGCTCTGAGATTAGCGGTTTCTCCATCGATCATGTCCAATTTATTACCTCTGAATTAACAAATAGCTGAGCCTCATTATACCTAGTCCAGTAGGGACTTTTCCTTTTTGTCGTCATGTCTAGTTAATCATCTCTGAATGACAAAAATTCTAAATCTGGTAATCTTCAACCAGTTACGTCCAGTTTGTCACCTCTAAACTAACAAACTCTGGACTCATCGTATCTTTGTGGTGCCTAGTTCATCAAAACAAGTTCATGTCCTGACGGTCTTTGATCTGTTATGTTAATATTAACCTCTGAACAGGAAGATCGTCAAGTTCACTTTATTTCATTTTTATCCCCAACAAGATTTGAATCGAGTTATCATTCCAACTTATTAGTGGTAATTTATCACATAAATAATTTTAGCATGTTTTCAACCTCTGAATAGATTAGTTAATATTCTAATGGTATAAGTTGGAAGACTATACCATTATCATGTTTCTTTTGAGAGCTAAAATTTAACCTGCAATTACTGCAAACTCAGAAGATAAAGAAAGCAGGGACACAACAAAAGTGTCAAATAAAATTAATTTTTTTATTAATTCAAAAGAAGAAAAAAAAGAGGGGTAAATGGATTACAAGTTACGATTGTGTTTAGTAGGACTTGATCTGTTCTTCAAGAGTGGCCATCCTGCTCTTTCTTTCTTTAGTGGCTCTGATTAATGCCCACGATCTTGCTCGGTTTCATTAAGGTTCGCCATTTGGGACAAACGAGCCTCGATCTTCTGCCAGAGTTGCCCTTTTCGCCATCTCCCGCTGCAGGACTTCATCATTCTGGGCTTTGAGCTTCTCCAACCGAGCGATCTCTTTGAGACCATCGATTCAGCCTTGACAGAAGAAGATTGGCCCTTTTGATCATCTCTTTGGCCCTTTCAATCTTATCCTCGGCATCAAGAAGAGCGTTATTGGAGGCATCGATAGCATCGCCATCTCTACCTTCCTTGTCTCCAAGGACTTCAAGTCCGAAGATACCGCCTTGGCTGCTTCCTATGTCTTCAGGTGAGCTGTCTGCATTTGAGTCGTGAGACGTTTAAGCTCTTCGTCTACCAATGGATTCAGGTCCGAGCTGCTAAGGCGATGCCACTAACCCACTTCCCTATCGAACTTCTCCACCAACAGCTCTAAGGCAGCAGCTTGGTCATCCCCTTTGAAATCTCGGATACTCTCAATATTATGAGAGAGGACCACCTTAGAGCCGCAAATGAAGTGGTCGAGCCCTTCAAAATCAAGACAATGGATTGTTTCAGGCTCTTTGAAAAGTTGTCGACCATTTTTGCCACGAATTCCCTCTCAACTTCAATTACTCCCGGCGGGCGAGTAATCCCCAAAGATAAATCCTCCACCGGTTTCACCGTCATAACAGTGGAAGAAGTGGTAGAAACACAGGTCAGAGATGGACAAGGAATCGATGGCAACTGAGGGGGAGTCTGAAAATACACCTAGAGGGGGGTGAATAAGTGTATGAGCTAATCTAAGACAAATGATGCAGAATTAAAAACTAATTGCAACACACTATATGTAATCAAAGAGTGTAGCCGAATTCTCGGTGACGGGCTCTGGACTATCTCCTCTAGATTCCTCTAAATAAGAGTTGAGGTGCTATATGAAGCTCTCTTGGTCCAACACAAGTATGGGCACACAAACAATACCAAGCATATAAGTGACATGAACAATATAAAGCAATGCAAGATATAAGAGAGATAGAGTTTAGAGATAGTCGCAAACGCAGACACCAAGATATATTTCGAGGTTCGAGCCACTGCTCTACGTCCCCGCCTTCACACAGAAGGATTTTCACTATGTCCACATAAGACCTCCCACACATGGAGCCTCCACCGAGGAATCACAACTCTACTCAAGAGGCAAGGCACAAATCCCAAACAACAATCACCTCTACACAAGAGGGATGGGCAAAAAGTCAAACAACAATCACCTCTACATAAAGAGGGATAAGGGCTCAAAGTCAAACTCCACCACAATCACCTCTACACAAGAGGGATAATCACAAACCCAAAACAAAGAAAGATTACAACTTGGTGATCTCAAAGACCACAAACAACCCTTGGTGATCACAATAGACCACACACAATTTTTCTCATAAAAACAAGATCCTATAGATAGGATAGAGATGATAGCTCAAGTGTGAGAAAACAAGGTCTTTGGAAAACAAATCACAAAGGCAAACACTTGAGAAAAATACTAGAAGAAGATAGAAATGAAGATCAAAACCAATTTCCTAAATACTCTATTTTTTCTTGATTTTTTCAACTCTTGAAAACAAATAAAAGGATAAATCTTTTAACCACAAAAACTCTTTTAAACTTGCTGCTAAACCACTAGTATAGATGGAAAATTTTTTTTTTAAAATCCTTGTTAAAAACAACCCAAGAGGACCCCTTTTATATAGGCCCCAAATAATATAGCCGTTGGCAGCTGGAAAGGGTAGAAATGCCCTTCACCGCCCGGTCGACTAGCGCAACGGTCATATTTCTGACCGTTGTGCCTCCGGTCGACCTCCTGGTTGACCCGCTCCACCCGAGACATGGGTGGTTTCAGTCGGTCAACAGCGCGGTCGACCGGCCTACTTGGCTGGCCTGTGCATGTTTCTCGTGCACATCGGTCGACCGACCCCTGGTCCGGCCGACTGTCCGGTCGACCGCCAGTGTGGTCTGGCTAAAAAACTGGGACTTAAAACTTGGTTGATTTAACATCTAAAAAATCTCATAAAATCCTATAAATTCCACAAAATTAAGTTCTTGTAAGATATTTGAATAACAAATATGTGTGACCAAAAATCAACACATATTACAAACTATTTGAACTATTTTTGTGATATTGAAATTAGGCTTAAACACAAAAACCGTATTTTCCAAAAACCAAACTTTGAAATGGAAATCTGATTTTCCCAAACTTGTATAAATACAAAAAACAAGATAATTAAACTCTTTTTGAAGCATATTGTATATGAATAGCATCCAATACACATGTAATAGATATATCTATATTTTTGACATGATGATTGAGGTACAACCTGCACAAAAATACGGAATTATAGACTTAGAATGAAGATGTGCAAGTGCTCAATTCTTCCGCTATAGCAAGTGGCTATGCGGGTCGAGATCCACAAGGAGGGTTTGCGATGGAAGCTTTACGTTTCTTTATTGAAATCGTTAAGAAGAAAAGCGAAGGTTCTTCTCTGTTTTTAAAGTTATAAAAATGAAAAAGAAAGTTATAGTTAAAGTTAAGAAGAAAATGAAAGATGAAGAAGGTGGACAAATCAGAAAACAAGAAAAGCGACTATGTACAAATAGAGTGAGTGGAGAAGAAAAAGTTGGAAGAGGTGGTGATATAATTTACAGAAATGAGAGAAAGGAAAGAAAGGAAGGAATACTTACCTTGGTTGAGTGATGACTTACCTGGAAACCGTTGCATGTTCTACCTTTGCTTCGGAGGCGTTCAACGCATAGATCATAAGCTCGAGCTCAGTCCCCGTGCACATTATATCGTCAAGCCTAGCAAGAACGAAGTGATGCGGATCTTGGAAGAGGAGAACGTCTTCATGAACTATCGCTGGCTCTCACGTGGCTTAGTTATACTTGCTTTGGATTTCACTTGTAAACTCAACAAATACAACCAAGGTAAAGTAGAAGAGGAAGAAGAAAGCAAAACAAAATACGAACATAAAAAGAAGCTTTTATCTTTATTAATTGCAGAGACAATGGAAGAAAGGAGGAGGGTACATCGGTGTCACTCTCAACGTCAGCCTCTCTCTCTTACTTACATGAATCTTCTTCTACCCTAAGTTACATACAAATTACATAAAAAAGAAAAGAAAAACCTAAACTACAAAGAATGAAAACTAGGCTAAATCCTAATCTGCATGGTCGTCCATTTTCAGCGCAAGTACAGGCCTTTTATAGGCATAAACCCAACAACCAGGATCCCGGGGAGGTCGGGGGAGCAAACGCTCCCCCTAACTCCCCAACAAAGCCGCGGAAACGCGGCCCAAGCCGCGTTTCTGCGGCCAAGGTGTGGCCAGATGGCCACACCCTGTTGGTGGGTTTCTCTGGGAGTTTCTTCTGCCTTTATCTTCTGTTTGTTTCTTCGTTTGGGTCCAGGATTCTGACGAAATGGCCTTGGATTCTTGGCTTTAACCGAACGATCTTGAGAGGATTCTTCTCAACCGGTTTCAATCTCTTGATTTTGCCCTGATTTAGTGAGTGCGAATTAATTCTGATTTAATTCAGAATTTTTGTGGGCTTTGGGCTCATTTCTCTTCAACTCCTTAAAGATTGGGCCTGCAAATAAATCAACAATTAATTAGGACAATGCAGGCTTTTATTCTATAATAAGTATGGACATATGATATTAAATATGCAATATTAGCGACCAATCACACCCCCATACCTATCTTTTGCACGTCCTCGAGCAAAAACAACTAAACTATACTAAGGATTATTAGACCACTTTCGCAGGTCGTGCGATTGCACTGAGCATGTGCAACAAGCCGTTAAACCTCTAGGTTTCCCCTAGAGGACGAGTTCTGTATCGTGAGGGTTTTCAGCGGATTGCACCCACAAAATCCATAAAGAAAGGGAAATAAAGAGTTAGTATTTTCGAAAAGCATTTTGAAAGAGAAAATATTTGAAATATAATTGTACGATCTAAGCAATCCATAAGTTATAGAAAAACTGAATTTTTCATTCCAAACTTAGTCTCTATTCAAAAATTTGTTATCAATCAAAGTAAGGAGTCAAATTGTACTTCTCATCTAGTCTATTACTTTACCCTAAGTCATATGCACCTTGTGAATGTGAAAATTTTGACTAAGGGTTCATTAACTCTAACTCTTATGCCTTATTTATTTATATATACTTTTTTTTTGGTGGTATTATTCCTTAGTTCTATTAGGCTTTCTAATCTGCCCATGTAACGAGCCTCTAATCGATGACTCCCAAACCAAACGGTCTTAGGGCACCAGGTGAGAAAACACCCCCAAGGACTTAAGGGCTTGAGCAAACAAGGCCACAAAACTAAGAATTTTATTATATAAACCTCTTTTAGGCGTGAATACTTATGCTTTATTAGGCACAAATACCCAACTTAATCAGAGGATTTTTCTTTTCAAACTTATCTAATCATCTTTCGCATAAATACTAAGGCTTGCTTAGGCCAAAGCACCTAGCTAGTCAATAATTAGATTTGTTTGTATATATATATATATATTTTTTATAACTTATCTAATTATCTTTCGCATAAATACTAAGGCTTGCTTAGGCCAAAGCACCTAGCTAATCAATAATTAGACTTGTTATTTTTTTTATAAGGCATAAGAATCTTTGTTTTTGAACCCTAAGTGTGTAAGTGTATGAAGTGTGCATATTTCATTAAGGTAAAGATCAAGATTAAATTACTTTGACAAATTATCTTCCTAACTCTATAAATCAAACAAATAATCTTATTTTGACCAAGTATAAGAAATCCTAATTTGGATTTTCCTATTTCTTAAAATTAACTTAATTTCTTACAAAAATAAGTCAAAATATTGTTTCTATTTTCAAAAAGTTTTTAAAAGTAAAGAAAAATGTTAATTTTTTTTTAACAAAAAGAAAATTTATGTTAGACCTTCCCCCACACCTATCTCATGCATTGTCCTCAATGTATGAATTAATGCGTAGATGCATGAAAAAGATGACAGGGAAGGAAAGTGTTACCTTAAGGTGGTGGTTCCGGTGGTGGTCTGATTGGTCCACGAAACGCGGCCCAATCAACTTTTCTTGGGTCTCGGAGGAACCCACCAAAAGTATCTTTAATATAACCCATTAAAAAGATGTATCCATAAAGGATCTTTATTAAATATTTAACCCCATCTAATGTCCATATTCCATAACTAATTTCGGAGTCAAATTTGTCAACCACCTCGTCCCAGAATGGAGTATGAAATGATAGAACGGTTGACTTGGACTCGGGAAGGACAGGAACTAATACCGACTCGGGAAGGTGACTTAAGTCAAGTAAAGGTTCAGGAGTCGAAATTGGTTCAAGAAGCGGGTCCAAGTCAAGAAGTTGAAACTCTAGTCTACATGTATTTTCTAATAATGGAATGTGACTTAATGTGGGTGATTCCAGTTCAGGAATGATAGGTGGAGGAATCAAAACTGACTCTAAAATATTACTCAAGTTTGGTATAAAACAGGAGTCAATATTGATTCAGAAAGGTGAACTGGATCACAGATTTGAGAATCTAGGTCACATATCTCATTGAGTTCAATATTATAAAAATGAGAACTTGCCAATTTGTCAATAGGATCTTCAAAAGTGTATAATTGGTCAAGTTCAATATGATCCTCAAAGATGGGTGATTCAATTTCGTTATGAATTGGTACAGGATCCAATGTTGACTCCGGGAAAAGATTGAAGTCAGGTGAAGATACCGGAGTCATTATTGAATCAGGAAGTAAAATTGAATCACTAAGTTCTAGTTCATGATCATATTCATTTTCAAGTTCTATTTCAGGTAAGGGATAACTTGCCAAACTATCAATTTCATTTGGAGTTTGGGCAAGTTTAAAAGGTTGTTCTGAAATGGAATCTTGATTTCTAAAACTACATGACTCATTGGCTCTAACAGGATGGTTAGTGACATCAGAACTGGTCAAATGATGGGAACGGAGAGATTCGACCATCATATCTATGCCACGATTTCGAGCATTTTGAGCATGAGTCATGGCTTCAAGCATCTTTTCATAGTTGATGGATTCATTGTTTTGATGAAAAGATGAAGAGTTGTCTTGGAAGTGGTAGTGAAATTGTGAGTTCATCAGATTTTTTGATTGTTGTTTGGACTCACGCATACTCCTTTCCAAAATCGATAATTTTCTATTTTGGACTGGTGGATCTGAGTATGGATCTTGAAAATATTGTGGACTAGGCGGACAATTTGGTTGATAATTATGCTCGGGGTAGGTGAATCCCCACTGACTCGGTGAAGAGTTGAAATTATTATGGACATTATAGTTATTAGATGGGCGCCATGGGTTATATTGATTCGAATAAGACCAATCCGGCACACTAGGTTGGTTAAAGTCATGATATGCTGGGTTGGTAATATCCGAAAATGAACTCGGTGTGTAATATGAATTATTATTAAAGTTGAAAAATTATTATTATAAGCCATATCACACAATAGAATACACACAAAAAGAAAGAAAAGCAAACAAATAAACAAACAAGAAAAAAAAAATTCTAACCTAAGTTAGGGTAGACCTAGACCTAGACGACTCCTAACCGGTTAGACTGTCCACGGGAGGTTTAATGTTGACTTTGACCACAAGCTAATCAGCCAGGTCAGGACAAGATTGGTGGGAGGTTTTCCATCAAAGACGTTCCTTAATTAAATAACCACCAATCTTCGGGCTTTCGGCCCTTAACCCCTTTCCTAGACACTGATATGGCAAGAGTTAAGTTCCAACACCTTTCCCCCTTAGGATAATCTCCTAACTGAGTCCGAGATGTCCCTAGGGCCAACGTCTACTCATTTTAAGTTAGGCTTGGGTTAGTGAGTGCTTGGATTCTAATTTTTGGGCTAAGGAAGGGTGATTAAATCTCCACCTTATCTTGTTAATGGGTGGTGCCCTTAAAATCACTTAGTGCAAGTGTACAAGAGATGTAAGATTCACTCAAAGCGATATAAATCAACCAAGAAGTGAGTCCTATGCTAAATGCAATGCATACGTACCTTGCTCCAGCACTCTTCAACAGTAAAATAAAGGAATTGAAAAGACACGTGCCTAAGATGCAAACGTCTAATCAATTTTTTTAACTTTTTCAACTAACTTTTTACTGTTGGTTTATTAGCAGCTTTATGGTGATGGCATATAAGAAATAAAGATGCAGCAAGCTATGTTTTTGGCAAAGTAAGCAACCCTACACAAAATCTATTAGTAGTCAACTCTTCTTTGCCGCGGATCCGCGGCTTTGGCCGCGCAAACGCGGCAAATCAGAGGGCCCTTGGTCTCTGCTTTCTACAGCAGAGGCCCAAGACCACTTGTATGTCACTACAATCTTAATTTCCTGCTTTGCTTGCCCTGTAACCTGCAACAGAGAAGAAAATTCATTTAGTTCTAAAAATTTTCAAGAAAAATTCAGATTTCAATAAAAACGTTACCCTCCCCGGCAACGGCGCCAAAATTTGATTGAGGTACAACCTGCACAAAATTACGGAATTATAGAACTTAGAATGAAGATGTGCAAGTGCTCAATTCTTCCGCTATAGCAAGTGGCTATGCGGGTCGTGATCCACAAGGAGGGTTTGCGATGGAAGCTTTACGTTTCTTTATTGAAATCGTTAAGAAGAAAAGCGAAGGTTCTTCTCTGTTTTTAAAGTTATAAAAATGAAAAAGAAAGTTATAGTTAAAGTTAAGAAGAAAATGAAAGATGAAGAAGGTGGACAAATCAGAAAACAAGAAAAGCGACTATGTACAAATGGAGTGAGTGGAGAAGAAAGAGTTGGAAGAGGTGGTGATATAATTTACAGAAATGAGAGAAAGGAAAGAAAGGAAGGAATACTTACCTAGGTTGAGTGATGACTTACCTGGAAACCGTTGCATGTTCTACCTTTGCTTCGGAGACGTTCAACGCATAGATCATAAGCTCGAGCTCAGTCCCCGTGCACATTATATCGTCAAGCCTAGCAAGAACGAAGTGATGAGGATCTTGGAAGAGGAGAACGTCTTCATGAACTATCGCTGGCTCTCACGTAGCTTAGTTATACTTGCTTTGGATTTCACTTGTAAACTCAACAAATACAACCAAGGTAAAGTAGAAGAGGAAGAAGAAAGCAAAACAAAATAAGAACATAAAAAGAAGCTTTTACCTTTATTAATTGCAGAGACAATGGAGGAAAGGAGGAGGGTACATCGGTGTCACTCTCAACGTCAGCCTCTCTCTCTTACTTACATGAATCTTCTTCTACCCTAAGTTACATACAAATTACATAAAAAGAAAAGAAAAACCTAAACTACAAAGAATGAAAACTAGGCTAAATCCTAATCTGCATGGTCGTCCATTTTCAGCGTAAGTATAGGCCTTTTATAGGCATAAACCCAACAACCAGGATCCCGGGGAGGTCGGGGGAGCAAACGCTCCCCCTAACTCCCCAACAAAGCCGCGAAAACGCGGCTTGGGCCGCGTTTCCGCGGCCAGGGTGTGGCCCTGGCCACACCCTGTTGGTGGGTTTCTCTGGGAGTTTCTTCTGCCTTTATCTTCAGTTTGTTTCTTCGTTTGGGTCCAGGATTCTGACGAAATGGCCTTGGATTCTTGGCTTTAACCGATCGATCTTGAGAGGATTCTTCTCAACCGGTTTCAACCTCTTGATTTTGCCCTGATTTAGTGAGTGCGAATTAATTATGATTTAATTCAGAATTTTGGTGGGCTTTGGCTCATTTCTCTTCAACTCCTTAAAGATTGGGCCTGCAAATAAATCAACAATTAATTAGGACAATGCAGGCTTTTATTCTATAATAAGTATGGACATATGATATTAAATATGCAATATTAGCGACCAATCACATGAAATCTAAAAATAAGTTTTGTTAAATACAAAACTCCAAACATATGAAATAAACCATCAAAATAAGTTTTTCCAAATATGTGAAGCACAGATGCTTATAGATGAAATCTAATATACATTAAATCATGTAAACTTATTTTGATTCTATCTATTAATAAAAACCATATATATGTATAGTTGAAATCCAAAACTGGTTAAAAAAAAATCAAGACATATTAAACTTGTGTGTGTGAATTTGAGCATATCAATACTATCTATCTTTACACAAGATCTAAACAAACTGAAGTCTTCTTGTCGATCATCATCCTCAAGACGACCCGATACAAACACAATCCAACGAGCTTGACTCCATATGAGTGCTAGATGCGATCTTGACGCGCGAGTTCTTGAATCTACATGTGATAGCTCCAAAACTCCTTTGTTGAAGCAAAACACCTACTAATATCTTGATCAATAACTGAAACTATATAAACATAAGATTATTAGTAAACTAACCTTCATAAGTTAGTCATCATCAAAACTAAGGTGAAAGGCTTCTGGGCTAACAATCTCCCCCTTTTTGATGATGACAAAACTTATGAGGTTATATATATGTATCCATTAAGGATAGGCTTCCTAGAGGCTCCCCCTTAAGATATGCATAATCAATAAACATATAAAGATATACAATGAAGCTCAAGATGCTAAAAAAACAACATATATGCATAACACAAAGTAAAATATGCATATATAAACCTGAATTCTTCTCCCCCTTTTTGTCACTCATCAACAAAGGGTGAAGACAAACAAACAATAAACATATTTTAAAAACAAAATTTTGATACCAATAAACACAATCAATTGAAAGAACCAATTGAAAAAAAACAATCTTTTTTTGAATTGATACCAATAAAAGAACATGATATTAATTGAAAATAAACACCAAATTTTTAAGTAAACACTATATTTTGCAATAAGAATACTAATTTGAAAATAATACCAATTTAAAATTATTGATACCAATATTGAAAATGTAAGCATATACCAAAGCAAAATATTTTTCATCATAAGGAGTGGGAGCAAGATACCAATTAAAAAGTAAAACTAATTGAAAGATAAAATAAGAATTTTTCTCCCCTTTATGAAATACCAATAAAAATAATGCATAATCTTGTATATGATATCAATTGAAAAATAATTGACATTAAGAACTAAATCAAGCTAGGTATGAAATAATTTGTGCCAGAGATGTATAAATAAAACAAGCACAATCAAATCATATATATGTATGTATGAAAATAGAAATATCAATTGAAATTGATGCACATTGAAATTTGAAGCATACATATATAAGAAGCCAAATATGAGTATACAAAATAAAATTCCATGACGATCATGTGTTTAACTCATACCTACCACCCTATTCATGCACATGTTTAAAAGATATTTAATAAGGGTATACAAGGCATGGTCGCCCATCCAATCGCCCTTAGAAGGTAGGGGTTTTCAAAAATTAAGAGTTTGAAAATATAACATGTTTGAAAATCACTACCAATTAAAGAATAAAAACTAATTTAAAGATAATATTTGAAACTAGTACGAAATCCTTCAAAACATGAAACCGAATCATATATCCCATGAAAACATGAAAATCACACAATAATTGACACTCAAAGTCTATAAAGCACATATATGCTCATGAAATAAAAGTTCATGAGTTAACATCAGATATAGAGTGTAAGAATCATGTAATAGGCAGAATCGTGGAGATAAGACATTGAAGCTCATATGAAATTCCTTTATAAACATGAAAAACATGAAAATTTAATTCTCATCAAAATGATCAAACTTCAAGGATATGTATGTTTTGTCTAAACTAGAAGTATATATACATATCCCAAACACAAATGAGTCCATAATAGTTTTGCATGAAAAGCAAGTGACTCTAAGATAGACATGTATATCTAATAGTTTTAGACAAAATTAATATATACATGAAGATAATATATTTTTATGAAAACATATACAAAATAGGAAAAACAAGTAAAGATGCAAGAATCATCAAAACTAGGTTATACAAGTACATCCAATGGGTACAAATGAGCAAAATAGCACAAATATATAATAATCAAATGTGGCTCACTAGTTGTACAAAGTATAAACACAAGTTTTGATGAAAACTACATCTAAACAAGTAATCAAAACATGAGTATAAAAGAAAACATAAACCAATATGATTATTAGGGTAAATGCATGTTCTTTTAGAGCTAAGATATACACAATAGTTAAACTAAAGTGAGAATACAAAATAATAGTCCATATAAATATGGGTATATCTTAAATACTACATATGTATATCACAAGTCTAATTAACATGGCATTTAACATAATAATCATGAAAAATCAAAACATGCTAAATGTCAATCAATAAGAGCATGTATACAATATAAGGAGTTAGAGATAGTTACCAAAACCAATAGGGCTAATCTTTAGGTCTCCAAACCATGGTGGTCCTCCCACCAAACTTTTCTTGAAAGTGATGCATCCAAAATTGTCACCATTTAGCTCAGAACGCATCCACCATTAAGGCACCAACACCCTCACGTCAAGTGAGAGCCCACACCTACATCAAATACAATAGGGGTTGATCTTGGTACCCATACCTCATTGGGTCCATGGGGGTTAGCACCTTTCCTAACCCAAACAAATTTATTTGCAAAATTTGAATTATGTATTCTATCATAACAAAACTTTGCAAGATGGCCCTTACGTGCACAATGTGTACAAGTGTACACATGAGCATACATAGAAACATAGGTGTGTGCATGATGAGCATGTGTATGCCGTGGTTTGTGTGCATGCATATGAGGAGAATGTTTCTAATATGGATTCCAATTTCTTGTAATCCATTGCACATTGGCTCAAAGTGGAGCCCAAACAATCAACACTCTTCTTTAACATAATTATATCATTTTCAATATTAGAAGAAGAAGTAGAGCATGCATTCTTATCAATAGATGGTGATTCTATAGTAGCATGACAAACATAAGCATCAAAATCATTTTTCAAAGAGGTGTTTTTCTTTTGAAACAAATTCCAATTCTTTTGAAATTAAAGAAATTTTATTTTCAAAGAATTGTTCTCTTTTAAAACAATTTCAAGTTTTGAAGACAAAACCTTATTTCTCTTCAAAACATCATCACTATCATTTTTATTTTTTAAAATTTCATTTTCTTTTAAGGAAAGGTTAAGTTGAGTTTTCAAGGAGTCTCTTTCACTTGAAATCTCAACCTTCTCTTGTAAAATCATGTTTAGTTTTGAACACAAATCCTTATTTTCTTCATTTGATTTAAAACTTTTCTTTTCTAAAACTTTGTACTTTGAGAGCAAGTCTTCACATAATAAAGATAGTTCTTCATTTAATGCATGTGCATATCAGTACAAGAAGAACTAGCACTATCATCTAGTTTAGTGTCTGAGTTTACCTCAAGGGAGTCATTCCCTTGGACCATGAAGTAAGTTTCGTTGGACTCACCTCCACTAGATACTTTCTAAGTGTGTTTCTAAGTGCCATTAGGGCTTGTACATTGGCCTTTATATGCTTGCTATTACTAAGATAAGATTTCTTGGTAGCGGCAAGGTAAACATGCAATCCTAGGATTTTAAGGTGTATACTCATCTTATACTTTCACATATCAATGTTGGTAACATCATACATGGGAGGGGTCATGAAATTCATGAGTGTATATACTATATGTATGCAAATGCAAATCTAGGTTAGCAAGCCAAGTCTCACTCCTAGGTGGTTAAACCTAATATCAGGAGCGTAGGCTCTGATACCAATTGAAAATACACCTAGAGGGGGGTTAATACATGTATGAGCTAATCTAATACAAATGATGTGGAATTAAAAACTAATTGCAACACACTATGTGTAACCAAAGAGTGTAGCCGAATTTTCGATGACGGGCTCTGGTCTATCTCCGCTAGATTCTTCTAAATAAGAGTTGAGATGCTATATGAAGTTCTCTTTGTTCAACACAAGTATGGGCACACAAACAATACCAAGCATATAAGTGATATTAACATTATAAAGCAATACAAGATATAAGAGAGATAGAGTTTAGAGATAGTGGATCAAATGCAAACATTAAGATATATTTCGAGGTTCGAGCCACTGCTCTACGTCCTTGCCTTCACACAGAAGGATTTCTACTATGTCCACACAAGACCTCCCACACAGGGAACCTCCACCGAGGAATTACAACTCTACAATTGGAGTTCACAACTCCACTCTCAAATACAACCACCTCTACTCAAGAGGCAAGGCACAAAGCCAAAACAACAATCACCACTACACAAGAGAGATGGGCACAAACCCAAACAACAATCATCTCTACACAAAGAGGGATAAGGCTCAAAGTCAAACTCCACCACAATCACCTCTACACAAGAGGGACAATCACAAACCCAAAGTAAAGGAAGATTACAACTTGGTGATCTCAAAGACCAAAAATAACCCTTGGTGATACAATAGACCACAAACAATTTTTCCCACAAAAATAAGATCCTATAGATAGGATAGAGATGATAGCTCAAGTGTGAGAAAACAAGGTGTTTGGACAAAAAATCACAAAGAAAAATACTTGGGAAAAATGCTAGAAGAAGATAGAAATGAAGATCAAGACCAATTTCCCAAATACTCTATTTTTTCTTGATTTTTTCAACCCTTGAAAACAAATAAAAGGATAAATCATTTAACCACAAAAACTCTTTTAAACTTGCTGCTAAACCACTAGTATAGATGGGAAAATTTGCTCTTTAAATCCTTATTAAAAACAGCCCAAGAGGACCCCTTTATATAGGCCCCAAATAATAGAGCCGTTGGCAGCTGGAAAGGGCAGAAATACCCTTACGGTCGACCGCCCGATCGACCAGCGCAACAATCATATTTTTGACCGTTGTGCCTCCGGTCGACCGGCTCCACCCGAGACTTGGGTGGTTTCAGTCGGTCGACCGCGCAGTCGATCGACCTACTTGGCTGGCCTGTGCACGTTTCTCAGCACATCAGTCGACCGGTCTGGTCAACCGATCCCTAGTCCGGTCGACCGCCAGTGTGATCTGGCTGAAAAATTGGGACTTAAAACTTGGTTGATTTAACATCTAAAAATCCTATAAAATCCTATAAATTCCACAAAAATAAGTTCTTGTAAGATATTTGAATAACAAATATGTGTGACCAAAAATCAAAACATATTACAAACTATTTGAACTATTTTTGTGATATTGAAATTAGGCTTAAACACAAAAACCGTATTTTCCAAAAACCATACTTTGAAATGGAAATCCGATTTTTCCCAAACTTGTATAAATACAAAAACAAGATATTTAAACTCTTTTTGAAGCATATTATATATGGATAGTATCTAATACACATGTAATAGATATATCTATGTTTTTGACATGAAATCCAAAAATAAGTTTTGTTAAATACAAAACTCCAAACACATGAAATAGACTATCAAAATAAGTTTTTTCAAATATGTGAAGCACAAATGTACATAGATGAAATCTAATATACATTAAATTATGTAAACTTATTTTGATTCTATCTATTCATGAAAACCATATATATGTATCGTTGAAATCCAAAACCGGTTAAACCTAAAACCAAAACATATTAAACTTGTGTGTGTGTGTGTGTGTATGTGTGAACTTGAGCATATAAATACTGTCTAACTTTACACAAGATCTAAATAAACTAAAGTCTTCTTGTCGATCCTCATCTTCAAGAAGACCCGATCCAAACGCGATCCAACGAGCTTGACTCCATAGAGTGCTGGATGCAATCTTGACGCGCGAGCTCTTGAATCTACATTTGATAACTCCAAAACTTCTTTGTTGAAGCTAAACACCTACTAATATCTTGATCAATAACTAAAATTATATAAACACAAGATTATTAGTAAACTAACCTTCATAAGTTAGTCATCATCAAAACTAAAGGTGAAAGGCCTCTGGGCTAACAGAGTCTTCATCGACAACAATACACTGGTCACGAGGTAAATAAGGCTGGTGACTACTCCAGAAGGAGCTGGCTCGACAATCAACGTCGGAGACGTCGGGCTGGTGATTACCCTAAGACCAGTTGTTACCAAAACTGGTGGCATCATGAAAACTATTGTCATCTCGCCAGCCGATTCTGACGGAAGTGCGATCAGTTCCATCGATAACGTGGAAGGGATGGAAGCCCTCGTCTCCTCAGCCGTTGTAAAATAAACAGCAGACTCTTATTGGTAAGGAGGCAGGTCGCGATATAGGACATCCAACTCTGTGACATCTACAGTAGCCGAGGTACTTGTCTCCTCTCAGACCACCCCAGAAAGGCCCTTCGGCTCCTTTGAAGTTGATGTGGCTAGAGACAGAATACCTGCAAGAGTATTTTGTTAGGACCAAGGTAAGCAAAAAAAGGGGCAAGCAAGGGTCGTTTACAGGTTACTATAGCATTACCAAAAGAAGCTGAAGTTTAGGTAATCATGGCCCCAGACTTAATCGCCTCTTCAACAATGTCCTTGGAGGCTCCCTCGATGGCGGTGCTGACTTTGATTGGCTCAATAGCAGAGACCCCGACAGTGGCGAGAGAAGACCAATTTTTGCCAAATCATCAGAGGCTGGCTCAGGAAGAAGTTCATCAGTCCTGAGAGTCTCAGTAATTGTGGTAGTACCCGGTCCTCCTTTACTCGCCATAGGTTCTGTGACCAATCCCCTTGAATTGAAGCCATTGGGCTTTCTTTGCCCTCGCCAGCACTGGAGGGACCGACGTCGGCTGTACAACCCTCAGGTTCATCGGAGACGAAGTAACTAGCTTTGTCACCCTCCCTGTAGGTGAACAGTGGATCATAGTAATCTCCTTGTTCCCCCGCGATCTCGATTCATGCATCCCAAATTAACAAGTTAGCTGCACGAGTAAAGAGAATAATTAAAAAATCTTGCAAATGGTAACTAATCTTACCCAAACCTGGAGCGGCCTTTTCAGCTACTTTCTTCTACACTGATAGTTTTATAACTAACAGGGTAGATGGACAGACGATCGCAACTGATTTGCTCTCCATAAAGACTGGAGTACGGCGGTGAGGTTTCTTTACTACCCTCTTCCTACGAGGTTCGCCCTTTCACTTCCACTTGAAATAAACATCTGGGTTTTCCTCTTCTTCCTCTTCCATTTCCACTTCCTCTATAGGAATCGTGCCTACCCTATCAGGAGCATCCCATGGTTGCTCGACGCCAGCAACATCCCCGAAATGAGGGCTTTCAATATCAGAAGCTTCGCTGTCAATGACAGCGATAAACTCAGGAAGGCCTGGCACTCAAACTCTTTTGCCCTCCTCTTAATAAGTTGCCCTCTGCTTCATCCACTTAGAGATCCACTTCAAGCCAAAGGAGTTAATGTTGAACCCAACTGGCATGGAATTGGAGGTCTTGTAGCACTGAAACCTCAAAGTCATTAGTAGGTTTGGGGTTCTCAACGACATGCACAGTCATGCCTCAGAGCACCGGCAATAAAATATCGCCAAGCTTGAGCACCATCGATCAGGCTCCCCATGAAAGCGAAGTTGGTGTTTGGATTGCCGACGTATAGCTGGTCGTATCCGAATTGGCGAACAACACAGTCAGGGTCATACGATTCCAGGTAGCAGATGTCTCCACTCTGGTATACCAAGTGGGAAGGCTTGATGCTTACTAGCCACTCGAACACTCCGCGGCTCAGTGATGTTCTACCATTTCTGGCATCCTTGAAATCTTCACCATAACCAACATTTCGAATGTAGGGGAAATATCGAAAAAAACTGTACACGTCATGGCGGCACAGTAGTTTGCGGACCGCGGCCACATAGATTCGCTCCAATGAAGACCCTTCGAACCAGCGAAGGTACACAATCCGAACACCCTCTGGAGGCTCTTCCCCAGGTTGGATGACTGCCGGACAGTGAAGGAAAAACCATGCCATCAGATATGTGTATGGCATTTCAAATATAAGGTTCGTCCCATCGTGAGATAAAACCGTTCCTTTACCCCTCTTCGTTACGGGTGGCCTACAGAAGGCCTCTGTTAGTGCACGAAGACCTCGTTATATGCAACACACGATAGCCAGAAGTAGCTCGAGAGAGCGACTGTGCACCAAGAGAATGACTGGAAGTAATGCCGTCAGAAAAATGGCATCATTGGAAGGAGACGAGACTACACACCTCTTCAACTAAACCGACAAAAAGCCCGCCAAAAGTGCTTTTCGAGATATCAGTTAATGAGCTTGGTGATGCAAACTCTTAAGGGTATCTCCCTTCTCATAGACACCATCATCTTCTTCCAGAACGACGTCTCCATGGTCGTGCTCCTTCATCATTCGAATGATGTCCTCCTCTACCACCCCGAATCAAGCTTCTTCAGGACCGTCCTCTAAAGTGGGAAACGGATAATCTGCCCAACTTTTTATATCATTTGAATTTCTCTTGTAGTCGTCGTGCACATCCAAACAGATATAGAAATGGCATATCAGCTCTCTGTAAGTCTCGAACAAGGTGGGCTCATGCTTCTCTAGTAACGCCAGCTCCACTTCGCAAGGTAAATACTCCTCATAGGAAGAGATCCCATTGGGAAGGAAGAAACCTCCCACATCTCATGCAAAGCCATGCCCAGTTCACCCACGGGAGTGAAGAAAGTCCCTGTGGCCTGGCAGTACAATCCCAAGATGGCAACGCTATCTGAATACTATAGCATGTGGCCCTAACAGCTTCACGAAGTCCAAGTCTGTCCAGGTCCTCCCCGAAGTAAGCTAGGATGTACAGGGTCAAGTTCTTTCACCAGGCCTTTGGAGGATGAATCCAACCTGGGGCTCTGAAGTCCGTCGGCGGATAGTTGCTACTGACCTTAAAGAACTGATTGCCAAAAGTCTGGGCCATGGCCGGGTTCTCCCCCACGAGATGTCTTGTAAAACGTTTCGAAGGTGCAGACCTAGTATGCACTGAGGGGACCTGCCCTGGTGTAACTGTGAGAGGAAGCTGTCTAACTCCCACGTGGACCAAGTCAGTAGTCCGGGTCACTTGGCAAATCATCTTCCTAGACCTCATGACACACTAAAAGAAGGATAGTGGGAAGTGTCGCTTGCTTGACGGAAGATAATACTTCTCGTCATCCAGGGTGAAAATCCACTGCCCTTCCCCGACTAGCAGTTGTTGATCTGTGTCGGGTGCCGCATCCCCTAACATGAAGCTTGGCTTCCAGTAGATCTTCTAGTCACAGACTTCTAAAGGAGAAGTGGTCAGTATATTCCTCATCGTGCGCTGGTCTCCAGTTTGAATTAAAATGTAACGATCAGGGGTACTCCTTTCACTGAGTAAAGATGCCTGCCCTTGGAACTGCAGACTGACTTTTTCATCCAATCCCTTGGCTGACCCAAAGAGACTGTTCAAAGGTCCGGGAGTATAATGCACTGCAAAAATAGAAAAAAGAGGCAAATATGTTAGCCTATGGACAAAAAGGAAAAATGAATGCAAAGAAGTCCTAACAAGCACAGCTTCACTTGAAAGCGAAGCTAGCTCAACAGGCACAGCTTCGCTTTTCAAGCGAAGCTATCTCAGCAGGCACAGCTTCGCTTTTCAAGCGAAGCTAACTCAGCATCAGCTTCACTCTGAAACTTAACTTCGCACTCTGTGCAAAGGTAGAGTGCAGAAAGTCACAAGGACTAGCTTCGCTGGTGAAGCTTAAAAGGAACTTATGCCTAAAATAGGCCAAAGGACTTAAAATCCTCCAATCAGCTTAGGTCTGAAGCTCATCTTCTCTCCTACAAAGAAGCAGAATGCAAAAGCCAAGGGCTAGCTTCACCTGAAAGCTATGAGAAGAAACTCTAGTTTTGATCAAAAAAAATTAAAGGGAAATAAATCCTCTAAAATTTGACAAAATCAATTTTAAGGGAGTCTGGCTCCCTGAGATCATTAGATGATGATGAATCTTAAAAAAAATCCACCAGGGATTAATCAGCACTGACCCTGAGAGGAACCAACCCTAACCGGTAATGGGTCTTTCGACCATCGGAGGAGGCGTCGCCGCCATTGCAGTGGTGGCGGTTTCTTTTTCAACGCGTTGTTTTGATGCCATAGAATCTAGCTGAGATCAAATGGAGTTCGAAGGAAGGAGAAGAAGAGATCTTCGGAATCTTTGAAAATTCTTGAAACTTTGGAAGAGAAGTTAACTTCTCTAAAAATTCAGCCGAGTTGGCTTTTTATAGGCCTTGTGCCTCTAGCTTCACCTCCTCAAAAGGAGTACAACCTGTCATTTCAAATTAAATTTGAAATGACGGTTTGAGGTTCGAGAACTTAAACAGAGAAGTTATTTAGGTTCGCTCAGATGCGAACTTTAATTTCGTGTGCAGTTTTATCTCAACTCCGCTGTGAGCTCGTCATTAGCTTCGCGAGAAGCCTGGTCTGCTCTGCTGAGAGCTTATACTTTGCTTCGCTTGAAGCTTCTTTTTAGCTTCGCTGAGAGCTTATTCCTCATGAATTCCTAGGGAAACCAAACTAGTTACCTAGTTCAATGTGCAGTTGCACCTAGTGGACTTTCCTGACCTAAGCGATTTAGATATCAGGCTTTAGATTCAAAGTGTTTCAGAATCTGTACCAATCCATTACAGATTAATGAAAACTTTGAGGGGCTTTTGTTGGCACTACAAGAAAAAAAAGCTCCTGGGTAGCACTTCAACTGGTCTAAACTACGTCCACACTCGACGACATGTATAAAAGTCAAAATTATGGACGAGCTGATGACCAGTTCTATACCTACTCCAGAGGCCAAGTAGGGCTATAAGGTTAGGTTTGTTCAACATATAGCCTCGCATGAGCCCAAACAGGGATAGTTTTGCTCATAACCTTATCAAAAGGCCAAAGCCACTAGCTTCCCAAGAAGCTTCAATCAGCCCCACTGAAGGCTAATCTTAGCTTTGTTGGAAGCTTTCTCACCAACTTCGCTAGAAGTGTGGTCCGGCTCTGCTCTGAGCTAACTTTCTAGCTTCGCCTGAAGCTTCACCTAGCTTATTAAATGAGCTAACTTCTAGCCTCGCGTGAAGCCTTGAATATAGCTTCGCCTAAAGCTTTTTAAGATGAACTTCGAATGAAACTCTTACTTAGCTTCGCCGTGAGCTTTTTCAAGTCATCAGTTGACCATTTCAAAATCCTACGAGGGATTAATGGGTAAACCCCACACTTTAGTGGGGTTAACGCCACTTTAAGTGGGCGGTTACACCCGTCCACTTCGTCCCACATTAAGTGGAGACAATTAAGCCGCAATGGCTATCAGTAGCTCGCACGAACCTCCCAGCTTCGCCTGAAGCTTGCATCTAGCCTCGCGACAAGGCTATTTCGAGTCTCACGCGAAGCTAACAGATTGATTCGGCCTTGATGAATTCAAGGGGGCAGTTACACCTCTATTTTTACTATAAATAGCCCCTTCCAAGAGAGAAGATGGGCTAAAAATTTGGAGAGATCGAAAAGACCTTCAGCCCAAAAGTGTACTTTTACTTTTAAGCTTCCAAAGCTCCAGAGACTCAATTGTCTTTCATCCAGGGTCTCAACACTCTAAGTCTTCTATCTGTTGGCCCAAGAGGTTACACTCTCCAATTGTTTTGTGTTTTGATGATGACAAACCAAATTAGAGCTATTTGGTACTAACAAGTTTGTTAAGATGAGTTTCAGGTTTTGTACCATGTTTAGAGACCATTTGCTTAGCTATTGCAAGAACTTCTAAGTTCCACCAAGCTAGGAAGGCAAATTGCACATCAAGGAAGGATCATAGAAGAGAAGGCACTAGCAAGGCATTGGATGGCTCAAAGACTTGAAGATAGCTCAAGAAGTCTTCATGTATTTTGTTTTTCAGTTTATAGTATGCTAAAGAATAGTGGAAAGGTTTGAAGCTCTATCACACACGTTTTTGCGCACATGTTCATTCCAAAATAATTTCTTATAAATTATACAAAAATATTTTGCATACAAGTTTTTGCCTACAGATATATATTTATGTTTTATACTATTCCCTGTTCAAAAGTATTTTTGTTAAAATCAAAATCCTCTTTGTTTTCTTTTCTAAAATCAATTTTTGACCTAATCCGGTCGACCGGGGCAGTCGACCGAGTCTGTGTCAGTCTGGTCCGGTCGACCGGACCAGTCGACCGAAGTTCTGGCAGATGCACATATCCATGTGCATGTCTGTCGGTCGACCGAGGCGGTCGACCGGACTATTGCTTTTGCTCACAGGTTTTATCGGTCGACCGGGTCGGTCGACCGCTAGCCTATAACGGTCGAATTTTTGTACTACCGGTCGACCGGCCCGGTCGACCGATCTGACCGTTTGAACAGTAACGGGCAGATTTTTAAGAGCTGTTTATTTTTGTCTTTTGTGTTTAAAAATTCATTTAAAGATATATTTTGATCTAATTACCTCCTAAACATCAGTAATTATGTTTTGTCCCTAAACCCTAGCCCTCTCCTATAAATAGGGGTGTTTGGGGAGAGATTGGTTACAATAACAATTATTGCTAAAAATTCAAAAGTTTAAGGCTTTCAAAGTTTTTGGTTTTTGTGCTAAATTCTCTCAATTTTCTGAAGGGTTTTCAAAAGTTTTTCTCTGATTTCAATTTCTTTTCCTTACACAAAAGAGCTTCAATTCTACTCATTATTCTCTAAGGACCTTTGTAAGGGAAGAGATTTTTGAAAGAGAGAGTTTGTGGTCTTTTGACTACCAAGGAAATTACTTGTTCTTGAGATTGTAGGAGTTGGGTACTCCATTGTAATTGTTCTTTGTGATAGTGGAAGTAGCTAGAATCCTTCTGGGGAAGGCGGGGAGTAGAGCTGGGTGCTCGAACCTCGATAACATATCCTTGTGTTTGCGATTGGTTTACTTTCTTGCACTCTTTACTATACTTGCTCTTATTCTTGCTCATCATAATCATTGTCATATTTACTTGCTTGCATTCATCTTGTGAAACTTGATTGTTGTAGCTTTAAATTTTTTATTTGCCCCGTGATTAGCATTGTCACCTATTCACCCCCCTCTAGGTGACTTTTCAATTGGTATCAGAGCTTGGACTCTAGGTTTGGCTTAACATCCATAGAGAGATCCTTAAAATATTGCTAATCAACATTTTCATTTCATTCATTCATCACTAGTAAACATGGCCGACAACATTAAATCCCCACCTAAATTTGATGGCCTCAATTTCCCAATTTGGAAGGTTAGGATGACTATATTTTTGCAATCTTTGGGTAGCTTAGTAGCCAAGTCCTTGACCAAACCCTATGTAGCACCCGATGGTGATGAGAGCACTTGGACCGACCTTGACTTTAAACTATATGAGGCTAACTCCAAGGCCCAAAACTCCCTATTAACCGCCTTGAATGAGGATGACCTTACAAGGGTAATTCATTGCCAATCCGCCTATGAGATTTGGCAACACTTATTGGTCACACACGAGGGGACTTCACAAGTCAAGAGAGCTAAGATAGATCTCTTGAGGTCCCAATATGAGTCATTTAAAATGCTTGATGATGAGTCTATTGATAGTATGGCTACAAGGTTTACTAAAATCACTAATGGTCTTTCTTCCTTAGGTGATGACATCTCCAACGATCAAAAGGTGCGGAAAGTAATTCGGGCTCTTCCTTCATCATGGGAGATCAAGGCCACCACCTTAAAGGAGTTGAACGACAAGGACGAGATGGACATCATTAGTCTCATTGGGAACCTAAAGACCCATGAGATGGAGAAGAAGGCAAGAGAAGAAGCCACTACTTCAAAGAAGAAATCCATAGCCTTCAAGACTTCATCCACCAATGATGACGATGATGAAGACGAAGAAGAAGATGAGGAGCTAACTCTACTTGTGCGGAATGTCAAGAGGTTGTACCGAAAGAACAAGTTCAACTTCCGGAGAAGATTCGAGGGCAAAGAGGAGCGGAAGATCATTTGCTATAATTGCCGCAAACCCGGACATATCATGGCGGATTGTCCGGAGTTCAAGAAGAAGATGACTTCCTCCTTCAAGCCAAAGAAACCGGAGGAGAAGAAAGCCTACAAAGCAACATGGGATTCGGAAAGCGAGTCCGAAGAGGAGGTGGATCAAGCTAACATGTGTTTCATGGCAAACACACCCAAGGTAACCCCTCAATCCCTTGATGATGAAGATGATGATGTAAGTAAGGAAGTTCTAGTGCATGCTTTTGTAGAACTTTCTGAAACTTATGATAACAAGAAATTGAATGCATAAAATTACAAAAAGAAGTTGCTTTTCTTAAGAATCAACTTGCCATTGTTTCTAAAGAAAAAGATGATATTTCTTCTAATTTCATTTCCATGCAAAAAGAATTTTGTGCCTACAAGAGTACTTGTAAGGCAAAATCTCCTATTATTGATGAAAAAGAAATTTCTTCTTTTAAATCCAAAATGAATGATTTTGAAAAAGTTTTAAAAGATTGTGCCTTTAATACTAAGAAACTTGAAGAAAAATTTTCTAAAAAGCACACATCTCATGCTAAGATTCCTCATGCTCACACTACACCTAACACGTCACATGTTCATGCTCACAATGCCCATGCTCACAAATCACACACTCATTATGCTTTTAAATATGGTAGAGTATATAGATGCACATATTGTGGCAAAATGGACATTTAGCTAAGTTTTGCTATGATCAACTAAATAGAACAAATAATCTTGTTTGGGTTCATGACACTAACCCTAGAGGACCCAAGAAAATGTGGGTACCAAAATCAAGTCTTAAATTGTTTGATGTAGGTACACACCAAAGCTCCAAGACGTAGGGAGCGGTGGTACCTTGATAGTGGTTGTTCAAGACACATGACATGGGACATCAATAACTTCACAACCCTATCAAGGTACATGGAAGGTGGCACCGTCACCTTCGGGATGACTCCAAAGGAACTATCATCGGTATAGGTAACATTCAAATTGGTGCATCTCCTATTATTGAGAATGTTGTTTTAGTAGATGGTTTAAAACATAATTTGCTTAGCATTAGTCAACTTTGTGATCGTGGACTTAAAGTTGTTTTTGATGATACTTCTTGTAAGATTTTTGATGTTAAATCCGATATTTGTATTCTCACCGGTTTTCGTGATAATAATGTTTATATTATTGACATGCTTAATTTAGATTGTTCTACTAAATGCTTAAATGCTTTTGATGAAAATTCTTGGCTTTGGCATAGAAGATTAGGACATGCATCTTTTGACCATATCTCTAGGATTAATTCAAAGGAATTGGTGAAGGGTATACCTTGCTTGGATTTTGAGAAAGACCGCATTTGTAGTGCGTGCCAACTTGGGAAACAAACCAAGTCTTCCTTTAAACCAATCAAGGATATCATGTCAACTAGGCCTTTAGAATTAATTCATATGGATCTTTTTGGACCAACTAAAACTAAGAGTTTAAATGGAAGTAGATTTGCATTTGTTTTAGTTGATGATTTCTCCCGTTTTACTTGGGTTTTCTTTTTACAAAATAAAGATCAAACTTTTTCTCATTTTAAAATTTTTCGAAAAAGAGTTGAAAAAGAAAAGGGTTTTCCGATTTTGAGAATAAGGAGTGATAGAGGTGGTGAGTTTGTTAACCAACTCTTCATGACTTATTGTGATGAAAAGGGAATTAAGCATGAAATGTCTTGTCCTAGAACTCCACAACAAAATGGAGTTGTAGAAAGGAAAAATAGAACACTTCAAGAGATGGCTAGGACAATGATAAGTGAATATGACCTCCCTCAATATTTATGGCCGAGGCCGTAAACACCGCATGCTATATATCAAATCGTATTTATTTGTGCAAAAATTCTTCAAAAACATCATTTGAAATGTATCATTCTAGAAAACCAAATGTTGCATATTTTAAAGTTTTTGGATGCAAGTGTTTTGTTTTGAATACTAAGGATAATTTGGGTAAATTTGATGCTAAGGCTTATGAGGCTATCTTTGTTGGATATTCCTCTACTAGCAAAGCATATAGAGTTTTCATTAGATCTTCTCAAACCATTGAAGAATCCATGCATGTTAAGTTTGAAGAATCTAATGTGTTTGTTGAGAATGTTGTAGAGTTTGAACCATTAGGTGAAGACATGGAGAGACTATCCTTGAAGGACTCACCCGCTCAAGAAGAAAAGCTAGATCCTATTGGTGAAGTTCAAGAGGATAAGGAGGAAAGCACTCAACCGCTTCCTAAAGCTTGGAGATACGCTACAAATCATCCTAAGGAGCTCATCTTGGGTGATGCATCTAAAGGAGTCACAACGCGCTCCAAACTCCATGACATATGTGGTAACTTTGCTTTTATTTCTCATTTTGAACCCAAAGGCATTCTCGAAGCCGAGACGGACCCATATTGGTTGCTTGCCATGCAAGAGGAACTCAATCAATTTGAGCGCAACCAAGTTTGGCACCTTGTTCCTAAGCCCCACGATAGACCAATAATTGGTACTAAGTGGATCTTTAGAAACAAGATGGATGAGTCCGGAAATGTCATTAGGAATAAAGCTAGGTTAGTGGCCCAAGGTTACACTCAAGTTGAGGGAATTGACTTTGAGGAGACCTTTGCACCCGTAGCACGGCTTGAAGCCATACGGATGACACTAGCTTTTGCATGTTTTAAAAATTTTAAACTTTTTCAAATGGATGTAAAAAGTGCATTTTTAAATGGTTTTATTAATGAAGAAGTTTATGTTGCTCAACCTCCCGGTTTTGTTGATCATGTTCATCCCGATTTTATTTTTAAACTTGATAAAGCTTTGTATGGATTGAAACAAGCTCCAAGAGCTTGGTATGAAAGGCTTTCTAGTTTTCTCATTTCAAATGATTTTATTAAAGGCAAAGTGGACACAACTCTTTTTACTAAGCATGTTGATAATGATATTTTAATTGTGCAAATTTATGTTGATGATATAATTTTTGGATCTACTAATGAGCTTTTATGCAAGGATTTTGAGAAAGTCATGCAACTTGAATTTGAAATGTCTTCAATGGGTGAGCTCAATTTCTTCCTTGGACTCCAAATCAAGCAATTGCAAGACGGAACCTTCATTAACCAAGCCAAGTACGCAAAGGAGCTAGTAAAGAAGTTTGGGCTTGAAGGATCAAAGGCTTGCAACACTCCAATGGCAACTACAACCAAGCTTGATAAGGACGAACAAGGTAAAAATGTTGATATTAAATTATATAGAAGCATGATAGGAAGTCTTTTATATTTGACGGCAAGTAGGCCGGATATCATGTTTAGTGTGTGTCTTTGTGCTAGATTTCAATCGTGTCCTAAAGAGTCTCATCTTATTGCGGTAAAACGCATTATTCGTTATATTAAGGGCACTATTGGAATGGGTCTTTGGTATCCAAAAACTATAGATTTTTCAATGACTAGTTATTCGGATGCCGACTATGCGGGTTGTAGAGTAGATAGAAAGAGTACTAGTGGGACATGTCAATTTCTTGGTAATTGTCTTGTTTCATGGTCCTCTAGGAAACAAAATTCCGTAGCTCTCTCAACCGCCGAGGCGGAGTATGTTGCCGCGGGGGCTTGTTGTGCACAAGTCCTTTGGATGAAACATACTCTCCTTGATTTTGATTTGCACTTTGATCATATAAAAATATTTTGTGATAATACTAGTACTATACACATGACCAAAAATGCAAATCAACATAGTAAGACCAAGCACATTGAGATTAGATATCACTTTCTTAGAGATCATTTTGAGAAAGGTGATATAGATATTGATTATGTTTCCACGGATTTACAACTAGCCGATATTTTCACTAAACCTCTTGATTTTGCTAGATTTTCGTTTATTTGTGGAGAACTTAATGTTTGTATTATTGAATAGACATGTTTTTCATAACCCTTTTTGATGTATGACAAAAAGGGGGAGAATAAGTTTACATGACAAAAATAAGTTCATTTGGTCTTGGTTCCATATGAATTTATATGCTTTAATTTTAAGATTTGTTTTATGAATTTATATGTTTTGGTTTTATGAATTCTTGTGTTTTAGTTGTTTTGGTATTTTTGGTATCAAGAGCAATTTTTGTGCTTTATATATTTGTTTTAATTAGTTTCAATAATTGGTGCATCATTTCAATTATTAGTATCTAGAGCATATTCTTGTGTTTTATGTATAGCATAATTTGAGGGGGAGCTTTCTCCTCCCTATATTTTTGTTAATAGCCTATTTGTTTTGTCATCATCAAAAGGGGGAGATTGTTGGCCCAAGAGGTTACACTCTCCAATTGTTTTGTGTTTTGATGATGACAAACCAAATTAGAGCTATTTGGTACTAACAAGTTTGTTAAGATGAGTTTCAGGTTTTGTACCATGTTTAGAGACCATTTGCTTAGCTATTGCAAGAACTTCTAAGTTCCACCAAGCAAGGAAGGCAAATTGCACATCAAGGAAGGATCATAGAAGAGAAGGCACTAGCAAGGCATTGGATGGCTCAAAGACTTGAAGATAGCTCAAGAAGTCTTCATGTATTTTGTTTTTCAGTTTATAGTATGTTAAAGAATAGTGGATAGGTTTGAAGCTCTATCACACACGTTTTTGCGCACATGTTCATTCCAAAATAATTTCTTATAAATTATACAAAAATATTTTGCATACAAGTTTTTGCCTACAGATATATATTTATGTTTTATACTATTCCCTGTTCAAAAGTATTTTTGTTAAAATCAAAATCCTCTTTGTTTTCTTTTCTAAAATCATTTTTGACCTGATCCGGTCGACCGGGCAGTCGACCGAGTCTGTGTCAGTCTGGTCCGGTCGACCGGACCAGTCGACCGAAGTTCTGGCAGATGCACGTATCCATGTGCATGTCTGTCGGTCGACCGAGGCGGTCGACCGGACTATTGCTTTTGCTCACAGGTTTTATCGGTCGACCGGGTCGGTCGACCGCTAGCCTATAACGGTCGAATTTTTGTACTACCGGTCGACCGGCCCGGTCGACCGATCTGACCGTTTGAACAGTAACGGGCAGATTTTTAAGAGCTGTTTATTTTTGTCTTTTGTGTTTAAAAATTCGTTTAAAGATATATTTTGATCTAATTACCTCCTAAACATCAGTAATTATGTTTTATCCCTAAACCCTAGCCCTCTCCTATAAATAGGGGTGTTTGGGGAGAGATTGGTTACAACAACAATTATTGCTAAAAATTCAAAAGTTTAAGGCTTTCAAAGTTCTTGGTTTTTGTGCTAAATTCTCTCAATTTTCTGAAGGGTTTTCAAAAGTTTTTCTCTGATTTCAATTTCTTTTCCTTACACAAAAGAGCTTCAATTCTACTCATTATTCTCTAAGGACCTTTGTAAGGGAAGAGATTTTTGAAAGAGAGAGTTTGTGGTCTTTTGACTACCAAGGAAATCACTTGTTCTTGAGATTGTAGGAGTTGGGTACTCCATTGTAATTGTTCTTTGTGATAGTGGAAGTAGCTAGAATCCTTCTGGGGAAGGCGGGGAGTAGAGCTGGGTGCTCGAACCTCGATAACATATCCTTGTGTTTGCGATTGGTTTACTTTCTTGCACTCTTTTACTATACTTGCTCTTATTCTTGCTCATCATAATCATTGTCATATTTACTTGCTTGCATTCATCTTGTGAAACTTGATTGTTGTAGCTTTAAATTTTTTATTTGCCCCGTGATTAGCATTGTCACCTATTCACCCCCCCTCTAGGTGACTTTTCAAATATATGTATGCATGAAACAAATAGAGAGGGAAGGAAAAATCACCTCAAGGTGGTGGTTCCGGAGGTGATCTGATTGATCTAGAAATGCTACCCAATCCAATTTGTGTGGAGTCCGAAAGAACCCACTAGAACCCTTTATGATACAACCCATTATGATGTATATATATGAATGATTTTTATTAAAATTTTTACCCTATCTAATTTCCAAAATTTCCAAATAATTTCGGAGTCAATTTTATCAACACCTTTGTCCCAAATGGAGTATGAAAAGATGAAATTGTTGATTTAGGCTCGGGAAGCACAGGAACGACTACTGACTCAGGAACTTGACTTAAGTCAAATAAAGATTCTGGAGTCGAGATTGGTTCAAGAAGTGAGTCAAATCAGGAAGTTAAAATTCAAATCTACATTCATTTCCCCACAATGGAATGTGACTTTCTAAGATTGGTGATTCAAGTTCAAGAATGACAGGTATGGGAATCAAATTGACTCTAAAATATTGCTCAATTGGGTAGTTAAATAGGAGTCTATTTGATTCAAGAATTTGAACTGGATCACAAATTTGAGGATCGACGTCACATTCTTCATTAAGTTCAATTTCACAAAAATGAGAAGTTGCCAGTTTGTCAATGGACTTTCAAAAGTATGAAATTGGTCAAGTTCAATTTATTGATCATAAAAGATTAGTTATTCAATTTCATGATAGATTGGCACAGGATCCAATGTTAACTCGGGAAAAAACCTGAAATCAAGTAAAAACACCTAAGTCATTATGGAATCAGGTAGTGAAATTGAATTACCAAGTTGAGGTTCAGAATCACATTCATGCTCAAGTACAATCTCAGGAAAGATAACTTGCCAAATGTCAATGGGATTTTCA
This sequence comes from Agave tequilana, assembly GCA_038442645.1. Taxonomy (NCBI): domain Eukaryota; kingdom Viridiplantae; phylum Streptophyta; class Magnoliopsida; order Asparagales; family Asparagaceae; genus Agave; species Agave tequilana. Next base: position 168,266 of record JAVJIF010002350.1, on the reverse strand, counting down.
CAGTCTAAGTTTGGTCAAGTTCAAATGGTGTGTCAAAATTGAATCTTGGTTTCTAGAATAACAAGAGTCCGGGTCAGATCAATAGAGTTAGAGATATCTAATTGGTCAAAGGTTGATAAGAGAGAGTTTCCTCATTCCTATAAATGTTGACCAATTGACTCAATTGTGTTTCCAACCTATTGATAGACTGACAAAAGATTTTTGAAATTGTAGCGCAGTCCTGCAAGATTTCTATACTCTTTTCTAGATGTGATGTTTCTTCAAGTGGATGCTCTAGAAAGAAGTGTAGGGATCTTGGTTCCTAAATAATAAGAGTCCTGGGTCACATCGATAGAGTTAGAGATATCTGGATTAGTCAAACGTTGATAAGAGAGAGTTTCCTCATTCCTATAAATTTTGACCAATTGACTTAATTGTGTTTCTAAACTATCAATAGATTGAGAAAAGATTTTTGAAATTGTAGTGCGGACTCCTACAAGATTGCTATACTCTTTTCTAAATATGATTTTTCTTCAAGTGGATGTTCCAGAAAGGGGAGTGTAGGAATCTTGGTTTTGGAAAGATTGTGAAGATTGTGAGTCCAACATGTTTTGAAATTGAAGATTGGACTCACGCAAGAGTTTCTTACTCATTTCCAGCGTAGATGGTTGTTCATTATGAGGAGGGGGAACTGAGTAGACTCTTGAAAATATTGTAGAATTGGAGAGGCCATCATTTTCTGAAATTGTCGCTCGGCCTCTTGCAGGTTGGCATATATACTCTTTTCTAACTTAGATTTTTCTTCAATTGGTGCTTCTAGAAAAGGAGTATAGGAAGCAAATTGGAAATGAATATTGTGGATATTGTGATGATTGTGGAGAAGTTGGTTGAAAATTTGATTCGGGGGAGGTAAATCCCTATTGACTCTGTGAAGGAGTAGAAATTATTTTGAAAATTATGGTTATAAAACTGGGGATATAGGTTGTATTGATTCGGATAAGGCCAACCCAGTGTATTTGATTGGTTCATATTATAAAAAGTCGGGTTGGAATTATCTGAATCATGGGATCAGTGTGAAATATGGATTCATATTAGGATTGAAAGAATTATTATTATTGAATTCCATCTCACAAATAATCACAAATAGAAAGAAAAAACAAACAACAAACAAAAAGAAAATAAAAATCAAGCCTATACTAAGGTTGACATAGACCTAGACGACTCCGAACTGGTCGATCACCCGAGGGAGGTTGTTGTATGAATCCGACCACAAGCTAATCGGCCATGTAGGGCAAAAATAGGGTGGGAGGTATCCGCGCATAAGCAACGGCCTTTAATTACGTCAAACCACGGCATCTTCGAGGCATAACCTCTTAATCCCCATCTTAGACATCGATTTCACAAGATTAAGATTCAAAACAAGTTTCACCCTTGGTCAATCTCTTAATGAGTCTGAGATGTCCCTAGGGGCTAGCGTCTATCAATTTTATTAGGGCTTGGCTATATGAGTGGGGAGGCGATTTTTTGGGCTAAGGAAGGGTGATGAAATCCCCACCTTATCTTGTATGGGTTTTGCCCTTAAGTTCAATTCGTGTAAGTGTGCAATATAGACAAGAATATAATACAAAAAGCGAGTAAATCACCCACGTGTTTTTGTCCCATGCTATATGCAATGCCATATATACACCTCAGTCCAAATCACAACAACATAACAAAATACAGTATATTGAATTGAATTGACATGTGCCAAAATGTAAATGTCTAAATCGTTTTAAAGTGTCCAAATACCGTATTTTAGTTCTTTAATTATTGCAGTGTGTAGGAAATTAAAGCAGAAAAATAGCAGCAACAATACAGCAATATATGCAACTTGCAAGAATCCTGCAAAAGATAAAGTCCAAATGCCAACAAATGCCGCATTTGCGCTGCTTTTCTTAGGTTTTCACGGCACAATTATAGAAGCAGGGTCCCTACTTTCTAAAGCAGGGACATGCAAGCAAAAAGGGAGTTCTGCAATGTTCAGTTTCTGCAAAAATTAACCCACACACCAAAACAGAGAAGAAAATGTTAATAAAAAAGTGAAATCAAAACCATTCCCATCCCCGGCAACGGCGCTAAAAATTTGATCGGGACAGAACTAGCACTTTAAAATGTGTATTTTATGAAATCAATGAAAATGTATATGTGCTAATGCTCCCTCGATACTTCCCTTATAGCATTGGCTCAACGGGACGAATCCACAGGGACGGGAGACGATAGAAGCATTAACAGTTCTTATTCACGTTGGTTATTGACAAGTTCTTCTGTGTTAAAGAATGGTAAAAAGTAAAAGAAAACTGAACGTGATAGGTGAAGAAGGCGATGAAATCAACGATGAGAAAAACGAAGAAAAGTTATTGTGGAAAACAAATAGAAAAGAAGATGAAGTTTGCGGTAAAAAAATGAAAACAAAGGTGAACAAATAAGATGGTGAAAACAACAATGAAAAGATAAAAGAAGAGTTTTTGATTTGATTTTTAAATAAGATAAAAGAAAACTCATGGCTACTAATTATCAATTGCTCCACTAATCATGCTAACCTCTTAGTGATAGTTGCCTCATATGGATCCTTGGCCATCACTAATCCTTGGCTTCAAGAGACGATACAAAGCATGGCTCATAAGATTATTCTTCTACATTCAAACAACACATCCATACCACACAACAAGTTGCAAGCTACTATTAATTCATCAAAATTAGTTAGAGGTGAGCATGAAATAAAGAAGACATTGCAAGTTAGTAAGTTAGGGGGTTAGATGTTAGAAATGTTAGAATATTAGAACCATCATCATGAGCTATCAATGGCTCTTGCAAGAGCAAGACCTTATAGAGGCTACTAGATGCATATAGATTATCAAGTAAGTAGTTAGATGGTTAGTGGTTAGTGGTTAGATTAGCATAAGAAGAGAAAATTAGCAAAGCATCATGTAGGAGATGAAGAAGATCACAATGGAGAAGAAAGGAGACACCTTTACATAGATTGTCACCATCTATTATATCAATCTCTCTCTCTCTCTGAATCTCTTGTTCTACTACATGATCAAATAAGAAATGAAAATACAAAAGGAAAAAAGAAGAACACCTACACTAACTATACTAAAAGATAGAAAACCTAGCCTAATTCCAAATCTGCTTTTTGTTTCAGGCCTCTGCAGGGATTTTTAAAGGAAAAGAGGTTTCTAGAAGATGAGACGAGCCCATGCGTCGAAAATCGACGTGTAGGCCCACTATTTTGCCACGGAAACATGGCATTTGCCGTGTTTCCATGGCAAAACCAGGGACATAGGTCCCTGGTTTTGGTGAGAAACTTCTCTTGGCTTCGAGGACCTTCCTGGTATATTCAGATTCTGATATTTCGCCCAGATATTCGTCTGACGTGTGTAAGGGTCTAGGTTCAATGCATCTTCTAGAAGCTCCCTTCCTTGGTGTAGGCTGTCTAAAAATCACTAAAAGACAAGCCATTAAAAAGCAGAGTGTCAAGTTCTAGACGCGAAGACTCAACACCAGCGTCTCAACATCAAGGCGCGTGGGCTCGACACCCGTGTCTCAATATCAAGGCGCGTGGCTCGACACCCGCGTCTCAACATGCGCGTGGCCTCGACACCCGCGTCTCAACATCAAGGCGCGTGGGCTCGACACCCGCGTCTCAACATCAAGGCGCGTGGGCTCGACACCCGCGTCTCAACATCAAGGGCGTGGGCCGACACCCGCGTCTCGGTTATAACCGCCCTGGTTATGGGCCAGTCGCCGCCCACATAGCGGGAGGTCAGCCCCTCGTTGTGGAGCATTTTTAGGGGGTACGTTCACCCTGGAACCCCTTTAAATAGCCCCGTCGCTATTGAAGAAGGGGTCAGATTTTCTTCAGTTAGACGACAACAAGACAGAGACAGGAGAAAGAGAGCTAAACTCTTCAACAAGCTCGCTGCATACGAGTTGCCCTTTGCCTACCTTCTCTTTGAGAGTTTTGGTAGATAGAGTTGTGTTACTCCTTCTACCTGCCAAAGAGAAGATCCCTGACGATCCTGACGGTCATCCGGTCAACGGAGAACAAGATTCACTCTCCACCGCCACACGAGGAACCCAGCACTAAACAAAGGGAGGATTCAAGACTCAACATCCTCCCTCCCTTGTAATCGGAGTATTAATCTGTTGTAAACTTTCAATTGATTCAAGGAAACTTTACGCGAATTTTTCCTCTGCGAACAAGAGATGGCGACTCGCTAGGGACTTCATTTGTCACTGATGAGCAAATCGTGGCGCAGGATGACGTCCTTCATGAGGGAAAGATGGTCAAATTGCTCGTTGTCGAGTTCGACCAGGCAAAATACGAAGAGTTTCTCTCTTCCGGCTCCAAGAGCCCCAGGACCCGCGTCTGATGTCAGTGTCGGCAACATCTTCAGAGAACTTTCAGTGAACATGGTTTCAACAAGCCACCTGGAAGATGGAGATGAAGAAATGATCCAATCTGATACAGATCCTTGGATCAAACATCTAAATACTCTTTGGGATACTCGCTTTGAACAGCGCGAGCCACCCACAGAAGACAAGGTTGTTCAAGTCAATCTAGAAGATGAGGCCAATCCTAAGCCCATCTTCATAAGTGACGGCCTGTCACCTTCAGAGAAGAAGGATCTAATATCTCTTGTACAAGAGTATATAGACGTCTTCGCCTGGAATTACGAGGACATGCCTGGACTTGATCCTCAAGTGGCTATGCACCGCCTCAACATCAATCCGGACGCAAAACCTGTCAAACAATAGCAGCGACGGTTCCGTCCAGAGATAATGGAGGCAATTCAATCAGAAGTCAGAAAACTTATTGATTCTGGCTTCATCAGGGAAGAACAACATCCCGACTGGGTAGCCAACATTGTCCCAGTTGCCAAGAAGAACGGGAAGATCCGGATCTGCATCGACTTCCGTGATCTAAACGAGGCTTGCCCCAAAGACGAATTCCCATTGCCAATCACAGATGTCATGATTGACAATACTTGTGGATTCGAACGAATGTCCTTCATGGATGGATTCTCAGGATACAATCAAATTAAAATGTATCCTGATGACGAAAAGCATACCTCCTTCAGGATACCTCTAGGGGTATATTGCTACACCGTCATGCCCTTCGGACTGAAGAATACAGGGGCAACATATCAAAGGGCCATGAATGCCATTTTCCATCAGCAAATACGCAAAATGGTGGAATGTTATGTTGACGACATCGCGGTAAAAAGCCGCACTAAAGATGATCTCATAGCTGACCTGAAGGTGGTTTTTGACATCATGCGAGCTCATCAGTTGAAGATGAACCCTACCAAGTCCTTCCTGGGGTGGCCAGTGGCAAATTCCTAGGATTTGTTGTAACCTCCAAGGGAATTCATCTGGACCCAGAAAAGGTTCGCGCTATCCGGGAAATGCAACTTCTGAGAAACCTCAAGGAGCTCAGGGGATTGCAAGGACGATTGGCGTACATCCGCAGGTTCATCTCAAACCTTTCCGGAAGATGCCAACCCTTCGCTAAGCTGATGAAGAAGGGTGTCTCGTTCATTTGGGACGACGCTTGTCAACAAGCATTTGAGGAAATTAAGCAATACCTCACCCAACCACCAGTCCTTGCAGCTCCGATATCCGAAAAACCTTTCCTGGTATACGTTCTAGCAATGGATCATTCTTTGGGAGCTCTACTAGCTCAGAATGAGGATCAAGGGTGAGAACAAGCAATCTACTATTTGAGTAGAACAATGATCGGAGCCGAACATCGGTACAACCTGATCGAGAAGGAATGTTTGGCATTAGTGTTCGCCATCCAGAAAATGCGACACTATTTGGTAAGCCAGACAATAAACGTCATATCAAAAGTCAGCCCCTTGAGGTTACTTATGATAAAGCCTTCATCGCTAAATGGCCGACTGGCAAAATGGGCCATATTGTTATCTCAATATGAAATGCACTTTTTACCACAGAAGGCCATTAAAGGACAAGCGGTGGCGGATTTCCTGGCTGAACACCCAGATCCGAGGGCAGCCAGACTCTACGAGGATCTCCCAGATGAAATCATCGAAGTCTGCTCGACTCAGATATCGTTCGAAGGCCAAGTATGGCAACTTTTCTTCGACGGTGCATCCAGAACAAGCCCAAAAGGACACATCGTAGCGGGGGTAGGAGTAGTACTCGTCTCGCCACAGAATTATGTGATTCCCCGAGCTGTCTCATTAACCGAGCCTTGTTCCAACAATGTAGCAGAATACAACGCTCTTTTGATTGGGATACAGCTCGCCGATGAGATTGGCGTTAAAAATCTCGAGGCGTATGGCGACTCTAAACTCATCGTCAGCCAAGTTTGCGGGGAGTATGAGGTCAGACATGAGGACCTAGTACCCTACTACAACGCAACTATCCGCATGGCCGAAAGGTTCACAAACTTCTATATTGACCATGTACCGCGGAGGCAAAATGCGCACGCAGATGCACTCGCATCCCTCGCGGCCTCCTTAGCTCTTCCAGCTAGAGCAATGGAGAAAGTATTCGTCTACAGCCACGACCTGTATTGCCCGAGAACTGCCCTCGAAGACTATCAGGAGTCAAAGGGAGAGTATCAAGGCAAAGAAGCGCTGGAATTGTCACCGGGCCAGAGCTTAAAGACTGGCGATTCCCCTATATCGACTATGTCTTGTATGGCATCCTGCCTGAGGACGCCAAGGAAGCGGCTGCCATTCGAAGGAAAGCCCCTAAATTTTACTACAATGCGATTACACGAACATTGTATCGTCGATCGCATGACGGGGTCTTGCTCCGGTGCCTCTCACCAAAGGAGGCCCAAGAGGTATTGAAAGAAGCCCACGATGGTATGTGTGGAGCCCATCAACCCGGCCCAAAATTGGCACATCGACTCCAAAGATTGGGTTACTACTGGCCCAAGATGATTGCCGATGCCATCACTTATGCCAAAAGATGTCATGCCTGCCAAGTACATGGTGATTTCATCCATCAAGCACCAGACTACCTTCACTCCACGGCTTCTACTTGGCCATTTGAAATGTGGGGAATGGATGTGGTTAGCCCTATCAGCCCACCATCATCAAAAGGACATCGGTTCATTTTGGCAATAACCGATTACTTCTCCAAATGAGCTGAGGCCGTTCCTTTGAAGGAGGTAAATCGTCTAACGTGATCAAGTTCGTGAAGCATCACGTCATTTACCGTTTTAGTGTACCTCGGCGAATTGTCCATGACAATGGACCCCAGTTCATCGGCCAGGCTTTCTAGAGATTCTGTGCCAAGTTCAGAATCCAGAGTGTGTCCTCAACGGCATACTACCCTGCCGCTAATGGCCTCGCAGAAGCTTTCAACAAGACTATTGGCAAGCTTCTCAAGAAATTCGTCTCGAAAAGTCGACGTGATTGGGACGACAAGCTGGGTGAATGCTTATGGGCCTACCGCACTACTGTGCGAACCCCAACTAAACCTACGCCATTTTCTTTGGTCTATGGGTGTGAAGCCGTGCTCCCACTGGAAATCCAAATTCCATCTCTACGCGTCGCCTTGACAGCGGAGATGACAACCGAGGAGAAGCATCGACAGCGACTCCAGGAATTGGAGGCCTTAGACGATAAGCGTTTGCAGGCCCAACACAAATCGAGCTTTACTAAGCTCGAATTACCAGAGCCTTCAACAAGAAAGTTAAAGTGCGAACTTTCAAGAAAGGCGACCTAGTCTTAGCCGTCAGAAGACCCATGGTGATGACGCACAAGACAAAAGGTAAATTCCAACCCAAATGGGAAGGACCATTCGTAGTCGAGTCAGTCTACTCAAATGGATCGTATCGCCTCATAACTTCAAATGGCGATACACTCATGATGCCTATCAATGGCAGGTTCTTGAAGAAATACTATCCTTAAATGGTATTCTTCCGCTGATCAAGTTAAAAGTACACCTCTGATCAAACATCCGACGCCTCCAACGGCTAAGGATAGAGGAAAATGTTGGCTTTTAAGCCTAACATAAGTCTTCGACAACTCATCATGCTGAGGGGAATAGCATGGCTAGCCCAACTTAAACGGTAGTTGGTAAAGGCACCTCAAATCCGTTAATAGCTGAGGGTTTGCTAAAAATCCTAAGTGGACTTGGCTCCACTCTTTCCTCCAAAATCCCTTACCAATTCTCACCCACAGAATGGTAGGTCTACCAAATACAATAATTACCAAGTTGACACTATACCTCTGGTAATGAATACTCCTTGTCGAGTACAACTCTTGCTTGTCAACTCTACGTAGAGTAACAAACTTTCGGATTTGCCAAGTTAACACTACACCTCTGGCACTCCAAATCCCACCTGTCAGTTCTTATCAATAGAATGACATGTCCTCAAACCGTTTTTTTTTGGCACGAGCCAATTCTTGTCAAGTAAATATCACACCTCTGACAAAATTACTGTTTAAGTTAACATTACACCTTTGACAGTCACTTTCCTTCAGACTTCCGTATTGAAGCTGAAAAGAACGATGCTAAGTTAACACTACACCTCTAGCATCTAAGTCATTGCTAAGTTCAACAATACACCTATGGCCATGATTATTCCTCGACTTCCTTATCCAAGCCGAGATGACCAATGCTAAGTTCCACATTACACCTCTAGCATTACCCTCACTGTCAAGTTAAACATCAAACCTATGTCAGTGACACTCTCAGTTTTCCCAAAACAGAACTGGAATGCTTTTGAGTCAAGTTAATATTACACCTCTGACTCACATCCTTGTCAAGTTAACACCACACTTCTGACAAGACTACTTTCAACCCGTTAAATTAATATCACACCTCTAACGGTAAAGACTTCCCTAGATTCCGAAAGAGTCTAGTCTTACTTGTTATTCTCTTCAATAGAATAACAAGTCTACCTAGAAACATTGTTAGGTTAACACTACACCATTGACAATGTTTTCCTTCAAATCCCCAGCTGAGCTTAATCAAGTGAATCCTAACCCTTGATAAAAGTTCACCTTCCCTGGGGGTACGTATTCCACCTGTCACTTTTCTTATAAAGTGGCTGGTCCACCAAACATTATTTCATCTCTGTCAAGTTAATATTACACCTCTGACAGTATTGTGGAAGTTCCTGAAATAGAACCTTTCCCTACGGAATTTGACTCATTAAGATTATCATCATAATTTTGACGAAGTCAAAGATCTTCTGCTTCTATGCGTCTAACAGAAGACAAAAGGTTCAAGACAATAGAAAGAGGCAGGAAGAAAAATGTCACTTTTATTTATATTCAGCCTTATGAAAGTGATACAAAACGCTCTCTTATACAATAAGATTGAGTGTTACAATTAAGGAGTACAAAGAAGTCCCTCTCTCTCTCAGAGGCCGTACTCACTCCTTGAAGCCGCATCTGATTCCAAGTGCACGATGTTTGAAAAGCGCCAACTGTGGTGACAGTTGGAGCGGATTGCACTATGGTGCATGACGTGAACATCGAAAGAGCCCTAGCTGACTAAGCTAAGAGCAATGGTGTTCTTGAGGTCCGGTGCAGCAGAAAGCCCTGCAACCCTTCATTCATGAGCATCTCTTTCGCCAGAAGGCCATCCAACAAACATGGAGTGTCCTCGATGTCACTTCTGGGATGAGAGAGGAAGGGGATGCTAACCACCACTATATCCACCGTAACCCCCTCGCCGCCATCCTTACTCTGACCATGCCATGCCAGCAAGCATGACTGGTGCGTCGCATTCAAAGAGATCTTGGCGAGGGTTAAGTCCCCGACAAGGGCCATGACTTCTTCCCTTGTAGACGACGAGGACCATGACTTCTTCCCTTGTGGACGAACATCGAATAAATTCGCCAGCCGAAATATTCTTCCAGGGGCCCAGCGAACGTGAAAAAGGACGATCAAGCCTACCTGCAAGGAATAAACAAAGGAATCAGAACATCTGAAACTTAGTATACTTCAGTGAAGAAAACTAAGTCACAAACGCGGTTATTGCTGAAGACTGCAGACGCGAGAATGACCCACGCAGTGAGTCAAACTTCCGCGGTGGCAGAAACAGACGCGAGCAAGACTGTGATACACACAGAATTCAAATGCGACCTAATTTCACATCCGCGTTTAAGATACAAGGCGCGCAGAGAATCAGACGCCAAAAAATTGCCATCTCTCTGTTGGAGGAACAGGAGTTACAAGATTTGGGTCTGAAACCTTCAACCCGAGTCAGTGGCCATAATACGCGAGCTTCAGAGCAAAGCCAGCGCCAAGCGCCAAAGACTTCTGTACTCGCGTCCAGAGAAGCTTAAGTCAATGGCGCAAATTCCAGAAGAGGAATGCACCAACCATGACTCCGCAAGAAAGTCCAGATGATATCTCTCTAAGAGATATACTAAAGTTCAGAATTGGTTGGGACTAAAAAAGGTCATGGCAAATCAGAACGGCGTACCCACAGAGGCCTCTATTAAGAGTGTAACTCTCTGCATCGAAGCGCGGACATAAAAGGAGTTCAGAGAGATGCTTTCTGTTATTGAAATCACTTGACAGTGGTAATCTTCTGAAGAGACCAAACAGAAGCATGAAAGTTCTGGGTCATCTTCATCCATGGAGGCAAACCCCTGGTGAAGTCCTTTGAAGGGGGAAGGCAGAAACTCTCAGAGCACTCGCTCTCAAAAAGAACACAGTATGGACTGTTAAAGGGAGAGAAGGAACCCCTATTTATAGGCAGCCCCTGATAGCTGTCATTAATGGTTCATTAATCAAAACCGTCGGCCTTAATGACCGCACGACCGTCAAAGTCCAATAGGAGTCTGACGCGTGGAACATTGCTTCGGGAAGCGTCGCAGACGCTGGTCTCAAACCGTCAGCGCCGGTTTTGCATTAAAAGGCATTAACGCCTGAGTCCAATGAGAAACCAACGCGTGGACAACTGCTTCAGGAAACAACGGACGACCCGGTTTCCCAATCGTCAATGAAGACTTGACGTTCAAAGATCTTATGAAATCTTTAAGTCAGGCCGCATTTAACGCCGAGGAAGTTACATCAAGACGGAGATAAGAAAGCCGCGTCCAGGAATCCGCGTCCCCTTTCCAGACTGAATGACGTCCACCTACATTCCAAAGGAATGTTCGCGCGACCCAAAGTTGCGTCCCTTCAGCAAACGGGGCCCATGTTAAGGGAAAGCACTTAACTCAGCAAAAGACTTAGGCCATTGTGGGATTAGTCGGAAAATACGCAAGGCTGCGTCCCTCGCGTTTGCTCAAACTGCGTCTTCATCAGAGGAGCTGTGTCTGCATGGGTAGTGATGGTTGTTCGCACTTAGTCAAAAGACCCAGCGCTGCATCCTAAAGGACTGCGACCAGTGAGTCACACTCAAAAACTGCGTCCTTCGCGTCCACTTGAGTCGCGTCTTCATTAGCAGAACAGATTAGCGTCAATTAAACCCGCGTTTCTTTCTGTGAATTGACGCCACGTCTCATCAAAAGGACTTGGTTCTGTCTAAGAACTGATGACCCCGTCTCTCTCTATGATTTGATGCTGCGTCTCATCAGAAAAATTTGGTTCTACCTAGGTTCCTATGAATCAATGCCGCGTCTCATCAAGAAGACTTGAGAAGCTGAATTCATCTACAGCAAGACAATAAAGATAGAACAAGAACTCCAAAGACTTTTATTACATCTGATAAAAGTTAATACAAACACTCTTAGTAAAACAGAGTGTCCTTTTCTTTACAAAAAAAAAGGGAAGGCTACAAGTCCTGGTTCGCCAAGGAACGGATTTGCTCTCTAAGGCGATGTATCTTATGTTGACGCGCCTTCTCAGCCTCCATGAGAGCTTGGGCCCGCAGATCCGCCTCAGATAAAAATCCCTGCGCTTGTACAAGGAGGGATTCCAACTCGGATGAACGAACAGAGAGGTTTGCTTCAATTTGCGCCTTAGCAGCCTCTAACTCCGCTAGCCTCTTTTCAGAGGTAGCAAGCTTCTGTTCATTAAAAGCAATCATGGCCTCAGCCTTGGCTATCGCAGCCTGAGAGTCAAGGATAGCCTGCTTTGCAGCCTGTATGATCATGACAGATTCCTTGGACTCGACTGTTAGCCTTTGATAATCAGCCTGGAAACCTTCAAGAAGACGGGTGTTATCGGTTATCTTCTCCTCCACCTCCCGTCGCTCCTGCTCTTGAGCAGCAAGGAGCCTATTCAGAGTTTCCTGGGCTTCGTGGAATGAGCCGGCATCCTCCAAGGATCGAAGCTCTCTCAGGTCTTGTCCCAGCTGCTCCACCACCATCAGACACGCCTGGGCTAGCAAAGGGCCTCCGGCCAACTTGATGTTCTCGGCCAAGTTTCCGAGAAACATCCGGGCGAATTCAAAGGAGCTACCCCCAGACAGGATGAAATCAATGCATGATCGCATCGAGTCAAAGAACTGTTGCACCATTTTGCGTGTCAGGAACTCCATAGTATTATCGCCCGAGGTGCTCCCCGACCCCCTTTCTATCACAGGGTGAGGGATGTAAGCCGGCTCTTCTCGCGTAAGAGTCAGACTGACCACCTGTACGGCATGAGCAAGAGCAGCCACTAGCGCTTCTGGGGTGCTACCTTTGCATGAACCTCCACAGCTGATGACAGAGTAGTGAGCTCGACCTCCTCAGAAACCTCGGCCGAGGCTTGAGCTGTGTGGCCTTCCGGAGGGGCACTGACCGTCAGACTCTCCACCTGAGCCCCCTCAGTTCTCTCTACAAATTATCTCAACATTAGCTACAATGGTGAGAAGAGAAACATTCAAGACATCAAAACTTTCTTACCAAGTTGGAGGTCCAGAGATGTCAAATTCTTGGGCGAATCCTGCAGAGTAGAAGTCTTCCTGGCTTCAGTGGTTGCCTCCTCATCCTGCAGAGTGGGAGTCTCCCCGATTTCAGTAGTTGCCTTCTCTGGAGGCATCTCAGTGGCTGAAGTCTCAACTCCTTCCGGCTGGGTCAACTCTTGCACCATCTCCTCGATATGCGAGGAGGTTGTAGCCTCAATATCCTCGGCCAACCCTGCAGCATAAAAGGAGAATGTTAAAACCTCCTCTTCAAAATGAAAAGGGAAATCAAGTCAGAAGGTGAAAAGAGTGCCTTCAGCGGGAATAACTGCCGCCAGTGGTGATGCCGTCAATGGCTCGCACCCATGTATTTCCTCCTCCGAGATGTGTGAGAATTTGCTCGGATCAGGAGGAGCGGGTTCGTCACCATAATCAACCTGCGGATAAGGAAGACGACAGTTCGACGCGAGAGGCCTCGATAGCCGGAGCCTTGCCACCAATTACCCCAGTGGTAGGGCTGGGGTCAACTGTTCGAGGACTGGAGACGAACACACTTGGAGACCCAGGTTGTTGTGCCTCATCTCTCCTTTCATGAGCAGGGGAAGAACCGGGCTGAGTTGAGACTCCTGCAATCTCAACATCACTCATGATGTCGACCTCCGGTTGCGGTGTCTCATCTCTCCTTTCGTGAGCTGAGGAAGACCCGGGCTGAACTGAGACCCCCGGAATCTCAACATCACCTCCGCTCATGATGTCGACTTCGAACTGCTTGGCCTCGTCAGCAGCGGTTATTTCATCAGCAGGCTCCGCTTCCTCCACAATCCTGGGGCCCCTGCTGCGCAACCTGCGGGCATGGACTAAGGGGGCATCATCCTCGTCCGCCTCTTCTTCCCTCGGTTCCTCAACACCATAAGGGATGTCTTCGGATAGAGAAACTTCGGCCGTCAAGTCTCTCCGAACCTTCTTTGGGGCAGGGTCAGCAGTGGAAGTAGAGCCTCGAGCACGCTTACTCACTGCTTGTTGAGCCTTTGTTGCTCATGGCTCCTCCCTCGACCCTCTCCCTACTTCCCTCAGAGCCTTCAGATACTGCTCGACGCCTCGTGAGCGTTTACCGGACCCCGACCTTGCTTCGAAATTTGCATTGATACTCTCAATGCATGAATACTCCGGAACAAAGGATGGTGTCTGGTTGACCTGGAAGTACCAGGTGCAGAAGCTGAAGCTTGTGCGGCCCTTTGGCTCCTTGATAGGTAGACGGAAAGTTGCTTCCGTCCCTCCGGCCACGCTATAGTACCAAGCCCGAGCACCTTCGAACAAGTTCCCACTGAAGGCGAGTCGAGCATTGGGGTTGCCAACGTAGAGTTGATCATAGCCGAACTACCGGGCGAAGCGATTCGGCATATATGGCTCGATCGTGCATGAAGTCCCTTGCCGGAAAAGCACATACCCATGCCGGATGTTAATCAACCACCAGAAGATCCCCGTTGACAGCCTAGTGAAATCATCTTGCCTGCGGAGTCAGTATATAGTTCCCCAAAAGATGCACCAGGAATCTCGGGGAAGCAGCGATTAAGCTGGTAGTTTGAAGCAGACAGAATGCACTTTCGAACGTAATACATGTAAGTATTACACCAGTCAGAACCCTCCAGCCGCTGTACAAAGGGGACAAAACCCTCACTCCAAGGCACCGGCGTCATCCGAGAGGGGCAGTGCATCACGTACCAAGCCATTAAATACGTGTAGGGCAGCTCGACCCGAGGGTTGGGACGCTTCACCGTCGGCTTCCCCTCTTAGTCAACAATCGGCTTGCCATGGGAATCGACAGCCTTCCCTGCCTCGCAGAAAGTCTGGGTCAACGCCCGCAACCCGCTTTGAATGCCAGCCGCCATGGCCGGAAGAAGGGCGATGGGACTGCCATAGGCCAGGAGCACCGCCGGGTACACTACATCGGCAACAATAACTTCATGTGGCAGCGTGGGCACCACACAGCGCTTCAACCATAGCATTAAGAAGCCTGCCAACAGTGCTCGATCGGAGACAGGAATCCGGGCCTGATGGTGAAAGCTTTCGAAAACCATGTCTGGTTCGAAACCATCCTCGTTCAAAACCGTGGTGTAGAAGCCTTCAGAAGCCGTAATCCTGTCGTCAATCTCCTTGTCGGAGCTGGGAGCCAGTCGGGTTACCGGATGGTCTTTCTTATTGATACCGTTAAATAAGTAGCTGGCCCAAGACAGCTGCTTGACTCCTCCCGACCTCCAAGAAGTTACCTGACCGCAAATGTGAAAGTGACATAACACCTCCCAATAAGTCTCGTACACTTGAGGAGACCCTTTCTTCATAAGGTTGAGCTCCTCAGTGGTTGGGACATATTCCTCGTAGGGAGAGTCCCCTGTTGCCAGCCCTGAGACCTCATGCAACTCGTGCAGGGCAAGGCCCATCTCTCCGACTGGAGTGAAGAATGTCCCCGATAAAGGATTGTACAGCTCCAGGACCCCGAAGAAGTTCTGAGAACTCGGCGGGATACCATACTGTATGGCCCTGACTGCCTGGTACAGATCTGTTTGCTCCAACAAGTCCCTAAGGTCGGCAAGGACGAAGCTCACCATCCTGCCCCACCAATACTTCTCGGTGGAATGAACCCACCCGGGCGAACAGAACTCAACCGGAAAATCACCCTCCATTTTAATGAACGCGTTGAGGAAAGTGGTGCCAAGTTTTGGTGTTTCTCCAACTGGGGGCTCAGTCCTGAGCGACCCGGGGAACAGGCCGAGAACCGCCCTATCATGACTATAATGACGGTATACCCTTTTGGAGCCTAAGTCACCAAGGGTAATCTCAGGGACATATCGGGAAAGGTCCCATTTCATCTTCCGAGGGATGGACGTGTGCTGGAGATAAGACAGCGGGTACATCCTCTCCATGTCCGAAAGAAAGAATCTTCTACCCCCTATCTGGCGGAGCCATTTATAAGTTCCGTCATACATGGAATAGCCGCCATCGCCGACATGGTCTCCAAAGAAGAAGGCAGGCTTCTCTAGCGGAATGCGAGCATCCGTTGTGAATGCTGCGTCAGTCATAAGCTCCCGAAAAGTTGTCATGTCAACATTGGAGAGCCTTTTCTTGTGCTCCTGTGACCTGTCAGCAGTCACAGGTACAGTCCTTCGCAGCGCAAAGATTAAATCACGGTCAGGGCCACCTACGTGCCCAAAGTGGCGCTTCTTGGAGAGTGGGGCAGAAGAGTGTAGCACTGCAAAAGAAAAAGATACTTGATCAGACATATTATCAAAAAAAAATTTTTGTTAAGTGTCTATAGTCCAGACACAGAAAAGATGCTGGACGCAGAAATTATCAAATTCCCGTCTAGACTTGAGAATCCGCGTCCAGACGCAGAAGAGACACTGGACGCAGGAATTATCAAAATCCGCGTCCAGACCTGCAAATCCGCGTCCAGACGCAGAAGAGACACTGGACGCAGGAATTATCAAAATCCGCGTCCAGACCTGCAAATCCGCGTCCAGATGTGAGGCCCGCAGGATCAAGCCCGCGTTTTGAAAATCAAGACTTATGAAAAATCTCTAAGTACTTGGGCTCAGGTGCAAGATTCATAAAAAAATCAGCACCTGATGTCATAGAACGCAAGGATCAAGTCCGCCTTCGAACCCTTCACAATTAGAAAAATTCTAAGTGAAGAATCTGAAATGCAGGACTCATTGGCACCGGGTCATCAGACCTGCGCCTTTGTTATCAACTCAGAGACCGCGTCTGAGACCGCGCCTGAGAATCAAACACGGTTTATATTCTGTGTTGACGGTTCTCCTCAAAAAAAAAGTTTTTTTAGGAGTTCAATGAACTTCCACCATTAATGGTGAAGGTTAAGCCTAAGCGGCATTATACCTGGGAAGAGGACTTCCTGCGCGGAGGAACCGCCCCTCTGGGCCCGGCGACGGCCGCCTTTGAGGATGATGCGGTTGGCTTGGCCTTGGGTGCCATTGGTGATCAAGAATCCGATGAAGGAGAAATGAAAAGTGATGAACAAAAATCCTTTTTCTAAAAACCCTAACAGATGCGCTCGGAGAAGAAGAGATACCTCTCTGACTGTTGCCATTTATAGGCACAAAGATTTGCAAAGATACGCGGCGCGTGGCTCGATTAGCTCTACAGCGAGTCATCTCTTGACGCGTGGAACAGATCATTTAATGAACCGGGAAGTCCGCGCGCCAAAAGGTGATGTCCCGACGGTTCCCTAGAACAAGTGGCGGTGCACTCATGATATGGCACGGATTCGCACTCAACAGGCGTGTCTCTTTGATGGACGTGCCCCGCCATAGTCACGTCCAGAAAGTCGCGTCCTTACTTAAAAGGATGCGTCTCTCCGAAGTTCGCGTCCTTCCAATCCGACCTAGCATCGCGTCTGCCCAATCGAATATCAGTCGCGTTTTCCATTTCCAAAAGGCGCACCCCATGAAAGTCGCATCTGTAAAGCAGTATTATCTCTGCTCTTCAAAAAGATCTGGCGTTCAGTCCTTACTTCTGCAAATCAGTTCAACAGTACACTGGCACAAGCAGACGATCGTCCACTCCTGGCTTAAAGCGCGTCAATGACAGACTAAAAGCAATCGGGGAGGTTTAGACTGTGTATCTAGACACTCAATACGATCAACTCTGGTGACCTCAAAGAGTTCAACAGTACACTCACGAAGACCAGCTCCAGATAAGATCAAACCCGGAGCATTAACAGTCCAGTCATAAAGGCAAATTCAGCTAGAGTCCAAAGTATTTCGAAATCCGTCCCAGTTAACTGCGGAATATCGAAACTTTGGAGGGGGTTCTGTAGGCTGTCTAAAAATCACTAAAAGACAAGCCATTAAAAAGCAGAGTTTCAAGTTCTAGACGCGAAGACTCAACACCCGCGTCTCAACATCAAGGCGCGTGGGCTCGACACCCGCGTCTCAATATCAAGGCGCGTGGGCTCGACACCCGCGTCTCAACATCAAGGCGCGTGGGCTCGACACCCGCGTCTCGGTTATAACCGCCCTGGTTATGGGGCCAGTCGCCGCCCACATATAGGGGAGGTCAGCCCCTCGTTGTGGAGCGTTTTTAGGGGGTACGTTCATCCTGGAACCCCTATAAATAGCCCCGTCGCTATTGAAGAAGGGGTCGGATTTTCTTTAGTTAGATGACAACAAGACAGAGACAAGAGAAAGAGAGCTAAACTCTTCAACAAGCTCGCTGCGTACGAGTTGCCCTTTGCCTACCTTCTCTTTTAGAGTTTTGGTAGACAGAGCTGTGTTACTCCTTCTACCAGCCAAAGAGAAGATCCCTGACGATCCCGACGGTCATCCGGTCAACGGAGAACAAGATTCACTCTCCACCGCCACACGAGGAACCCAGCACTAAACAAAGGGAGGATTCAAGACTCAACATCCTCCCTCCCTTGTAATCGGAGTATTAATCCGTTGTAAACTTTCAATTGATTCAAGGAAACTTTACGCGAATTTTTCCTCTCCGAACACTTGGCCTCCAAGAAATCCGAATTTAATTATCTAAATGAGTTTAACTAAGCTCTTATTACCCTTTTGCCCTCCTTGTCTTGATTATCAGCAAGAGAGACAAAACACAGTTTAGACTGACATTTTATTCGTAAATTAGTAGGGAAATATGATGTAATAATGTAGAACTGTAGACTAATCACAAAGCCCAAAAACCTTCTCCAAGTGTGCTCACAATCCCAAGCCTAACTACAAGTTGATAGACGTTGGCCCTAGGGACATCTCGGACTCATTAAGAGACTAATTAGAGTGAAAATAGCAAGAACTATATTCCTATAAAATTGGTGTTTAAGGAAAGAGGATTGAGGGGTTAAGCCTTGAAAGCTCCGTGGTTTGGCGTAATTAAGGCCCCGGGCTTATGCCCGGATACCTCCCTCTGAGTTTTGCCCTTTCCTGGCCGATTAGCTTGTAGTTTAATTCCTGCAACAACCCCCCCAGAGAATCGACCAGTTAGGAGTCGTTTAGGTCCAAGTACCTTAGACTAAGGCTTGGTGGTTGTTTCTCTTTCTTTTATTTATTTTTTTTATTCTTTTCTGTTGTTTATTGTATATACGTTATTGTGGTTCACTGCATGTAAGAGTGAGTAAGAGATCCTGCTGCGTCCAGATTGACCTGAAACACTTCTCTGCCACTGCATCTAGAACCAGTGATGGCATCGCTACAAGACAGGTTTTACCCAATCAGAACTTCACTCCTATCTTATATAAAACTTTCTGAGGCGAATGGTAATAACTTTGAGTTAAAACCCCATTCATCAGCACTCTTCTGAATTTTCATGATTTAGAATCAGAGGATGCATACTTCTTTGTTAGAAAATTTGAAAGAATATGCCTCATGATGTGCATTCCCCAGCTAGGAGACGATGCCGTTTGGTTACGTTTCATTCCTTTCCCCCTAAAGGACCTAGCTAAAAAATGATTATATAGCATGGTTGTGGACTCAGTCATAACGTGGGATGATTTTGTCAAGGCTTTCTCAAAGAAATTTTACTCAATCAACAAGACTGCTCTAATCAGAAAGAATATTATGTAGTTTACGCAAGAACAGAGCGAACATTTTGGAGATACTTTAAGCGATTCATAGATCTCTTAGCTCAGTGCCCTCATCACAATGTAGAGAAATGGTGTTGTGCCAGATTCTTTATGATGGTTTTGATTATCAAAAAAAACCTTGTTAGAAATCATGTGTCAGGGGGGTTCTTACAAAAGATGAAACCAGGTTGGGATTTGTTTGAAGATCTAGATGAGAAAACCCTGCAATGGGAGTTAGGCTCTGAGAAGCCAAGGAATTCACAATCTATAGTTTCAAAAGAAAGGCTCCTATCCTTAAAATCATCAATAGCTGCTAAGATCGCCACTCTGATGAAGAGAATAGAGGCTCTAGAAACAAAAGAGCCAGCTAGCGTCATCCATATTAACCCACTACCAATCTACAATCTGGGTTGTTCATATTATCAGGCACTGAACTATGTTTTCAAAGAGTGTCCTATTTTTTAGACTTATCAAGTACTAGTGGAACACATGAACGCGGCCTATTCAAGGCCGTAACATAATCCTTACTCCCAGACTTACAATCCCAGTTGGAGAAATCACCCGAATTTCTCTTAGGGTCCAAATAATTCTCCCAGGCCCAATTTTCCCAACAATCTTCACCATCCCAATCATCAAACAAATTTTTTACTCAAGCTCCATCTTTCTCCTTCCAAAGTTCACCAATAGAGAAAAAATTCAGTAAATTGGAGGAGAGTATGGAGGCATTCTGAAATCCCAAGCCGCATTCATGCAAAATCAAGGACAGACATTGACAATCATTCACAGGCCATAGTTAGATGGAAATATAGATGAGTCAATTAGCAAACTATCTGGGTGAAAAAACCAAGGGTACTTTATCTAGTCAGCCACTAGTCAACCCTAAGAATTCCAATCAAGCTTATGAAGTTTAAGATTCTCAAATCAACCGGTGTAATATTGTTCATACACTGAGATCAGGAAAGAAGGTAGATAATCATCTCTCTAATTCAAAAACTCCAATCCAAATTGATCCTACTCCTACCTTCACATCTGCCAGCTCATCTCAATCTGCTCTACCAACTTCTGATAAGGACACAAATCAAGTTCACAAGCCTATAGCACCCTTTCCTAATAGACTTAGAATAATAATAAAAACATGCACATGGAAAAGATACTTGAGATGTTTAACCTGGTCAAATTGAATGTGCCCCTTCTTGATGCTATCTAACAAGTCCCAGCATATGTTAAATTCCTTAAGGATATGTGTACTAAGAAGAGATAATCAAATGTGCCAAAGAAAGTGTTCTAAGCAACCAATATAAGCGAAATTTTGTCTGGTCCTATTCCGGTGAAATACAAAGATACCGGATGTCCTACAATTTCTTGCACCATAAGACAAACGAAAATTAGCTGAGCACTTCTTAACCTGGGAGCAAGTATCAACTTTCTCCCTCTCTTAGTGTACTAGCAACTTGGGTTGGGCGAGATAAGTCCAACTCGAGTCACTATTTAGTTAGCCAATCGATCTGTGAAAATCTCCAAAGGGAAAATCATAGATGTTCTTATCTGGGTCGGGGATTTCATCTACCCTATTGACTTCATTGTGCTTGAGACCCACCCTGTGTTAAACCCATGGTCTCAAACTCCAGTCATCTTAGGGTGCCCATTCCTTGCAATAGCTAATGCCATAATCAACTGTAGGAACAGTTCCATGTAATTGACCTTTGGAGACATGACAAAGGAGGTAAATGTCTTCAATCTAGGAAAATAACCCAAGGATATGCATGAACAAACATTTGAGGTCAACTCCATTAAAAATTTAACCATTGACCATGAAGAGAGCATATAATTAGACAAAAAAACGAGTTTGATATGGAGTCAGAGGATTTCAATCTGGACCAAATCACTGATTCAACAGTAGATTAGGCATCAAACTCAAGTGTACCTCATCCCAGGACCGAAATTTCAAATCTCCCTTCCAATGAATCAACTCCTTCCCTAGAGTTAAAAGTTTTTCCTGAACACCTAAAGTACGCTGATCGGGGGAATAGCGCGCACGAAAAGTATATGTTTTGAAATCAAGATTTAAAGTGTGTGTACTTTGGTTTCCTCGATACTTTCTTTACAGTATAGAGACTAAAACGAGTCGAATTCACAAGGACGGGAGATAATAGAAGCTTACACGGTATGTTCACGTGTATATTAAAAGTTCTTCAACGTTTGAAAGAATAAAAAGAAAACAAAGAATAAAAAGAGAAGTACGGTGAAAACAAAGAAGTAGGAAGCATAGAAAAGAATATATTTGTGATTTTATTTGTATATCTAAAATAAAGTGAAAAAGTAAGAACCATGACTACTAAGTACTAATGCTCCACTAACCATGCTAACCTCTTAGCTATAGTTACCTCACATGTATCATTGGTCATCACTAGTCCTTAATTCAAGAGCGTTTCAAAGCATGACCCATATGTAACTCATCACATCTAAACTCAATAAACAAGTGCTAGCTACACTTAAACCATCAAAACTAAAGAAGAGTAAGCCTGGAATAAAGTAATGTTAGCTTGTTTGAGAGTTAGGATGTTACAGTGTTAGATCTATTATTATGAGCAATCAATGGCTCTTGAAAGAGTAAGGCCAAGTAGAGGCTATTAGATTCATGTGGATTATCAAGTAAGAAGTTAGCAAGTTAGTGGATAGTAGTTAGTTACCATGAGAGAAAATTAGCTACACATGTAAAGGGAGTAAGAGAGAAGAAAACAAAGAGAGGTAAAGAGAGAACCTTTCATAGCTTGTCACCTTCTATTACAAGCACTATTACTTTCCAACCATGTACCACTCTCTCTTCTATTACAAGATCTAAAAGAGATGAAAAATACAAATCGGAAGAAGAAAAACTAACCTAAACTACAACAAGGAGAAACTACACTACTCTCTGTATATCTTCCTCTTCAGAATCCCAGGGGGTATTTATAGGCACTAGGGGAAAGGGGGCCAGGAGACAACCCCTGGCCCAAAGAACGGGCGCGGCCGCGCCGTTACGTGGCTCTTCTAGAGCTGCGCGCGCGGCGCCACCTGCCGCGCGCTGTCACGTCTGTCCCCTGTCGGCTGCAGGTCCCGGTTTCTAGTTTTGGGCCTCTGTTTTGACGAAACTGCTCTCCAAGGTAAATGGCTCTATTATAGGCCTTTAATCACCCATTAAATGGTAATTTAGGATCTTCTTCTTCATTGCACACCAGGGACTTAGAAACATACAAGAGAGGTATTATTAGCAGAATTTAATATTAACTAAATGTGAAGATGTGGTATGAAATATGCAGTTTTAGAGACTAATCACACCCCCATACTTATCTTTTGCTCATCCCGAGCCAAACAAAGACTAAGAAAATTATTACACCACTTTCTCAGGTGACGCGATTGGGCAGAGTATGTGCAACAAGCCGTTAAACCTCTAAGTTTCCCCTAAAGGAGGAGTTTTGTCTCTTGAGGGTTTTCAGCAGATTACACCCACAAAATCCATAACAAAAGAAATTAAATGTTAATATTTTTGAAACACATTCTAAAATAGAGAAAATATTGAAATATTTTTTAAAATATAAGTGATCCAAGGTTATATGTTAACCAGAAATTATTCTTCCTTAAACTAAGTCGAAATGCAAAATCTTATTATAAATTAAATGTAAGAATTTAAAATTGAATCGATTTTTTAATCTTTCATAAAGCTCTTAGAAAAATATGTACTTTGTGAACTGTAAAGATTTTTGGGATATTGACTCAAACTTTCATGTCATTGATTTGTGTCTATTTGTTTATTCTTTTTTCTTCCCTTAGTTTTCTTAGGCTTTCTTATTTACCCAGGTAGTGAGCTTTTAGCCGATAACACCCAAACCAGATGGTCTTAGGGTACCAGATGAGAAAACATCTCTCGGACTTAAGGACTTAAGTAAACAAGGCCACAAAACAAAAAGAGATTATTTTATTTTTATCCACCATTTTAGGTATGAATAATCATGTTTCTGAGGCATAATTACCCAACTTTAATAAGTGATTTTTAATCATAATTTTTTTAATAAATTTTTTATGGCATTTTCAGTCTTTGTTTCAATTCCAAACATTGTGTAAGTGTGAAGTGTATAAATCTAAGGCAAAAAATTAAAGATCAAATTATCTTTCTAATCTTACTTTCTTATCCAAAAATTTAAACAAGATTTATTATTTTGACTCAGTTTAAAATTTCATAATTTTAGGTCTTCTTAATTCCTAAGATAATCTTAATTTTCTTAAAATAAATCAAAACTATTTATCATGTTTCAAAAAGTTTTGTAAAAAGAAAAGAAAAGAGTTTCTTTACAAAATGGACTTTGAAAAAGTTCCTAAAAAAGTGTAAAAGAAAGAAAATGTAAAACTAACTATGTTAGTAAACCCTCCCCCACACTTATCTCATGCATTGTTCTCAATACATTGTGAATATGTATATACATGAAACAAAAGGAGAGGGAAGAAAAATTACCTCATGGTGGTGGCTCCGGTGGTGGTCTGATTGGGCCAAGCGTTGCTACCAAATCAAGATATCATGGATCTTACAGAAACCCACCAGTGACCTCTCTAGTATGACCCAGTAAAAGAATGATTGAGTGAATGGTCTTATTTAAAAATTTATCCCCATATAATTTTCAATTTTAAAATAATAACTGAGTCATTTTCTTCAACATTCTTGTCCAACAATGAAGTGTGATTTTGAGAGATGATTGATTTGGACTCAAATAGAATGGGGACAAAAACCAATACTGACTCAGGAATCTGACAGATCCAAAACAAGAAGTCAAAATTGGATTAAAAATGGGGTCCAAATCAAAGAATTGATGTTCACTCACTTTCCCCATCAATGAAGTACGATCATAAGATATTGGTGATTCAATTTCACAGTGTACGGATACAGGATTCAATGTTACTCTGAAATAGAGAAAAAATGTGGTAAAGATATCAAAGTCATTATTGAATCAAAAAGTGAAATAGAATCACTAACATGAGGTGCAAGATCACATTCAAGCTCAAGTTCAATTTCAGAAAAAGGATAACATACCAAAATGTCAAGGTGGTTCTCAAAATTTTAGGCAAGTTTAAATGGATGTAATGGAATTGAATCTTGATTTTTGTCCGCGGAATGAACGTGAATGGGTGAAATGATCGATTCAAGTTCAGAAAGTATAGGAATCAAAACTGGCTCAAGAATGTAACTTAGTTCAGGTAACACTACAGGAGTCGATATTGATTCAAGGATTGGACTCAAATCGATAATTTGAACTCAGGTTCACATTCATCTTTAAGTTCAATTTTAAGAAATGGATAACTTGTCAAAGTATTAGGAATTGGATGTTGGTCAAGTTCAAGTTGGTATGATGAAATTGAAGTTGAATTCCAAAATGGCATCATTCTTGAGTCATATGAACATCTGATGGACAACGGAACTTATTCATATTTTGTATTGTTCACTCAGTCTCTTGCACGAATTCCATGCTTTTTTCCACAATGATTTTTCTTTGAGTGGTTCTGGAAAAGAACTATATGAATTTTGAAAATTTTGTGGACTTGATGAGGCCATCATATTTTCAAATTGTTTTTGGACCTCTATCACTTCTTCCAAAGTCCTTTGCAATGATGATTTTCTTCAATTGGTGGTTCAGGAAAAGGAGGATATGAAGCAGAATTAGGGAATGAATATTATGGAAATTATGGACAATGTGGTTAAAAATTTGACTCGGGGGATGTGAATCCCCATTGACTCTATGAAGAGTTGAAATTATTTTAAAAATTATGGTCATAAGATTGGGGATATGGGTCATATTGAGTCGGATAATCCCAATTCAGCATATATGGTTGGTTCATGTTGTATATAACCGGGTTGGAGTTATTAGAGTCAAATGAGGTTGGAGTGAAATATGGATTCATATTATAATTGAAAGAATTATTGTTGTTAAAATCCATTTCATAATATACAAAAAAGAAAACAAACAAACAAACAAACAAAGAAAAAAATAAGCCTATGCTAGGGTTGACTTAGACCTAGACGACTCCTAACTGGTTAGATTATCCACGGGGGGTATATTGTCAGAATCTGACCACGAGTTAATCGGCCAGGTAGGGGCAAGATCAGTGGGAGGTATCCGTAACGGAGCAACGGGCCTAATTATGCCAACCCACTGTTCTTCGAGGTTTCGCCTCTCAATCCCCAACCTTAGACACCGATTTGACAAGAGTCAACTTCAAATAACTTCCTCCTTAGGTCAATCCCCTAAATGAGCCCGAGATGTCCCTAGGGGCTAACGTCTAGAAAATTTTATTTAGGCTTAGGTTGTGTGAGTGGGGAGGTGATTTTTGGGCTAAGGAAGGGTAATGACTTTCCTACCTTATGTTGTATTGGGTTTTGTCCTTAAGTTCAATGTGCAAGTATGCAATATAGATAAGAATGGAACACAAAAAATCAAGTAAATCACTGAAGTGTTTGTCCTAATTATATGCAATGCAATATGTACACTTCTATCAAGATCACAACAACACGAGAACAAAATACAGTATATTAGAATGAAAATTGACAAGTGCCTAGATGCAAATGTCTAAACCATTTTAAAGCATCCAATTTTCATATTTTAGTTCTTAATCATTATAGTGCATAGGTAATATAAATAAAAATTAGCAGCAGAGTATAAGAATATACAAGAATTTACCCAATCATTCAAAAGCAAGTGTGGACTTCTGCAATGCTAAAACTTTAACCTGCACACAAAAATAAAGAAGAAAAGTTAACAAAAATGTGAACTCAAACCATTCCCATCCCCGGCAACAGCGCCAAAATTTGATCGGGAAAATATTGCGCACAAAAAGTGTAAGTTTTGAAATCAAGATTTAAAGTGTGTGTGGTTTGGCTTCCTCGATACTTCCGTTATAGCACAGAGGCTAAAACGAGTCGAATCCACAAGGATGGGAGGTGATAAAAGCTTACATGGTATGTTCACGTGTATGTTAAAAGTTCTTCAATGTTTGAAAGAATGAAAAGAAATCAAAGAATGAAAAGAGAAGTACGGTGAAAACAAAGAAATGAGAAACATAGAAAAGAATATATTTGTGATTTTGTTTGTTTATCTAAGATAAAGTGAAAAAAAAAAGAAAAACCATGGCTACTAACTACTAATGGCTCCACTAACCATGCTAATCTCTTAGTGATAGTTGCCTCACATGTCATTGGCCATCACTAGTCCTTGGTTCAAGAGCATTTCAAAGCATGACCATATGTAATTCATCACATCCAAACTCAACAAACAAGTGCAAGCTACACTTAAACCATCAAAACTAAACCAGAGTAAGAATGGAATAAAGTAATGTTAGCTTGTTAGAGACTTAGGATGTTAGACTATTAGATTTATCATCATGAGCCATCAATGGCTCTTGCAAGAGCAAGGCCAAGTAGAGGCTATTAGATTCATATGGATTATCAAGTAAGAAGTTAGCAAGTTAGTGGTTAGTAGTTAATTGCCATGAGAGAAAATTAGCTACACATGTAAAATGAGTTAGGGAGAAGAAAACAAACACAAGTAAAGAGAGAACCTTTCATAGCTTGTCACCTTCTATTACAAGCACTATTACTTTCCAACCATGTACCACTCTCTCTCCTATTAGAAGATCTAAAATAAATAAAAAATATAAAGAGGAAGAAGAAAAACTAACCTAATTAAACTACCCTAAACCACTACAAGGAGAAACTACACTACTCTCTGTATATTTTCCTCTTCAGAACCCCAGGGGGTATTTATAGGCACCATGAGAAATGGGACCAGGGTAACTACCCCTGACCCAAAGCACGCGCGAGGCTAGCCGCGAAAACGCAGCCATTGTCGTGTTTTTGCGGCTCCTCTAGAGCCGCGCGCGCGGCGCCGCCCGCCGCACACTGTCGCGTCTTTTCCCTGTCAGCTACAGTCTCGATTTCTGGTTTTGGGCCCCTGGTTTTGACAAAACTGCTCTCCAAGGTCAATTGCTATATTATAGGCCTTTAATCACTTATTAAATGGTGATTTAGGGTCTTCTTCTTCATTCACACCATGGACCTAGAAACATACAAGAGAGGTATTTTTAGCAGAATTTATATTAAATAAATGTGAAGATGTGGTATGAAATATGCAGTTTTAGAGACTAATCATACTAATATTTAAGCAGAAGAGATACCCTGCCAGTCATCATAGCATCTCATTTAACTGGACAACAAGAGGACAACTTGATGTCTATTTTTAGGAAATATAGGGAAGCCATTGGATGGACAATGAAAGACATTAAGGGAATATGTCCAGCGATAGTACAATAGAAAATTCATTTAAACGATGAAGCGATTCCAGGAGGGACCTACAATGTAGGCTTAACCCACTCATGCAAGATGCTGTGAAAACAGAAATTTTGAAACTGTTAGACAATGGGATAATTTATCCCATTTCTGGTAGCCAGTGGGTTAGTCTAGTTCGTGCTGTTCCCAAGAAAGCTAGTTTCATGGTGGTAAAAACTGAGCATAAGGAGTAAGTACAAATACGATAACGTACCAAGGTTCGTGTTTGTATTGACTATCAAAAATTGAAAGCAGCTACTCGTAAGAACCACTTCCCACTACCCTTTATCGATCAAATGCTCGAACGCTTGGCTGGATATGAGTACTATTGTTTTCAGGATGGGTACTCAGGACAGATCCTTATTGATTTAGAAGAGCAGGAGAAGACCATGTTCATTTTCGAATTTGGAACCTTTGCCTATCGACGCATGCCCTTTGGATTATGCAACGCTCCCGCGACATTCCAACGGTGCATGCTCAGCCTTTTCTCCGACATGGTAGAACATTTTTTGGAGATTTTCATAGATGACTTCTCCATCTACGGAGATTCATTTGACCAGTATCTTCATCATCAAGAGCTGGTTCTTCAAAGATGCAAGAAAAAGAGTTTTACTCTGAACTGGGAAAAATGTGACCTAATGGTGAGACAGGGGATTGTCTTAGGCCATGAGATTACAAGGAGAGGAACCGAAGTTGACAAGATAAAAGTAGAAGTTATCACTAAGCTTCCATTACACAAATGCATCAAGGATATCAGATTTTTTTTTGGGCATGCTAGGTTCTACCAATGGTTTATTAAGGATTTTAGCAAAATCATTAGACCTTTAACTAACCTGCTCGCAAAGGACGTGCCATTTGATTTTAACGATGAATGTCTCAAATCATGGGAGAAACTAAAGGAAGACCTTATATTGTGCCTATCATTTCTGATCCTGATTGGGCACGACCATTTAAAATCATGTGCGGTCCTCAGATTTTGCTATGGCACTGTTCTAGGACAACGCATCGACAATAGATAGTACGTGATTTATTACTTAAGTAGGACCCTGAATGACGCCCAATAGAACTATGCAATGACCAAGAAGCAATTCTTTGTTGGCCCAAAGGCCCATCGCTCTAGTTTTGATGATGATTAACTCATGTAGTTATAGTACTAATGATCTTATGTTTAATTAGTCTCAGATATTTGATGAAGATCTTAGTAGGTGTTTAGCTTCAACAAAGGATTTGAAGTCAAGTTTTGAAGCTAGTACGTGTTAATTCAAGAGCTCGCATATCAAGATTGCATCAAGTACTCAAGAGGAGTCTAGCTCATTGGATCGCGGTTTGGACAAAGTCAAGAAAGAGAAGAAAATTTTCAAGAGACGATTTTCAAGAAGACTTGTGTCGGGTTTTTGTAAGTATCAAGATTTGTTTTTAGATAAAATGTAAAGGTTAGATTAGTTGCTGGATTGCTCAAGTACATACACACATACAAAATTTATACGTGTTTTCATAAGATAGTTTTGTGTTTAGAAAAATATCGTTTTGGATTTATCAAAACTTATTTTAGTGCTTATGGTCAAAAACATAGATATTTCATCCTATATGTATAGTGATCATATCCATACATACTAAGCTTTAAAAGTGTTGACAATATCTTGTTTTTGTATTTGGAGAAGTTTTAGAAAAATCATTTTTCAAATAAAAGATTGTTTTTTAAAAATATAGATTTTTGTTTAAGGCAAAATATCTATATTACAAAAATGGTTCAAAAAGTTTGTAATATGTATTGATTTTTTATCATACATATTTGTACTTTAAAGTATTTCAATGAACTTATTTTTGTAGATTTTTAGTGATTTTATGGGATTTTATTGAAGGTAAAAAGACCAAGTTTTTAATCCCAAACATTTGCTGACCAGGCTGTCTGGCGGTCGACCGAGCCAGAAATCGGTCGACCGGGCGGTCGACTGACGTGCATAGAACATGCAAAGCCAGGGACGGTCGACCGCACGGTCGACCATCCAGAGAGCTTTGCTCTCTGGATCTGCCCCGGTAGATCGGGCGGTCGACCGTTAGGTCAATGCCCAGTATTGGTCGACTGTCCGGTCGACCTTTTTTCCCAACGGTTAAAAATCCGACCGGCTGTGGTCGACCGACAGTAGGATTTTCTGCTGAGTTGGACCCTAACGACTAGTTTTTGGAGGCCTATTTATAAGGGGCTGTTGTGGGCTATTTTCTACAAGATTTAAGAGAGTTTTTGTGCTACTTTTTCCTACCTCTGTAAGTGTATATCTCCATTTGTTTTATAGCTAATTCTTCCATATCAAAAGGAGAGTTTATCAAGAGTGTTCTCAAAAGTGATTTCTTGAGCTTTTCACCACAAAACCTATCCTAGTTTTCTCACACATACTTGTGCTATCCATTACTATGTCAATCCTATAGGGATCTTTGTTGCAAGAAAGTTTTAAGTGATCAAAGTGTTGGGATCACCAAAGTGTTCTACCTTGTATTGGAAGAGGCGAACTTGCGGGTTTGTATTGTTTCGAGTTCTTATGGAAGCTTGATGTAGAGGTGTGGCCTTGGCAAGCTAGAGTGCTTGCGTGCATTGTTCTTGAGGGAACAAGAGAGGGACTAGTGAGTCCAAGGAGTTCTATTGTGAACTCGTTGTAGGTGTTGCGGCACTGAGTGATCCAGTGGGATCGTTTATAGTGAAAATCCTTCATAGTGTTGAAGACGGGGACGTAG
This sequence comes from Agave tequilana, assembly GCA_038442645.1. Classification (NCBI taxonomy): domain Eukaryota; kingdom Viridiplantae; phylum Streptophyta; class Magnoliopsida; order Asparagales; family Asparagaceae; genus Agave; species Agave tequilana. The sequence goes on along the minus strand of JAVJIF010002350.1, from coordinate 137,814 downwards.
AGCAAGGATGCTCGAACCTTAAAACAAATCTCTCATATTTGCCTTTGCTCTCTCTATCTCTCACTTGTGTTTATATCTTGCATGCTTATATTGCTTTTATTTTTATAAGCTTGATACATCTTGTGCCTTATTGTTATATGCTTGGGATTGTTTGTTCGCACTTGCATGTTTATATCTTGCATGCTTACATTGCATTTATCTTTATATGCTTATATATCTTATGCCTTATTGTTATATGCTTGGGATTGTTTGCTCGCACTTGCATTCAACCAAGAAAGCCATAGCGGCACCTCAACTCTTATCTAGAGGAATCTTGAGGAGATATTCTAAAGCCCTTCACCGGGAATTTGGCTACACTCTTGTGTTATACTTGGTGTGTTTAGCTTAATAATTTTTAGTTTGCTTAAATAGTTTTTAATTCCATATTAATTCATCATTAGATTAGCTAGTCACCTATTCACCCCCCCAGGTGAACTTCAATTGGTATCAGAGCTTGGTGCTCTTATTTTGGGTCTAACAATCTTGAGTTAAAGATCCTCATTTTTACCTAATCACAATATTTGCACACACATAGATTTCATGACACCTCTCATATTTGATATTCTTAACATCCAAACTTGAAAAGTTAAGATGTCAATATACCTCAAATCCCTAGGCATTCATGTTTATCTTGCTACAATTAAGATTCATACTTTAGTAATAGCAAGTATCTTGAGGCAAACTCAAAAGCCATCCATGCTTTAAAGAGTACCATAAATGATGAATATTTATCTTGGATTGCTAATTTTGATTCGGCTTTTGTAGTATGGAACACTATGGTCTCCTTGGCAAACAAAAGAAATACTATGGGGGAGCGACTCGGATGATGGAAGTGATGCTTCTAACATATGCTACATGGTCCAAGGGGATAACCCCCTTGAGGTAAATTCTGAATCTGAGCTTGATGAGGATGTTGACATGCCATACGAAGAGCTTGCTTTATTTTGTCAACAACTTCTTGAAAAATATGACTTGCTTAAAAAGGATAATAAAAGATTGAAAAATAAATATGATTCTATTTTAAAAGAAAAAGATTCTTTTCAAAATAAAATTGAATGCATTTCAAAAGAAAATGAATTTTTGAAAAAGGAGAATATTTTCTTATCTTCAAAATTAAATGATCTTTTTTGAAAGAAATAATTCTTTGAAAAATAAAATTAATTTGGTGGAAAAAGAAAAAGAAATTGCTTTGGATGAAAATAACGCTTTGAAAAGAAAATTTGTTTCAAAAGAAAAAGAAAATATTTCTAAAAGAAAAAAGATTGTTGATTCTCATTCTTGCCATACTCTTCATGCTACTATTGATAAAAATGAGATTCAAGTCTTGAAAAATAGAATAAATTATTTGAGCTCAACTTTGAGCAATTGTGCGTTTAACCATTTTAGATTGGAAACCTTATTTCAAAAAAAAAGTTTCACATGTTCATGCACATAACCCTGGGCATACATGTACACACTACGCACATCATGATCACACTCATTCTCATATGCATGCTGGAGTGTACAAATGTACACATTATAACCACAAAGGCCATTTAGCAAAGTTTTGTTTTGATAAGATAAATTTTATATATTTTGCTAATAAAAATATTTGGGTTCCTTATGATGCTAACCCCCATGGACCCAAAAGAAAATGGGTACCAAAATTTTCACCTCTTGTGTTTGATGTAGGTGTGGGCTCTCACATGACGTGATAGATATGGTGCCTTGATGGTCGATGCATATGGAGTTAGATGGATATACCCTATTGACGCATCGCTATCAAGGAAGTTTGGTGGGAGGACCACCATATTTTGGAGGCTTCGAGAATAGTGCATATGGTTTGGTAACTACCTCTAAACTTCCATTTAGTATACATGCTTTTATATAGATAATATTTTTAGCATGTTTTGATTTTGTGCTTCATGTGGAGAATACTTGTTTAGATGAATTTTTCATTAAAACTTGTATATATACTTGTACAAGTAGTGAGCTACACTTGATTATTATATGTTTGTGTCTCATTACTTATTTGTACTCATTACATGTACATGTATAACCTAATTTTGATGATTTCCTTTTTTACACTTGTTTTCACTATTTTTGTATAGGTTTTACTTCATGTATATGTTATTCTTGTTTAAAACTAACAAATATATATGTATACCCTTGAGTATCTTGCCTTCATGCAGATTACATTTTGGACTCGTTTGTGTTTGGGATATGTATGTATATTGTTAGTTTTGATAGAACATACATATACCTTGAAGTTTGATTTTAATTAAAAATAAATTTTTATGATTTTCATGTTTTTGCTAAAAAATTTCATGTTTACTTTGAGCCTCATTTATTATTTTCATGAATATGCTATTCATATGATTCTTGTGCACTCACATGTTATTTGTTTTCTCATGAATATATTTTCATGAGCATTTATGAGCTTTAGCAATCCTGAGTGACAATTTTTGTGTACTTAGCAATGATTCCTGGGATATATGATTTGTTTTCATGTTTGAAGGATCTTTAACTTGTTTTTCAAAAATTACCTTAAATTAGTTATTTATTCTTCATTTGGTAGTGTTTTCAATCGATAACTATTTTCAAAGCTTATTTTGAAAACTTCTACCCTTAAAGGGTGGTTGGTTGGGCGACCATGCCTTGTATGCTCAAAATTGAAAATCTATTTAATATGTGCATGAATAGGGTGGATAGTTATGCGTTATACACAAGCTCTTCATGGAATCTTATATTTGTATACTCATATTTTTTCTTATATATGTATGTTTTTAAACTTCAATTATTATAAATTTCTATTGATATTTCCATACATATATATATGTTTTGATTGTGCTTGATTTACAATATCGTTACATGTTTAAAGTACAAATTATGTTTATGCTAAGGTTGACTTAAATTTAAATGTAAATTGGTATCTTTATAAGCTTAAGCATTATTTTCAATTGGTATTTCTATTGATATCAAAATATACTTCATATTTTACCTTTTAATTGGTATCAAAAATTTACAAGATATTTCTAGTAGTATAATAACCTACAAGTGATATCTTAAAATTGTGTTTATTTGCAAGTGGTATCTTAAAATTTTATTTATTTACAAGTGGTACCAACTTTTATTTTGACAACTAGAATTTGATTTCATTAATGTCAAAATTTGTTTTGTTGACTTAAGAGATTTCAAATTTTGTTTTTAAAGTGATTTTCAAATTTTCTTGATATGTATTGCCTATATGCAAGGGGAGCTTAACATCTCTTCTATATATAATAAATTCATTTTGAGTGTACCTTATATTGAAAAGCTTGACATCTCTTCTTTATGTGGCACACGTGTGTAGGGGGAGCTTAACATCTCCACTTATGTATTGTATATTATGCTTTATGTGAGTTAAGGTTTTATCATCCCTTCTTCATGTAATGCATGTATGCAGGGGAAACTAACTTCACGTCTCTCCTCTTCATAAATGTATATCGCATATATATTTATTGTTTGATTTATTTTTGCCCCTTTGTTAATGAATTGACAAAAGGGGGAGAAGAATTTTGAGAGTTTATATATGCATGTTTATTTTCTTTTTATGCATATATGTTTTTTTTATGCAAAAAGGGGAGAAGAATTTGGTGAGTTTATGTATGTTTATCTCCTTGTTTATGCATATATGATTGTTTAGTTTTATGCACTTCATTGAATATATTTATGTTTATTATTATGCATGAGTTAAGGGGGAGCTTCTATGAAGCTTATCTTAAATCCATGCATATATAACTCCATGAGTTTTGTCATCATCAAAAGGGGGAGATTTTTGGCCCAAAGGCTCATCGCTCTAGTTTTGATGATGATTAACTCATGTAGTTATAGTTCTAATGATCTTGTGTTTAATTAGTCTCAAACATTTGATCAAGATCTTACTAGGTGTTTAGCTTCAACAAAGGATTCGAAGTCAAGTTTTGAAGGTAGCACGTACTGATTCAAGAGCTCACACATCAAGATTGCATCAAGTACTCAAGAGGAGTCTAGCTTGTTGGATTAAAGTTTGGACCAAGTCAAGAAGGAGAAGAAGATTTCAAGAGACGATTTTCAAGAAGACTTGTGTCGGGTTTTTGTAAGTGTCAAGGTTTATTTTTAGATAAAATGTAAAGGATAGACTAGTTGGTGTGTTGCTCAAGTACATACACACACACACAAAATTTATATGTGTTTTCATAAGGTAGTTTTGTGTTTAGAAAAATATCGTTTTAGATTTATCAAAACTTATTTTAGTGCTTATGGTCAAAAACATAGATATTTCATCTTATATGTGTAGTGGATCATATCCATACACACTAAGCTTTTAAAATATTGACAATATCTTTTTTTGTATTTGGAGAAGTTTTGAAAAAATCTTTTTTCAAATAAAAGATTGTTTTTGAAAAATATAGATTTTTGTTTAAGGCAAATTTTCCATATTATAAAAATGGTACAAAAAGTTTATAATATGTGTTGATTTTTGACCACACATATTTGTACTTCAAAGTATTTCAGTGAACTTATTTTTGTAGATTTTTAGTGATTTTAAGAGATTTTATTGAAGGAAAAAAGATCAAGTTTTTAATCCCAAACATTTGCTGATCAGGCAGTCTGGCGGTCGACCGAGCCAGAAGTCGGTCGACCAGGCGGTCGACTGACGTGCACAGCTAGGGCCGGTCGACCGCACGATCGACCGTCCAGAGGGCTTTGCTCTCTGGATCTGCCCCGGTCAACCGGGCGGTCCACCATTAGGTCAATGCCCAGTATCGGTCGGCCGTCTGGTCGACCGTTTTTCCCAATGGTTAAAAATCCGACCGTTGGTGGTCGACCGGCCGGTCGACCGACAGCATGATTTTCTACTGAGTTGGACCCTAACGGCTAGTTTTTGGAGGCCTATTTATATGGGTCTGTTTTAGGCTATTTTATATAAGATTTAAGAGAGTTTTTGTGCTACTTTTTTCTACCTCTCTAAGTGTTTATCTCCATTTATTTTATAGCTAATTCTTCCATATCAAAAGGAGAGTTTATCAAGAGTGTTCTCAAAAGTGATTTCTTGAGTTTTTCACCACAAAATATATCCTACTTTTCTCACACATACTTGAGCTATCCATTGCTATATCAATCCTATAGGGATCTTTGTTGTGAGAGAGTTTTAAGTGATCAAAGTGTTGAGATCACCAAAGTGTTCTACCTTGTATTGGAAGAGGTGAACTTGTGGGTTTGTATTCTTTCGAGTTCTTGTGGAAGCTCGGTGTAGAAGTGCGGCCTCGGCAAGCTAATGTGCTTGCGTGGGTTGTTCTTGAGGGAACAAGAGAGGGACTAGTGAGTCCAAGGAGTTCTATTGTGAACTCGTTGTAGGTGTTGCGGCACCAAGCGATCCGGTAGGATCGTTTATAGTGGAAATCGTTCAAAGTGTTGAAGACGGGGACGTAAAGCAAGGGTGCTCGAACTTTAAAACAAATCTCCTATATTTGCAATTGCTCTCTCTATCTCTCACTTGTGTTTATATCTTGCATGCTTACATTGCTTTTATCTTTATAAGCTTGATACATCTTGTGCCTTATTGTTATGTGCTTGGAATTGTTTGTTCGCACTTGCGTGTTTATATCTTGCATGCTTACATTGCTTTTATCTTTATATGCTTGATATATCTTGTGCCATATTGTTATATGCTTGGGATTGTTTGCTCGCACTTGCATTCTACCAAGAAAGCCATAGCGGCACCTCAACTCTTATCTAGAGGAATCTTGAGGAGATAGTCCAGAGCCTTTCAGCGGGAATTCGGCTACATTCTTGTGTTATACTTGGTGTGTTTAGCTTAATAATTTTTAGTTTGCTTAAATAGTTTTTAATTCCATATTAATTCATCATTAGATTAACTAGTCACCTATTCACCCCCCCTCTGGGTGAACTTCAATTGGTATCAGAGCTTGGTGCTCTTGATTTGGGTCTAACAGCCTTGAGTTAAAGATCCTCATTTTTAGCTAATCACAATATTTGCACAGACATGGATTTCATTACACCTCCCATGTTTGATATTCTTAACATCCAAACTTGAAAAGTTAAGATATCAATGTTCCTCAAATCCCTAGGCATTCATGTTTATCTTGCTACCATTAAGATTTCATACTTTAGTAATAGCTAGTATCTTGAGGCTAACTCAAAAGCCAATTATGCTTTAAAGAGTAACATAAATGATGAATATTTATCTAGGGTTGCTAATTTTGATTCGGCTTTTATAGTATGGAACACTACGGTCTCCTTGGCAAATAAAAGCAATACTATGCGAGGAGCGACTCGGATGATGGAAGTGATGCTTCTAACATATGTTACATGGTCCAAGGGGATAACCCCCTTGAGGTAAATTCTGAATTTGAGCTTAATGAGGATGTTGACATGCCATATGATGAGCTTGCTTTATTTTGTCAATAACTTCTTGAAAAATATGACTTTCTTAAAAAGGATAATAAAAGATTGAAAAATAAATATGATTCTATTTTAAAAAAAAAGATTCTTTTCAAAATAAAATTGAATGCATTTCAAAAGAAATTGAATTTTTGAAAAAGGAGAATATTTCTTTATCTTCAAAATTAAATGATCTTTTTGACGGAAATAATTCTTTGAAAAATAAAATTAATTTTGTGGAAAAAGAAAAAGAAATTGCTTTGGATGATAATAACTCTTTGAAAAGAAAAATTGTTTCAAAAGAAAAAATATTTCTAAAAGAAAAAAGATTGCTGATTCTCATTCTTGCCATGCTCTTCATGCTACTATTGATAAAAATGAGATTCAAGTCTTGAAAAATAGAATAAATTATTTGAGCTCAACTTTGAACAATTGTGCATTTAGCCATTCTACATTGGAAACCTTGTTTAAAAAGAAACAAGCTCCACATGTTCATGTACATAACCCACGGCATACATATGCACACTATGCACATCATGATCACACTCATTCTCATATGCATGCTAGAGTGTACAAAGTACACGTTGCGACCACAAAGACCATTTAGCAAAGTTTTATTTTGATAAGATAAATTCTATAAATTTTGCTAATAAAAATATTTGGGTTCCTTATGATGCTAATTCCCGTGGACCCAAAAGAAAATGGGTACCAAAATCTCCACCGCTTGTGTTTGATGTAGGTGTGGGCTCCCACATGACATGAGAGATATGGTGCCTTGGTGGTGGATGCATATGGAGCTAGATGGATATGCCCTATTGAGTGTATCTTATATTGAGGAGCTTGACATCTCTTCTTTATGTGGCACACGTGTGTAGGGGGAGCTTAATATCTCCACTTATGCATTGTATATTATGATTTATGTGAGTTAGGGTTTTGTCATCCCTTCTTCATGTAATCCATGTATGCAGGGGAACTAACTTCACGTCTCTTTTCTTCATGAATGTATATCGCATATATATGTTTATTGTTTGATTTGTTTTTGCCCCTTTGTTGATGAATTGATAAAAAGGGGGAGAAGAAATTTGAGAGTTTATATATGCATGTTTATTTTCTTTTTACGCATATATGTTTTGTTTATGCAAAAAGGGGAGAATAATTTGGTGAGTTTATGCATGTTTATCTCCTTATTTATGCATATATGATTATTTAATTTTATGCATTTCATTGAATATATTTATGTTTATTGTTATGCATGAGTTAAGGGGGAGCTTCTATGAAGCTTAACTTTAATTCATGCATATATAACTCCATGAGTTTTGTCATCATCAAAAAGGGGGAGATTGTTGGCCCAAAGGCCCATCACCCTAGTTTTGATGATGATTAACTCATACAGTTATAGTACTAATGATCTTGTGTTTAATTAATCTCAGATATTTGATCAATATCTTAGTAGGTGTTTAGCTTCAACAAAGGATTCGAAGTCAAGTTTTGAAGCTAGCACGTGTTGATTCAAGAGCTCACGCATCAAGATTGCATCAAGCACTAAAGAGGAGCCTAGCTCATTGGATCGAGGTTTGGACCAGGTCAAGAAGGAGAAGAAAATTTTCAAGAGAAGATTTTCAAAAAGACTTGTGTTAGGTTTTTGTAAGTGTCAAGATTTATTTTTAGGTAAAATGTAAAGGATAGATTAGTTTGTGGGTTGCTCAAGTACATACACACACGCACATAAAATTTATATGTATTTTCATAAGATAGTTTTGTGTTTAGAAAAATATCGTTTTGGATTTATCAAAACTTATTTTAGAGCTTATGGTCAAATGCATATATATTTCATCTCATGTGTAGTGAATCAATCCATACACGCTAAGCTTCAAAAGTATTTACAATATCTTGTTTTTGTTTTATGAGAAGTTTTGAAAAAATCATTTTTCAAATAAAAAATTATTTTTGAAAATATAGATTTTTGTTTAAGGTAAAATTTCTATGTTACAAAAATAGTTCAAAAAGTTTGTAATATGTGTTGATTTTTGAACACATCTTTGTACTTCAAAGCATTTCAATGAGCTTATTTTTGTAGATTTTATTGAAGGTAAAAAGATCAAGTTTTTAATCTCATACATTTGCTGACCAGGCTGTCTGGCGGTCGACCGACCGGTCGACCGCGCCAGAAGTCGGTCGACTGGGCGGTCGACTGACGTGCACAAAATGTGCACAGCCAGGGCCGGTCGACCGCACGATCGACCGGCCAGAGAGCTTTGTTCTCTGGATCTGCCAAGGTCGACTGGGCGGTCGACCGTTAGGTCAATGCCCAGTGTCGGTCGACCGTCCGGTCGACCGCTTTTCCCAACGGTCGAAAATCCGACCGTTGGCGGTCGACCGGCCGATCGACCGACAGCAGGCTTTCCTGCTGAGTTGGACCACAACGGCTAATTTTTGGAGGCCTATTTATTTGGGGCTGTTTTTGGCTGTTTTCTACAAGATTTAAGAGAGTTTTTGTGCTAGTTTTTCCTACCTCTCTAAGTATTTATCTCCATTTGTTTTAGAGCTAATTCTTCAATATTAAAAGGAGAGTTTATCAAGAGTGTTTTAAAAGTGATTTCTTGATTTTTTCACCACAAAATCTTTCCTAGTTTTCTCACACATACTTGAGCTATCCATTGCTATGTCAATCCTATAGGAATATTTGTTGTGAGAGAGTTTTAGGTGATCAAAGTGTTGAGATCATCAAAATATTCTACCTTGTATTAGAGGAGGTGAACTTGCGGGTTTGTGTTGTTTTGATTTCTTATGGGATCTCGGTGTAGAGGTGTGGCCTTGGCAAGCTAGTGTGCTTGCGTATGTTGTTCTTACGGGAACAAAGACTAATGAGTCCGAGGAGTTCTATTGTGAACTCATTGTAGTTGTTGTGGCACCGAGTGATCCAGTGGGATCGTTTATAGTGGAAATCCTTCATAGCGTTGAAGGCTGGGACGTAAACCAAGGGTGCTCGAACCTCAAAACAAATCTCCTGTGTTTGTGATTGCTCTCTCTATCTCTCACTTGTATTCATATCTTGCATGCTTACATTGCTTTTATCTTTATAAGCTTGATATATCTTGTGCCTTATTGGTATATGCTTGGGATTGTTTGCTCGCACTTGCGTGTTTATATCTTGCATGCTTACATTGGTTTTATCTTTATTTGATTGATATATCTTGTGTCTTATTGTTATATGCTTGGGATTGTTTGCTCGCACTTGCATTCAACGAAGAGAGCCATAGCGGCACCTCAACTCTTATCTCGAGGAATCTTGAGGAGATAGTCCAGAGCCCTTCACCGGGAATTCGGCTACACTCTTGTGTTATACTTGGTGTGTTTAACTTAATAATTTTTAGTTTGCTTAAATAGTTTTTAATTTCGAATAAATTCATCATTAGATTAGCTAGTCACCTATTCACCCCCTCTAGGTAAACTTCGTTCTTGGCCCTTGTCTTTGCGCAAGAAAAGTTCCGTCCCTACTTACTAGAATCTAAGACTGTGATTTTCACAGATTACTCAGCATTGAAGCACCTCATGACCAAAAAAGGAAGCTAAAAGCTGACTGATTCGGTGGATTCTTCTGCTTTAAGAATTTGACCCAGAAATCATTGACAAGAGAGGTGTAAAAAATGTGGTGGCTGATCATCTGTCAAGAATTTCTAATGCACCTATAGTACAAGCTCCGATCAATGAGAATTTCCCAGATGAGCACATCCTTGCCATTTTCAAGGAACCATGGTATGCGGACATAATTAACTATCTGGTTACCGGACAATTACCCGCTGAATGGACAAAGCAAGACCAGTTTCGCTTCTTTACCCAAGTACGGTACTTCCTCTGGAAAGAACTGTATCATTTTAAGTATTGTCATGACCAAACTATTTGACGATGTGTACCAGAAGACGAACAGAGGATCGTGCTCAGTTTCTTCCATGAACTTCCATGCGGAGGACACTTCGGACCCTACAAAACCGCAGAGAAAGTTTTACAAAGTGAATTTTACTGGCCTACTTTGTTCAAAGACTCCTTACATTTTTGTAAATCATGTGATAATTGTCAAAAGACTGGGAAAATTTTGAGACGAGACATGATGCCCCTAAACCTGATTCTCAAAGTCAAAATTTTTGATGTTTCGGGCATTAACTTCATGAGACCATTCCTGAATTCATTTGGCAACCAATTCATCATGGTTGCAGTGGATTACGTCTCAAAATGGTAGAAGTTGTGTGTACTAAGACTAGTGACAATAAATTGGTTGTAAAATTTCTCAAGGAAAACATCTTCTCCCATTTTGGCACCCCCTTGAGCTATAATTAGTGATAATGGGTCACATTTCTGTAATAGGATTTTTAAAGCTCTGATGTAGAAATACTCCATTACTCACAAGTTATCCACCCCGTATCATCCCCAAACAAATGGGCAGAAGTAACGAATCAGCAAATCAAGCTCATTTTGAAAAAAATAGTAAGATAAAACTAAAAAGAATTGTCGGTCAAGCTAAATAATGCGTTATGGGCTTACCGAACTAGTTTTAAGACTATCCTGGGGATGCCTCCATATAGAACTATATTTGGTAAAGCCTGTCATCTACTTGTCGAGTTAGAACACCGCGCCCTATGGGCTATTAAGCAACTAAATTTTGATCTGACTAGAGCCGGTGAATTAAAGAGATTGCAGATCTCGGAGTTGGAAAAATCAGAATGAGGCTTATGAGAATGCACGAATCACAAAGAGCAGGACAAAAATTTTTCATGACCAATTCATCAACCAAAAAAATTTTGGCCCTGCGGAAAAGGTTCTGCTATACAATTCGAGACTTCACATTTTCGCGAAGAAGCTAAAACCTCGTTAGTCCGGACCCTTCATTGTTCACACCGTCTTTCTACATGGTGCTATGGTAATTTTCAATCCAAAGAATGGTGAGGATACCAAAGTGAATGGGCAAAGACTGAAGCTATTCCTAACCACTGAACCAGAGTCACAAGCTGAAACTGTGCTGGGTCTTTTCGACCCATCTTATACGTGACCATATTCCATCATGAACCACAACTAATTAAAAAAAAAGATTAGGGGTTCTTTATAATTATTGTTTATATGATATACTCACCCCTTGTATACTTGTAAATAACCTTTTACCCTAGACTAGATTTGAAAATCTCCTTTTTTCTACCCCTATTTATACTCTCTTCTCCCTCTCAATAACCTATTCGTACTCGGCCGGCTCGAGTCGACAGAGACGGTGATATCTTTTTTTTCCCCTATTTATTGCATTTGTATTTACATGACTAGCAATGTGGACAATGCATTAGATAGGTGTAGGGGGATGCTAACATTCAATTTTCTTTTCTTTTACTTCTTTTCAAAAAAAAAACTCTAGAACCAAAAAGAAATTTTTATACTCTTTATAAAAATACCAAAAAGTTGTACGAATTAAGGGAACCTTAGTAAGAAATCTTTATTTTAGCCTAAGTAAAAAAGAAATATTGGTTTGACTGAGAGTTGGGAGGGACAAGGAAAATAACTCATATCTTTTATTTAGCCTTAGCAGAATATGCATTGACTACACATGCGCTTGGGATTTAAAGATAAGACTTTGATTGTCATAAAAAAAAAGCATTAAGCTGAATAATTGTGCCTCACAAAGTATGATTATTCACGCCTAAAGGAAACAAACAAATCTTGATTTCGTGGCATACTCTACTTGTATATTTGACCTGAGAGGTGTTTTTCCACCTGGTGTCCTAAAATCATCTGGTTTGGGAGTCATCGGTTAAATATGCGTTACACGAGTAAAATAGAAAGCCTAAAGAAACAAAGAATAAACATCTAAATAAATATTAATAAAATTTCATGACATTCAAGTTGAGTTGAAAAAATCTCAAGCATATCACACTTACATATAATACATATCTATTAAAGCAAAATAACAGAATGAGTTAGAAGTATAAAACCTCTTTTAAATTCAAATGTAAACCATGATTTCTTCTTTTATAAAGGTTAAAGTATAGGAGAATTTATAAGGGTTAAAGCTAATTCTTATAATCGTTCGGTCATTTTTATTTAGATAATTAAAAGTTCTTTTTCTTGAAAGGGATTTGCTTATAACAAACATTTTCATTCATTTATTGGATTTTGTGGGTGCAATCCGCTAAAAATCCTCAGGAGACAACACTCCTCCTCTAAGTGAAATCTAGAGGTTTAAAGGCTTGTTGCACATGCTCAGTGCAATCGTGTCACCTGCGAAAGTGATGTAATAATTTTTTGATTTTTGTTTTGCTTGGGATGAGCAAAAGATAAGTGTGAGGGTGTGATTAGTCTCTAAAATTGCATATTTCATACCATATCTATACATTTATTTAATATTAAATTCTGTTAATAATACCTCTCTTGTATGTTTCTAGGTCCATAGCATGAAATGAAGAAGAAACTCAAAAATCTCATTTACTTGGTGATTTTTTGACCATATATATAGCCATTGACTTTGGGAAGCTGATCTGCCAAAACAGGTTGCAATTATCTAGAAATCAAGAGGTACAGTAGATAGGGGGCGAAGCGACAGAACACAGCAGGTGACGCCGCGTGCGCGGCCCCAGACTAGCCACAGAAATGCGGTACTAGCGTGGCTGCACCAGTACTTCGGGCTAGGGATTGTTCCCCTAGCCCCTTTCCTCCTGATGCCCATAAAAGGCCCCTTGGTGTTCTTCAGTGGGGATATCCAGAGTTAGAGTTTTTATGTTAGTTTATTTTTAGGAGTTTTTAGTTTGCTTGTGTTCTTCTTCTAACTTAGTTTAGCCATTAGTGTGAAAGAGAGAGAGAGTGTGTGTACAAGTTGTATTTGAAGGTGACAATCTCATACAAGTTATACTTCCCTTCTTCTTTCCATCACTTGGTGTTTTTACTTGCTTTTACTTTCTTACATTAGTGTAGAACTTCTTTTCTTTACTTCTTCTCTCTTGTTTTTCTTACACATGTCTAGCTAATTTTTTCATTACATAGCTAACTAACTACTAACCCACTAATCTTCAACAACTTGATTGATAACCTAAATGATTCAATAGTGTCAAACAAGCCTTGTGCAAATAAGAACTATGACATCTTAATATGAGGGTTCTAACTCTAACTTACTTACAAGTATTACCACTCTCATATTTCATGCTTAATCATTTTTGATGATTTATAGATTTTAAACCTTACTTGTTTTCATAAGTTAGAGATATTCTTATTAATCTTTGCCGATACCACTAGTGCACTTGTTTCTTCCCTTATTCTTGCCTTCAATTGGATCTTGATAAAGGAATATTCAAGTTTCATTGTGTAAAGCTAAGTTAAGGGAAGAACTTTCAGTCGATCTCCAACGTGAATAGTTCTTATGCATAAAGGTTATGCTTGCATATAATCCATTGTGACGCTAAACTGATTAGTCACATATATTGCATATATATTGTCACCTTACCATACTTTTTAGCTAATAAATCCTATTAATAAGTCTTCTTTTTTCTTTGTTAAATGTGGGCCCAATTGCTAAAGGAAAGAAGAAACAAGCCCAAAAACCCACCAAATTCTGATTTAATTTAGAATAAATTAGAAATCAAGGAATCAGGGCAAAATCTTGGTATATCAGAGAGGTTGAAAACCGGTTGAGAAGAATCCTCCCTGAATCAAGCGGTTGAGCCAAACAATCAAAGGCTGTTTCATCAACTTTTGGAGCAAAAATAAGAAAACCAGAAGAAGATATAGGAGAATCACCAACTGGGTGTGGCCATCTGGCCACACCAAGGCCGCGGAACGCGGCCCAAGCCGCATTTCTGCGGCCTTTGAAAATAACCTAGAGGGGGGTGAATAGGTGATTATGCTAATCTAATGAACTTAATGCGGAATTTAAAAACTAATTGCAATTAACAAGTGATGCACACTCAAACAAGCCAAGCAAATAATTATGAATGAACAGTATGAATTTATGCAAGGCGCAATATAGAGAGAGAGAGTAAGAGCCAAGGATCAAGTGCAAACAACAAGATATGTTTCGAGGTTCGAGCACCCAGCTCTACATCCCCGCCTTCACACAGAATGATTTTAAGTCCACTAGCTTGTCCACAAAGGACTCCCACAAAGGGAACCTCCACTGAGGATTTGGGGCAATAACAATTACAAAGAGTACCCAACTCCTCTCCTTACTAACACAACCTCCTCCTTGAGGCACAACTCCAAGCCAACAAACAATCACCTCACAACTTGAGGGATTAACACAAGGATCACCTCACAACTTGAGGGATACAACCCAAATGTACAACCTCCTCAACACAATGAGGGAAAGGCACAAAGCCAAGCAAAGATAGGGTTTTCAACTTGGTGGTCTAAACAACAACCACAAACAATTTCTTTCCCACACAAAGATCCTATAGAATGAGATAGTAGATTTAGCTCAAGTGTGGAGAAAACCAAAGGAATGGAAATCAAAAACTCAAAGAAAATCTTTGGGAAAACTAGAAACCAAGATGAAGAAGTTGAATCAAAATCTTTTCCCAAAACCCCTTTCTTGATTTTTCAAACCCTAACAAAAACACCAAATAGATTGAACAATTTAAAGCCCAAAAACTTCTTTTGATTACTGTGAAAACACTAGAGAGTCAGGAAAAATTCGCACAAAAAATCTTTTGGGGAAAATTGGCCATTAATGGGGTATATATAGCCCCCAGAAAAATATTGCCGTTGGCAGCAATTTCTGCCAAAACTGAACTACCGGTCGACCGTCCAATGGTCGGATTTGACCGACACCAGCCCGGTCGACCGCCAGGTCGACCGAAAAGAACAGAGAGCACTGCTCTCAGTTACGGTCGACCGCCCGGGTCGACCGGCCCACTGGGCTGCCAGACGTGCACAGCTCTGTGCACGTCGGTCGACCGCACGGTCGACCGGCCCTTGGTACGGTCGACCGTGCGGTCGGCCGACCTGGCCTGTCAGCCAGTTCTGGGTCTGAAGCAACTGGTAAAAATATAGATAAAATTTTTTTTATCTTAACTAAACACTCCAATAAACTTGTTTTGACATTGTATATTGAAATATAAACTTGTGACAAAAATTTCATCACAAATAACAAACATTTTAAAAACATTTTTGTGTCTTATCAGTTTTACCAAAAATCAAAAACTGTATTTTCTAAAACTTAGATTTTTGAATAGAAAATACATTTTGTCCAAAACTTATCCAAATACAAAAACATGATATTAAACAACATTTAGGCATGATGTATATGGATATAATCCTATATACATGAAACATATATATATATCCATGTTTTTGACTTTAATTCCAAAAATATGTTTTGCTAAAAATACCAAAACATAAAACACATGAATAAGTGAGTCAAAACTAAGTTTGTCTAAGTAGGTGAAGCATGCATGTATATAGAACAAATCTAATACACATTAAACCATGTAAACTTGTTTTGATCTATCTATTCATGAAACCAAGATCGTTAAACCAAAAACGGAAAAACCGAAAACCAATATTCAAAACATGAAACGTGTGTGTTGTGAACTTGAGCATATCATACTATTCTAATCTTTAAAATTTGGATCTAAACACAAAACTAAACTTGGTACCGATGTCTTCTTGTAGAGCGCAATCTCCAAGTCGACTCGATCCAAAACTCTTAGATCCATCGAGCAAGTGTTATATATGATCTTTGACGCTCGGGCTCATGAATCAACATGTGAAAGCTTCCAAATCATCGTGTTGAAGCTAATCACCAACTAATAACTTGATTAATGATCTGAAACTAAATAACACAAGATTATTAGTACACATAACTACATGAGTTAATCATCATCAAAACTAGAGTGGAAGGGCTTTGGGCCAACAATCTCCCCCTTTTTGATGATGACAAAACTCATGGAGTTATATATGCATGGATCAAAGTTAAGCTTTAAAGAAGCTCCCCCTTAACTCATGCATAAAACAAATAAAA
Source organism: Agave tequilana (assembly GCA_038442645.1). Taxonomy (NCBI): domain Eukaryota; kingdom Viridiplantae; phylum Streptophyta; class Magnoliopsida; order Asparagales; family Asparagaceae; genus Agave; species Agave tequilana. Next base: position 121,385 of record JAVJIF010002350.1, on the reverse strand, counting down.
ATAATGAATATGCAATGAAGGCTCTTAAAACATAAATGCATGTATATGCATAAACAATAAAGGCTCTAGATACCAATGAAATGTTCAAAAACAAAACATGCTCAAGATACCAATTAAAATTAAACTAAATTAAACTTAATATATGCAAAACACAAACATGCATATATAAAACTTCTCAAATAATTCTCCCCCTTTTTGTCAATCATCAATAAAGGGGTAAAAACCAAAACAAAATAAAATCTTCTCCCCTTTTTTAATACAAAGAAACAATCATCAATAAAGGGTAAAAGCAAAACTAAATCAAATAAATTTTTCTCCTTTTTATTGTTCGAAACAATGAATCAATAAAGGGTTAATAAAAATTATATTTTCCCCTTTTTTTGTCTAAAATAAAAACAAAACCAAATAGGGGTGACATTCAATTAAGGTACCAATTGAAAATATGTTAAAGTAGCATCTTGATACCAATTGAAAGTAAACATCAATCAATAAATAAATGGTATATGCTATATACATTCATGAAGAGGAAGATGTGAAGCTTCCCTACATATATACATTACATGAAGGAGGGATGACAAGCCCTAATTCACATAACATACACTATGTAATGCATAAGAGGAGATGTGAAGTTCCCCCTACACACGTGTACCACATAAAGAAAAGATTGTCAAGCTCTTCAATACAAGATACACTCATCATGAATCTATATGTAGAAGAGATGTTAAGCTCTCCTTGCATATAGGCAATATAAATAAAAACTTTTGTATTTTTCTTTTAAAACAAAATTTTGAATTTTCTCAATAAAACAAATTTGATACCAATTAAAGTATTATTCTTTTTAAACATATGATACCAAATTGAAATTATTATTTTCTATCATAAAGTAAGGGAGTGGAGATACAAATACCAATTGTAAACATGAAAATCGAATTTTCTCCCCCTTTATGAAATACTAACAAAACACATGCATAAGCTTGAAATAAGATACCAATTGAAAAGCAATTGAAAACTAATCAATTGAAAAAAAGTTAAAGCTCAAGCACTAGCATAAACAAGATTTTGTGTTTAAAGATATAGGGATATAATAAGCGCAAATAAAACATATATATGTATGAAAATTAGATACCAATTGAAATTGATACTCTTAGAAGTGCAAACATACATATACAAAAAATATATGAGTATACAAAAATGTCAATATTGATACCAATTGAAAGAATTTCAATGATACCAATTGAAACAACAATAATATCAAATGTATATCTCATATTACCTAGCCTCCCAATCATGTTCAAGTTTAAAATGATTTTCACTATCAAGCATACATGAGCATGATCTCCCATCCAACCACCCTTGAAGGTAGGGGTTTTCAAAAATAGGTTTGAAAATAGAGTACGTTTGAAAATCTCTACCATAAGAAGAATACGAACTAGTTAAATGGGAAATCTTATTAACTAGTACGGAATCCTTCAAGTAAGGAATAAAACATAAATATTTTTCATGAAACACATGTAAATCACATGGCACTAAACACTCAAAGTCCATAAAGCCCGTATCATAGTCTCATGAAAATAGATCATGAGTAAATTAATAAAGTGAGTGTACAAGTATAATGTGACACATATCAACATGAAAATATTCAATTAAGCTCATATTAGATTCTTTAAAAACATGAAAACATGAGAAACTAAATTTTCATTTTCAATTATTTACCAATTGAAAATACCTAAAAACATGAAACTCATCAAAACGATTTAAACTTCAAGGTATATGTATGTCATGTACAAACTAAAGTATACATATATATCCTAAACATAATGAGTCCACAAAAGTATATGCATAAAGGCACATGGCTCAAGGATGTACATGTATAATCAATAGTTTGGACAAGATAGACATGTACATGAAGTTAAAACACATGTTCATGGAAACATATTCAAAATGAGGAATACAAGTTAGAAAGCATGAATCATCAAAACTAGACTATACTAGCACATCTAATGGGTACAAATAGGCATTCAAGCACAAATATAAAAAGAGTTACTTATGGCCCATTCTATGTACAAGTATGAATCCTAGTTTTCATGAAAACTAACATCTAAATATATATCCAAAACGTGAGGCATAAAACTAGACATAAATCAACATGATAATCATAAAAATGACCATGAAGAAAATCCACATGCTATTAGAATCATGATATACATAATAGCCAAACAATGATGAGAACACAACAAATGGGTCTATCTAAACATGGGTGAGCTCAAAAGCTAAACATGTATAACACTAATCTAATGACCATGACATAATCATAATAATCAACAATCATCAAACATGCTATAAACAATAATATGAGAGCATGTAAAAATAAACGGGAGTTCGAGATCGATACCAAAATCGATAAAGGCACCTCTCTAGTTCTCCAAACCAATGGTGGTCCTCCCCACCAAACTTCCCTTGAAAGTGATGCATCCAAAAATGGTTCTCTATAAGCTTGGAACGCATCCACCTCAAGGCACCAATACTCTCACGTGATGCGAGAGCCCACACCTACATCAAAAATCAAAGGGGTGGTCTTTGGTACCCATTTTCTTTTTGGTCCACGGGGGTTAGTATCTTTCCTAACCCAAACAAGATTATTTGCTAAATTCTCAATATGTAAACGATCATAGCAAAATCTAGCAAGGTGGACTTTTCGACCACAATGTGTACATGTGTACACATGGGCATACATAGTGTGAAGTTTGTGATCGTGATGAGCATGTGTATGCCGTGATGGGTGTGCATGCAAAGATGGACCTTGTTTCTTACGAACCAAGGTTTCCAAGCGCGTATGATTTCAAGTACATTGGCTCAAAGTGAAGCCCAAAAAATCAACATTTTTCTTCAAAATATTTATATCATTTTCAATAGTAGAAGATAAAGTAGAGCATGCAAAAGATGTGCAAGAAGAAGAAGCTATACTAGCATGGCACACATGATTATCTATATCCTTTTTCAAAGATTTATTTTTATTTAAAACAAGATCTAATTCTTTAGTAATGAAATCAATTTCATTTTTCAAAACAAAGTTATCTTTTAAAACAAAATCCAATTTTGAAGATAAAACCTCATTGTTTTTCACAACATCATCACAATCACTTTTGCTTTTCAAAACATCAATCTCTTTTAGGGCAAGGTCTAGTTGAGATCTTAGTGAGTCACGTTCACTAGTAATCTCTTCCTTCTCTTGCAAAACCGATTCAAAAGTTGAGCACAAATCCTTCATTTCTTCTTTTAATTCAAAATGATTCTTTTTCAAAAGATTATGTTTTTTCAAAAAAATTTCAAGCTTTGTGGCAAGTTCCATATTTAGGGTTTGAGCTTCTAAACAACCATCGCAATAGGAACTAGAGCAATCATCTAGTTGAGAATCCAATTGTACCTCAAGGGAGTCTTTCCCTTGGACCATGAGGCAATGCTCGTCGGACATGTCTCTCCTACATCTTCTCAACTTGTTGATAACCTTGGTAGCTCGGGAGAAGTCAATATGCTCCAAACTGTAAAAGCCGAATCATAATGATCAAACACCGGTAAAAGATCTTCATTAGGAGATGCTCTAAGTATTTTAAGTGCTAAAGCATTTGCCTTTTTATGCTTGCTATGATTTGGGTAGGATTCATTAGTAGTGGCTTGATAAACTAGATGTCCTAGGTTTTTCAAATGACTACTCATATTGGCCTTCCAAACATCAAGTCTAAAAAAGTCAAACATAGGAGGGCTATCCATGAGTGCAAACTAAATGTGTGCAAATGTAAATGCAAATGAAGATTAGCAAACCAAGATCTCACTCTTAGGTGGTTAAACCTAAATATCAGGAGCGTAGGCTCTGATACCAATTGAAAATCACCTAGAGGGGGGTGAATAGGTGATTATGCTAATCTAATGAACTTAATGCGGAATTTAAAAATTAATTACAATTAACAAGTGATGCACACTCAAACAAGCCAAGCAAATAATTATGAATGAACAATATGAATTTATGCAAGGCATAATATAGAGAGAGTAAGAGCCAAGGGATCAAGCGCAAACAATAAGATATGTTTCGAGGTTCGAGCACCCAGCTCTACATCCCCGCCTTCACACAGAAAGATTTTAAGTCCACTAGCTTGTCCACAAAGGACTCCCACAAAGGGAACCTCCACCAAGGATTTGGGGCAATAACAATTACAAGGAGTACCCAACTCCTCTCCTTACTAACACAACCTCCTCCTTGAGGCACAACTCCAAGCCAACAAACAATCACCTCACAACTTGAGGGATTAACACAAGGATCACCTCACAACTTGAGGGATACAACCCAAATGCACAACCTCCTCAACACAATGAGGAAAAGGCACAAAGCCAAGCAAAGATAGGGTTTTCAACTTAGTGGTCTAAACAACAACCACAAACAATTTCTTTCCCACACAAAGATCCTATAGAATGAGATAGTAGATGTAGCTTAAGTGTGGAGAAAACCAAAGGAATAGAAATAAAAAACTCAAAGAAAATCTTTGGGAAAAACTAGAAACCAAGATGAAGAAGTTAAATCAAAATCTTTTCCCAAAACCCTTTCTTAATTTTCCAAACCCTAACAAAAACACCAAATAGATTGAATAATTTAAAGCCCAAAAACTTCTTTTGATTGCTGTGAAAACACTAGAGAGTCAGGAAAAATCTGCACAAAAAATCTTTTGGGAAAAACTGGCCATTAATGGGGTATATATAGCCCCCATAAAAATATAGCCGTTGGCAGCAATTTCTGCCAAAACTGAACTACCGGTCGACCGTCCGGTCGACCGTCCAACGGTCGGATTTGACCGTAGGCACCAGCCCGGTCGACCGCCAGGTCGACCGAAAAGAACAGAGAGCTCTGCTCTCAGTTACGGTCGACCGGCCCACTGGGCTGCCAGACGTGCACAGCTCTGTGCACGTCGGTCGACCGCACGGTTGACCGGCCCTTGGTACGGTCGACCATGCGGTCGGCCGACCTGGCCTGTCAGCCAGTTCTGGGTCTGAAGCAACTGGTAAAAATATAGATAAAAATTCTTTTATCTTAACTAAACACTCCAATAAACTTGTTTTGACATTGTATATTGAAATATAAACTTGTGACAAAAATTTCATCGCAAATAACAAACATTTTAAAAACATTTTTGTGTCTTATCAGTTTTACCAAAAATCAAAAACTGTAGTTTCTAAAACTTGAATTTTTGAATAGAAAATATATTTTGTCCAAAACTTATCCAAATACAAAAACATGATATTAAACAACATTTAGGCATGATGTATATGGATATAATCCTATATACATGAAACATATATATATATATATATCCATGTTTTTGACTTTAATTCCAAAAATATGTTTTGCTAAAAATACCAAAACATAAAACACATGAATAAGTGAGTCAAAACTAAGTTTGTCTAAGTAGGTGAAGCATGCATGTATATAGAACAAATCTAATACACATTAAACCATGTAAACTTGTTTTGATCTATCTATTCATGAAACCAAGATCGGTTAAACCAAAAACGGAAAACCGAAAACCAATATTCAAAACATGAAACGTGTGTGTTGTGAACTTGAGCATATCATACTATTCTAATCTTTAAAATTTGGATCTAAACACAAAACTAAACTTGGTACCGATGTCTCTTGTAGAGCGCAATCTCCAAGTCGACTCGATCCAAAACTCTTAGATCCTTCGAGCAAGTGTTATATATGATCTTTGACGCTCGGGCTCTTGAATCAACATGTGAAAGCTTCAAAATCATCTTGTTGAAGCTAATCACCAACTAATAACTTGATTAATGATCTCAAACTAAATAACACAAGATTATTAGTACACATAACTACATGAGTTAATCATCATCAAAACTAGAGTGGAAGGCCTTTGGGCAAACAGCCTTGTTACTTCTGTTGGGGGAGCTTTTGCTCCCCCAATCTTACCGGGATTCTCCCCTTTTGGTTTTACCCTATAAATAGCAGTTTCAGCAGAAAAAAGGGAGCGAAGACTAGGATTAGAATTTATGTTTATTTTCTAAGGATTTAGGCTCTTGTTAGATAGTGTAAAAGTTGTATTCTTATTTTCAATTTGTAATCCAGTATCAATACTTGTGAGAGAGAGGAATTGAGTGCTTGTACTTGAAGATTGAAGTGACAGCAATACAAGAATCGGGCCACATTTTCTTCCACTCTTATTTCAGTATGTCATGCATTATTTACTTGCTTTCTTCTTTGTTTTTCATGAGTAGCTAGATCGATTTTCTAGGCTCACTATTGTACCTCTCTCAGTTCTTCTTCTCTTTTGGTTTTAAAGAAAAAGACCCAATGAATCATTTGCATGCCTTACTTAAAGCCTTTCTTCTTGAAAGTGTTCTTGAAGGCACATGAGGATGGGCTTGGATTGTTAAACTCTTACTTCTTTCATGAACGTTTCTTGAACTATTTTTACTTCATTCTTGCTTCTTCGCGCTTGATGATTTAACATTCGATTCTAAACGATTTTTCAAAGAAAAGAGTGAACTCTTCCAACCATCTTATGTGCTTTACTTTAAACTTTCTAAAAATCAACTTTAAGTTTTTCCTATGATCAATTTGAGGCATTTAGGATTTCAATAGAAGAATGAACGATTGAGTAGTAAGATAGTGAGCCTAGATTTTCTTCCTTATTATAATTAACAAAATAATTTTCGAGCTTTTTAAATCACCTTCTCCAAAGCCTTCTCTAAAAGTTGCAATTTCTCTTTTAATCATCTCCTTCTTTCCATTATCTTTTCATTAAAAAAAAATGAAACAATTCTTTGTTTTTAAACGAATCACCGAAAAGTTTTCATCGCATTCCTCCTCGTGGACACGACCCGTTAGCCACAAGCTACCCGGTAAATTCTTAACTCTTTGATTGTTCTTTCATTTTAGCAATCAATTTTTGGCGCCGTTGCCGGGAGGCAACGATGTATTTATTTTTTAACAAGTTTGTGTATTGTTTCAGGGACTTGAAGATTCAGATCTAGCATTCAAGTTTTGTAAGAGAAGACTTGCAAATTCTGTGCCCCTACTCTCGAAAGTAGAAAACAGAATTTCAGAAAATTGCGTTGTAAAAACATAAAATTTCATTGGACTACAAAAACTTTTTTTTGCAGGACATATTGCTCGCAAAAAATTAAGTCTTTGTACGTTATATTTTTGCTATTTCTGCTATCCACCATCCCTGTTTTAATCCAACAGTAATTTGAGTGATTGTTAATTGCTTAAAAAACGTTTAGACTTGCATTCTAGGCATTTGTCTAATTACGTTTACTTTACAATTACTGTTGAAGAGAGCTGGAGAAATGGTACGTATGCATAGTATATAGTTTAGGAAACATTCTGGGGTGATATTTTGCTTTGAATGTTACTTTTCTGTATCTTGCACACTTTGCACAATTAACTCTAAGGGCAAAACCAAATTCAAGATAAGGCGGGGAAGTCATTACCCTTCTTTAGCCCACAAACCATCTCCAAGCACGCACAACCTAAGCCTAAGTAAAATCAGATAGACGTTGGCCTTAGGGACATCTCGAACTTATTAGGAGATTATCCTAAGGGGGAAAAGTGTTGGAATTTGACTCCTGTAAAATCAGTGTCTAGGAAAGGGATTAAGGGCCGAAAGCCCGAAGGTTGGTGGTTACTTAATTAAGGAACGTCTTTGACGGATAACCACCGACCAATCTTGCCCTGACCTGGCTGATTAGCTTGTGGTCAAAGTCTACATTATACCTTCTGTGGACAATCAACCAGTTAGGAGTTGTCTAGGTTAGGTTACCTTAGACTAGGCTTGGTTGTTTTCTTTTCTTGACTTTTAGTGAACTTGTTTATGATTGTGTTTGTGTATGCAAGTGTGGTCAAGAGACCCTAATTCATCTAGGTTAACCAGAAACACATCACCATCCAAGTTCGAAACAAGACCAGATTCGGTTGTGGATCGACCGACATCTTTACAGGATAGGTTTTATCCCATTAGAACATCACTTCCATCCTGCATCCAACTTCCATTGGTTGGTGAACACAACTTTGAGCTTAAGTCACAGTTCATCAATACACTCCCTAAGTTCTATGACTTAGAGTCCGAAGATGCTTATTTCTTCATAAGAGAATTTGAGGAAGTATGCTTAATGATGAAAATCCCACACCTTGCAGATGATGCTATTAGGTTGAGATTTGTCCCATTTGCTCTTAAGGATCTAGCTAAGAAATGGCTCTACAGCTTAGCAGCCGGCTCTATCACATCTTGGGATAGTTTCATCAAGGTCTTCTTGAACAAATTCTATCCAATCTACAAGACCGCTCTCATTAGGAAAAACATTATGCAGTTCAAGTAAGAACCTAGTGAACCATTTTGGAGGTACTTTGAACGCTTCAAAGACCTCCTTGTCCAATGTCCTCAACATGGAATAGAGAAATGGCGACAATGCCAAATTCTTTATGACGGTTTAGACTACTCGACCAAGACCCTCTTAGAAAGCAAGTGCCAAGGGGGATTCCTGCAGAAGGATAAGCATGAAGGGTGGGATTTATATGAGAATCTAGCTGAAAAGACCATCCAATGAGAAGCTACTAGTGAAAGCTCTAGAAATCCAAACTCTATCTCTTCAAAAGGAGGTCTCCATTCGATTGAATCATCCATAGCTAACGAGGCTAAGTTATCTAACCTAGTGAGAAGACTGGAAGCTCTAGAAACTAAGGAACAAAGTCCAGTCAATCAAGTCAGCCCAAACAATTTCCAACTCCGGGTTGTACTTACTGTCAGGCCATGAATCATGTGTTTGAGGAGTGTTCTGTATTTCAAGCTCACCAACACTTTCCTGAACCAATGAATGCGGCCTTCTCAAGGCCGAACAATGATCCTTACGCTCCAATGTATAATCCTGGCTGGAGAAATCACCCCAATTTCTCATGGAGCCAACAAAATAATGACCACCTACGGTCAAACCATGCAAGTCACTTCCATCATTCCAATAATTCTTCCAATCATCAACCCAATTTTTCCAATCACCCTCACAATTCTCCCAACAATTTTTCAAATTATCAACAAAATTTTCCCAACCAAGCTCCACCATCTTCCCTCCAGAATCCTCAACTCGAAAGGAGAATGACTGATTTAGAGAGAAATATGGAAAGGTACATGAAGAATCAAGATTCTCTCATTCAAACAATACAGAGGCTAGAGGGTCAAATAAGCCAGTTACCAACCCACAACATGAGAGGCAAAAAGGTACCTTGCCCAGTCAACCAATTATGAATCCTAAGAATTCACAACAAGCTCATTTGGTTGAGTATCAATAACTGAATCAATGTAATACTGTTCATACAATGAGGTCGGGAAAGAAAGTTGATAACCAAGTGTCAACACCACCTAATCCTAGTCAGCACAATCACACTTCAGCATCCACCTCATCTAATCTCACTCCTCCTAAATTTGATGAATCTGAAAAAGGTAAGTCAACCAGTCATGTGCACCAGCCTATAGCACCATTACTTAATAGGCTGAAAAACAACAAGCAAAATTCACACATGGATAAGATAATTGAGATCTTTAATCAAGTGAAGATAAATGTGCCACTTCTTGATGCCATCCAACAAGTCCCATCTTATGCTAAGTTTCTTAAAGATATGTGCACCAAGAAGAGAAAGTCTAATGTTCCTAAAAAGGTCTTCTTAGCCACTAACATTAGTGAGCTACTATCGGGTCCGATCCCTGTTAAGTATAAGGATCCAAGTAGTCCAACCATTGCCTACACAATAGGACAAGCCGAAATTAGTCGTGCACTTCTTGACTTGGGGGCAAGTATCAACTTGCTTCCATTCTCAGTTTATCAACAACTCAGGTTGGGCGATCTTAGTCCAACTCGAGTCACTATCCAACTGGCTGACTGTTCAGTAAAAGTCCTAAAAGGAGAGATTAATGATGTTCTTATCCGGGTTGGGAAGTTTATTTACCCTATCGATTTCATAGTTCTAGAGACACAACCCGTGTCCAAATCTAATCATAGGGCTCAAACTCCTGTTATCCTAGGGCGACCATTCCTTACTACTGCCAATGCCATCATTAATTGTAGGAATGGGTCCATGAGGTTAGCTTTTGGGGACATGACTAGAGAAGTCAATGTCTTCAACCATGAAAAACAACCTCGTAAGATAAGAGATCAAACATTTGAGGTAAATTTTGTTGAAAATAATTGTGATGAAGAAAGTGAAGATATAGAAGATGAGTAGTTGTTTCTTAATGAATTATTTAATAATAAATGCGATTATCTTGATGAGAAGGCATATGTCGAAGATCCTAATGTTAGAGTACCCTTTAAAAAGAGGAAATTTGATTTGATTATCTTCACTTTCGATGAGCCGACCAATAATGTATCGCATGAGAATATAATTCAAGAACCTCCGATTGACATACTCTTTGAAAACCTTTTCGAAGAAGAACTCATGTGTTTGGATGAACCAACTAGGGATTATTTGGTTAATTATACATTTCCAGTTGACCTAAGCTTTGAGGAGATCTATGGAACTGCGTTAGAATTCCTAGGCATTCATAATGAAGAAGTTCCAACTGAAAAGTGTGGTGGTGAAATTTTTTTTGAATAATGATTGTAGTAATATAAGGAAGAAACGCCTAAAAAAGGTGAGACTGGGGAGGAAGGAAGCTAAAATGATAAAACAATTGGCCTCCACACTATGCCCTATAAAGAGGACCCATTGGAATGACGGGAAGAGAGCTAGAGGGATAAGACCGAAAAAGACCTAGTGTGGGAGAAACTTGATGTTGTACATATTCCTGTATGATATATGCACCTCTTTTACATTTCATTTCATGCATGTATACATTTCTTTCATACATTGGGGACAATGCATGAGATAAGTGCGGGGGTGAGGGCTCTAACATGACTAATATAAAAAAAAATTGTATATATATATTAAAAAAACTTTTCGAAAGGTAAGAACAATATTTTGATATATTTTTGTAAGAAATTAAGTCAATTTTAAGGAATAGGAAAATCATAATTAGGATTTCTTACACTTGATCAAAATAAGATAACTTGTTTGATGTTTAGGGTTAGGAAGAAAATTTGTGAAAGTAATTTAGTCTTGATATTTACCTTGATGGAATATGCACACTAAATACACTTACACACTTAGGGTTTAAAAACAGAGATTCTTATGCCTTATAAAAAAAAATATCATGAAAAAAAATAAATAAAAAATATAAACAAATCTATTTATTGATTAGCTAGGTGCTTTGGCCTAAGCAAGCCTTGATATTTATGCAAAAAATAATTATATAAGTTTGAATATATATATATATATATATATATATATATATATATAAATCCTCTGATTAAGCTGGGTAATTGTGCCTCATGAAGCATGAGTATTCACGCCTAAAAGGGGTACATCTTATAAATAAAAACCTTAGTTTTGTGGCCTTGTCTGCTAGAGTGTTTAAGTCCTAAGGGGTGTTTTCTCTCTGGTGCCCTAAAACTGTCCGGTTTGGGTGTCACCGACTAAAGGCTCGTTACATAGGCAGATTAGAAAACCAAATGAAATTGAGGAATAAATTCCACCAAGAATAAAATAAATAAGGCATAGGAGTTAATGTTAAAAAACCCTTAGTCAACTTCACGGTCACGAGGGTGCATACGACTCAGGGTAAATTAATATACTAGATAAGAAAAACATTTGACTCCTTACTTTGATTGATGACATATTGTTGAATAGATACTATGTTTAGGAATGAAAATTTTGATATTCCTATAACTTATAGATTACTTAAACTCTCACAAATATACTTCAAATATTTTCTCTTTTCAAAATGCTTTTTAAAAACACTAACTTCTTTCTTTTTCTTTATGGATTTTGTGGGTGCAATCCACTGAAAACCCTCACGAGATAAAACTCGTCCTTTAGGGGTAACCTAGAGGTTTAACGGCTTGTTTCACATGCTCAGTGCAATCGAGTTACCTGCGAAAGTGGTCTAATAATTGATTAGAATTAGTCTGATGTTTTGCTCGAGGGCGATCAAAAGATAAATGCTTCAAGTAATTAAAGATTAGTGGGTGCACTTAGTATAAAGTTAGACATGCGTTTTTAGTCTTAAGAAAACTCACTTTTATAACCATTAAACTGTTGGCCCAAAGGCCTTCCACTCTAGTTTTGATGATGATTAACTCATGTAGTTATGTGTACTAATAATCTTGTGATTTTAGTTTCAGATCATTAATCAAGTTATTAGTAGGTGATTGCTTCAAAAGAGGAGTTTGGAAGCCTTCACTTGGTGATTCAAGAGCCCGAGCGTCAAGATCATATATAGCATTGCTCGTTGGATCACGGTTTGGGATCGAGTCAACTTGAAGATGAAGATCGTCAAGAAGACTTAGGTATCCTAGTTTTAGTTTAGTGTGTTTTAGATCATTTGTAAAGCTTAGAATAGTTGATATGCTCAAGTGCTCAACACACACAAGTTTTATGTTTTGGAGTTGGTTTTCATGAATAGTTGATAGTTGATCAAAATAAGTTTACATGGTTTATATGAATAATAGATGTATTCTAGTTATACATGCATGCTTAAACTTCTTATACAAACTTATTTTGACTATCCTATTCATGTATTGAAAAATACAAGTATGATAAAATACAAGTTTTGGTTTTTGGTAAAAATGATAAGACACAAAAATAGTTTCATATGCTTGATATTTGAGTTAAAATATTTATCACATGTTTATGTATCAATGCAAAAAGATAAAACTATTTTTGGGTATTTTTACAAGAGATAAAAGAATTTTTAGAAATATTTTTAACATGTGTTTCTGTCCCAGATTTGTGGCTGACAGGCCAGGTCGACCGACCGCACGGGTCGACCGCACCAAAGGCCGGTCGACCCTTGCGGTCGACCGACGTGCACAGGCTTGTGCACGTTTGGCAGACACAGGGACGGTCGGCCGGGCGGCCGACCGGATCAGAGAGTCTGCTCTCTGTATCTGGACGGTCGGTCGTGCGGTCGACCGGGTTGCCCCAACGGTCACTTTTCTGACCGTTGGCGGTCGGCCGGCCGGCCGACTGCTAGGCCTGTCAGGCTGCCAGATCAGCCTAATGGCTAGTTTCTGTTTTGGCCTATATATACCCCATTTCTTGGGGGTTTTAGCTAAGATTTTAAGAGCCAAAATTTCTCTGATATACAAGTATTTTAAACAAGTTTTCAAAAGAGTTTAAGTGCCAAAAAGATATATCTTTATTTGTTTTAGGTTTTTGGAAAAATCAAAGAAAAGAGTATTTTGGGAGATTTGTCTTGGTTTTCATTTTCTATCTTTTACAAGAGTTTTTCCAAGTATTTTTCTTTGAGTTTTTGTTTTCCAAACACCTAGTTTTCCACACTTGAGCTATATCTCTATCCTAATCTATTTAGGACCTTGTTTTGTGGGAAAAGAGAGATTGTTTGTGGTTGAAAGAAACCACTTGTTGTACACCCTTGATTTTGTTGTATCCCTCTTTGGTAGAGGTTGATCGGGTGATTGGTTTGCTTCCTCTTTGGTAGAGGTTGATATTGTGGTTTGCTCCCTCTAGTGAGAGGTGGAGTTGGTTTGTATCCCTCAAGTGTGAGGTGGATTGGTTGTTGTTTGGCTACGGGCCTACCCCTCGGTTGTGAGGCGGTGTTTGAGAGAGGAGTTTGGTACTCCTATTGTTGTAACAAATCGTCCTCGGTGGAGGTTCCCTCTGTGGGAGATAGTGGATTGGAAATCCTTCACGGTGGTGAAGGCGGGGATGTAGAGCTAGGGGCTCGAACCTCGAAACATATCTTGTCTTTGCATTTGATCCATTGTCTCTCAACTCTCTCTCTCTTTTATTTTGTGCAAAGCATCATTCATTCATTCATATCATATATTGCTTGTGTTGTGCCTTGCATATACTCATATTGCCTATTCATCTTATATGCTTGGTTGTTTGTGTGTGCCTCACTTATACTTAACCACAAGAGCTTCATATAGCACCTCAACCCATATTTAGGGGAATCAAGAGGAGTTAGTCTAGAGCCCTTCACGGGGAATTCGGCTACACTTGTTGGTTGTATTAAGTGTGTTGCAATTAGTTTTTAAGCTTCCGCATTTAGCGCATTTAGTTCACTAGATTAGCACTTACACCCATTCACCCACCCTCTAGGTGTTTTTTCAATTGGTATCAGAGCCTACGCTCCTGATACTTTAGGCTTAACATCCTAGGAGTGAGATCCTTTGTTTGCTAATCTACCATTTGCATTTGCACATTTGTTTGCTTGCACACATATAGTTTGGACCCATGGACTTCATGACCCCACCTATGTTTGACCCTTCCAACATCATTGTTTGAAAGATTAGGATGTCCATTTATTTACAAACCCTAGGACATAAGGTTTACCTTGCCATTACCAAGGAACCCTACCTTAGTGATAGCAAGCATATAGGGGCCAATGCACAAGCCCTTGAGGCCATTAGAAGCACGCTTTCAAAAGAATATCTTATGCATGTTTCTAATCTTGATTCCGCCTTTGCAGTGTGGAACAAGTTGACAACCACCAACACCTTTAAGCTTCAAGTGCAAATCCAAGAGGAGGAGTCTAGTGGAGAATCCGAGTCACAATGCTTGATGGTCCAAGGGAATGACTCCCTTGAGGTACTTTCGGAATCTCAACTAGATAATGATGATTGTGCTAGTTCTTCAAATGATTATATTGATGCCTATGCCTTGAATGAAGAACTATCAATTGTGTGTAAAAAATTATTGGAAAAATACAACCTTTTGAAAAAGAAGACATGTGCTTTAAATAAAGAAAAAGAAAATTTGTCTTCTAAGCTTAACATGGTTTTGCAAGAGAAAGTGGAGATTTCTAATGATAGGGATTCATTGAAATCTCAACTTGAACTTGCACTTAAAGAAAATGAATTTTTGAAAAATAAAAATGATTGTAATAATGTTTTGAAGAAAAATGAAAACTTGTCTTCAAAAGTTTATTTTGTTTTAAAAGAGAATGTTGCTTTGAAAAATAAAATAATTTCTATTTCTAATGAATTATATATTTGTTTAAAGAAAAACAATTCTTTGCAAAATAAGATTGATACACATGTTTGCCATGCTAGGGTAGTATCACACACTTCACCTATTGCATGCCACACTTCTTCTTTAATTGATAATGATATATTCATGCTTAAGAAGAAGGTAGATTGTTTGGGCTCCACTATGAGCCAATGTGCCATGAACCATACACGATTGAAATCTTTATTTCGAAAGAAAAAGTTCCATCTATTATGCATGCACACCCTCCACGGCATACACATGCTCCTCACGGACACCATCATCACTTGTATGCTCATGTGTACACTTGTACACATTATGGACGTAAGGGCCACCTTGCTAAATTTTGTTATGATAGAATACATGTTGATAATTTAGCAAATAAGTTTGTTTGGGTTAGAGAAGGTACTAACCCCCATGGACCCAATAAGATATGGGTACCAAAGACCACCCCTATTGTTTATGATGTAGGTGTGGGCTCTCACATGACGTGAGAGTATAGGTACCTTGGAGTGGATGCGTTCCGAGCCTCATGATGATTATTTGGATGCATCACTTTCAAGGGATGGTTGGTGGGAGGACCACCTTGGTTTGGAGACTAGAGAGATGCCTTTATCGGTTTTGGTATCGATCTCTAACTCCCGTTTATTTACATGCTTTTATATCATTTGTTTTATAGCATGTTTTGTTGTTTTTAGATTATTATGAAAATGCCATGATTATTAGACCATTGACATGCATGTATAGCCTTTTGAGATACCCATGTTTAATATGGACTATTATTTTGTGTTCCCACCGTTTGTTTAGCTATCATGTTTATCATAGGTTTAATAACATGTGAATTTGCATAATAATCATGTTTTGGTTTATCATGATGAATTTTGTTTTGTTTAATGCTTCATGCGTTGATTACATGTTTAGATGTTAGTTTTCATTAAAACTTGGTATATATTTGTACATTTAGTGGGCCACAAATAAATTTATATATGTTTGAGCTGGAATGCTTATTTGAACCCATTAGATGTGCTAGTATAGTCTAGTTTTGATGATCCATGCATTTTGTATTCCCATTTTGGTTTTGTTTTATGATCATGTGTTTTCATTTCATGTATATGTCTATTTTGTCAAACTTTAAGATGTACATGTATACCCCTTGAGTCATTTGCCTTTCATGCAAATCTATACTTTTGGACTCAATTGTGTTTAGGGATATGTATGTATACTTTACGTTTGACAAAACATACATATGCCTTAATATGAAAATTTGTGTTAATAAAAATTTAGCTTTTCATGTATTTTTGTTTAACCTCATGTATATGTCTATTTTATCCAAATTATTGTTATACATATACATCCTTTTGAGCGACGTGCCTTCATGCATATATCTTTGTGGACTCGTTGTGTTTGGATATGTATGTATACTTTAATTTATATAGGACATACATATACCTTGAAGATTAAATAAGTTTTGATGATTTTCATGTTTTTCATCTTTCAAGGAATATTGAGCTTAATTGAATACCTTCATGATCATGTTCTTCACATCCTATTTGTACACTCACATTTATTGTTTACTCATGTGTTTGTTTTCATGAGTCGTTTTTATGCTTAATTGACTTAGAGTGTTGATTATCATGTGGATTTCATGTTTCATGAAAAATAATTTTGTTTTATTCCTTGCTTGAAGGATTTCGTACTAGTTTACAAAATTTTCATATAACTAGTTGCGATATTCTTCATTTGGTAGAGTTTTTCAAACATACTATATTTTTAAATCTATTTTTGAAAACCCCTACCTTCCAAGGGCGGTTGGATGGGAGACCATGCTCATGTATGCTCTATATTGAAAGAATCCAATGATACATGTGCATGAGTTGGGTGGTAGTTATATGATGTATACACTTGATCATTATTGTTGTTTCAATTGGTATCATTGAAATTCTTTCAATTGGTATCAACTTTGACCTTTCTTGTATACTCATATATGTTTGTATGTATGTATGTTTTTCAATTCCAATAGTATCAATTTCGATTGGTATCTAATTTTTTTCATACATTATATATTTTTGTTTATGATAAGCTTGAGCTTCAACTTTGTTTCAATTGATTCAATTTTCAATTGGTTTCTTAAACAAGCTTATGCATGTGTTTAGTTTGTATTTCATAAAGGGTAGAAAATTCGATTTTCATGTTTACAATTGGTATTTGTATTTCCACTCCCTTACTTTATGATAGAAAATAATAATTTCAATTTGGTATCATATGTTTAAAAAGAATAATACTTTTAATTGGTATCAAATTTGTTTTATTGAGAAAATTCAAAATTTTGTTTAAAGATAAATACAAAAGTTTTTGATTTGTATTGCCTATATGCAAGGAGAGCTTAACATCTCTTCTACATATAGATTCATGTTGAGTGTATCTTGTATTGAAGAGCTTGACAATCTCTTCTTTATGTGATACACGTGTGTAGGGGGAGCTTCACATCTCCTCTTATGCATTTCATAGTATACGTTATGTGAATTAGGGCTTGTCATCCCTCCTTCATGTAATGTATCTATGTAGGGAAGCTTCACATCTTCCTCTTCATGAATGTATATCGCATATACCATTTATTGATTGATCTATGTTTACTTTCAATTGGTATCAAAATGCTACTTTGACATATTCTCAATTGGTACCTTAATTGATTGTCACCCCTATTTGGTTTTTGTTTTTGTTTTAGACAAAAAGGGGTTAACACAATAAAAACAATGTTCTCAATTTTAATGTTTTTATTAACCCTTTGTTGATTCATTGTTTCGAACAAAAAGGGGAGAAAAATTTATTGATTTGGTTTTGCTTTTACCCCTTATTGATGATTGTTTCTTTGTATTAAAAAGGGGAGAAAATTTTGTTTTGTTTTGATTGTTTACCCCTTTGTTGATGATTGACAAAAAGGGGGAGAAAGATTTTGAGTTTGATTGAGTTTTATATATGCATATTTATGTTTTGCATATATTAAGTTTAATTTAAGTTTAATTTTAATTGGTATTTAGAGCATGCTTTGTTTTTGAACATTTCATTGGTATCTAGAACCTTTTATTATTTTGCATGATTATGCATTATTATTCATTGCATAAAACAAATAAACATAAATTATTATTCATTGCACATTTATTTGTTTATGCATGAGTTAAGGGGAGCTTCTTTGAAGCTTAACTTTAATCCATGCATATATAACTCCATGAGTTTTGTCATCATCAAAAAGGGGAGATTGTTGGCCCAAAGGCCTTTCACTCTAGTTTTGATGATGATTAACTCATGTAGTTATGTGTACTAATAATCTTGTGATTTTAGTTTCAGATCATTAATCAAGTTATTAGTAGGTGATTGCTTCAAAAAGAGGAGTTTGGAAGCCTTCCCTTGGTGATTCAAGAGCCCGAGCGTCAAGATCATACATAGCATTGCTCGTTAGATCACGGTTTGGGATCGAGTCAACTTGAAGATGAAGATCGTCAAGAAGACTTAGGTATCCTAGTTTTAGTTTAGTGTGTTTTAGATCCATTTGTAAAGCTTAGAATAGTTAATATGCTCAAGTGCTCAACACACACAAGTTTTATGTTTTGGAGTTGGTTTTCATAAATAGTTGATCAAAACAAGTTTACATGGTTTATATGTATAATAGATGTATTCTAGTTATACATGCATGCTTAAACTTCTTATACAAACTTATTTTGACTATCCTATTCATGTATTAAAAAATACAAGTATGATAAAATACAAGTTTTGGTTTTTGGTAAAAATGATAAGACACAAAAATAGTTTCATATGCTTGATATTTGAGTTAAAATATTTATCACATATTTATGTATCAATACAAAAAGATAAAACTATTTTTGGGTATTTTTACAAGAGATAAAAGAATTTTTAGAAATATTTTTAACATGTGTTTCTGTCCCAGATTTGTTGCTGACAGGCCAGGTCGGCCGACCGCACCAAAGGCCGGTCGACAGACGTGTACAGGCTTGTGCACGTTTGGCAGACACAGGAACGGTCGGCCGGGCGGCCGACCGGATCAGAGAGTCCGGGCGGCCGACCGGATCAGAGAGTCTGCTCTCTGTATCTGGGCGGTCGGCCGTGCGGTCGACCGGGTTGCCCCATCGGTCACTTTTCTGACTGTTGGCGGTCGGCCGGCTGGCCGACCGCTAGGCCTGTCGGCTGCCAGATCAGCCTAATGGCTAGTTTCTATTTTGGCCTATATATACCCCATTTCTTGGGGGTTTTAGCTAAGATTTTAAGAGCCAAAATTTCTCTGATATACAAGTGTTTTAAACAAGTTTTCAAAAGAGTTTAAGTGCCAAAAAGATCTATCTTTATTTTGTTTTAGGTTTTTGAAAAAATAAAAGAAAAGAGTATTTTGGGAGATTTGTCTTGGTTTTCATTTTCTATCTTTTACAAGAGTTTTCCCAAGTATTTTTCTTTGAGTTTTTGTTTTCCAAACACCTAGTTTTCCACACTTGAGCTATATCTTCTATCCTAATCTATTTAGGATCTTGTTTTGTGGGAAAAGAGAGATTGTTTATGGTTGAAAGAAACCACTTGTTGTACACCCTTGATTTTGTTGTATCCCTCTTTGATAGAGATTGATCGGGTGATTGGTTTGCTTCCTCTTTGGTAGAGATTGATATTGTGGTTTGCTCCCTCTAGTGAGAGGTGGAGTTGGTTTGTATCCCTCAAGTGTGAGGTGGATTGGTTGTTGTTTGGCTACAGGCCTACCCCTCGGTTGTGAAGCTGTGTTTGAGAGAGGAGTTTAGTACTCCTATTGTTGTAACAAATCCTTCTCGGTGGAGGTTCCCTCGGTGGGAGATAGTGGATTGGAAATCCTTCACGGTGGTGAAGGCGGTGAAGGCGGAGATGTAGAGCTAGGGACTCGAACCTCGAAACATATCTTGTCTTTGCGTTTGATCCATTGTCTCTCAACTCTCTCTCTCTTTTATTTTGTGCAAAGCATCATTCATTCATTCATATCATATATTGCTTCTGTTGTGCCTTGCATATACTCATATTGCCTATTCATCTTATATGCTTGGTTGTTTGTGTGTGCCTCACTTATACTTAACCACAAGAGCTTCATATAGCACCTCAACCCATATTTAGGGGAATCAAGAGGAGTTAGTCCAGAGCCCTTCACGGAGAATTCGGCTACACTTGTTGGTTGTATTAAGTGTGTTGCAATTAGTTTTCAAGCTTCCGCATTTAGCGCATTTAGTTCACTAGATTAGCACTTACACCTATTCACTCCCCCTCTAGGTGTTTTTTCACAAACCAATCCTAGAAATTCTTGAAACAACACTTGTTTTCTTTTCAATTCTTTATTTGAGATAAGAATTTTTTTCTTTACTTTGAACAATGAAGCCACACTAAAACTTTCATCGCTCTATCTCATTATGAATACGACTCGTATAGTCACTTCGCTATTACAAAAGAATCGCAAAAACAGTAACATTGACCATCACTCCTTTAGTTATTCTTTCGTATGTTTTTTGCTAATCGGGGGTCTTCAGGGAATATCCAACTCTCCACGCACTTTGGCTAGTATTAGCCTAGATTCTTTCAATTATTTTTAGGACTAATCTACCCCTATCTAGAAGGATTTCTCTCGCGTTATGATTTAATGTTACAGTCTTACCTATGGCTTTTGATTTATCTGCAAATTACCTAAAAAGAGTTATTAGTAATGTATTTAACATAATATGGTAGGTAATGTGATGATTATGATGCAAAATTAACCACTAATCACACCCTCATACTTATCTCTTTGCTCGTCCTCGAGCAAAATAAAAAGGCAAAGACTAAACTAAGAAATTATTATACCACTTTGCAGGTGACGCGATTGCACTGAGCACGTACAGCAGGCCATTAAACTTCTAGGTTACCCTAGAGGAGGAGTTTTGTCACCTGAGCATTTTCAATGGATTACTTCCACAAAATCCATATAAAGGGAACAAATGTTAGTGGTTTTTTAAAGAAAGAAAGAAAGTTTATGATCCATCTATGTAAAAATTTAAGTGATCTTATGGATTTAGGTTAACCTAAACTATTCTTTCTAATTATAAGTCTCCACTCGAAGCTTTATTTTCAATTAAGGTTAAGTTTCAAAAGTAGAGAGATCATTAGATTTTGCATCAAACTTAGAATATATACACTTTTATATATGAGGAATTGCACTTAGGCTATAATACCTTTACTTTAATTTTCATATATATATATATATATATATATATATTATTTTTTTATTTATATATATTTTTATTTTTTATATAGACATATATATACGCTTATTTTTTTTCTTAGCTTCATTAGGCTTTCGAATTTACCCATATAATAAGCTTGTACCGATGACTCCCAGACTAGATGATCTTAGGGTACCAGATGAGAATATATCACTAGGGTTCAAGGACTCGAGAAAACTAGGCCGCAAATGCTAAGGACTTAACCACCTTTAGGCATGACTGCTCATGCTTCTTAAGGCACAACTAGCCAGCTTAATTGGTGAACAAGTGTTTATTTATTTATATTTATAATTTTTTTATTGTATATATATATTTATAAATAAAGGTATCTAGATCTTTGTTTTAATCTCTCAACATGTAAATGTAAATAATACTTAGGAAAATTTTAAACTCTAATTATCTTTCTACTCTTTCTTTCTTAGCCTAAAAATCCAACAATTCTTCTTATTTTAATTTATATTAAGAAATCCTAATTTGGAGTTTCCTTAATTCCAAAGATCAAGTTAATTTTCTTACAAATGGATATATATATATATATATATATATATATATATATATATATATATATATATATATATATATATAGAGAGAGAGAGAGAGAGAGAGAGAGAGAGTTTTATAAAGGAAAAGAAAATTCCTAAAAGAAAGAATCTAAAAGACTAAGAAAAGTCTAAAAAGAAAAATCGATATTAGTAACCCTCCCCCCCACCTATCATATGCATTGTCCCCAATGTATGAAAATTGAATATGTGAATGCATAAGATAGGTAATGTTATGAAATCACCTTGGGCGCCTACTTGGGCCAGCTGAAGTGCTTAGGCCCATAGACTGAGAACGTCGCAATCTCTCCTCAATACGCTCCAGCCTCTCATTCTGTTTTTTCACTCTTTTCTTAATTTGGCTTGCCCCTTAAAGATTTTTCTCATGTCCTTCCAAATAGAGGACATGAAAGCCTTAGTGTCACTCAGGGGTGATTGTTGCCAAAAGGCACTCTCATCTTCCTCCTCACTCCGTTCGTCTGAGCAAAACTCAGCAGGAACGTCCTCTATCATAACAGTGGGTGTTCACACCGCATGAAGGCAACTTTTATAGGTACTTATGAGACGCTCGGTGGATATATGGACCCGGTCATAAGCTGAAAAGACTTCGTCAGGCAGAAAATGTCTGCATAGACAAGTAACAAGGACCGGATGCGAATATTTTGCACCCCTAGTGCGCTGGACATTGGTAAGCATGTGTTGCCATATAACAATGTTTAAACACACCGAGCACTATCTGGTCATCAAGCTGGGTATAATTTACAACACTAGTCTGTTGAAGGTCGTGTTGTAATCTAGACCTAATATATTGTGTTGGACCCATCATCCAACAAAATGTATATTGTGGAATGTGGTGCTCGCTTTGTGTTCACGGTCTTTTTCCTCACATCTCACTCTTATAACCGTCAATATACTCAATGAGAAGTAATGGGGCATCATGCCATGGAGGACGGGGGACGTGTGTGACTATCTCAAGTGTGTTAACATTAATAACAATATCCCCGGACTCAAAGTGTACAACGAAAGTGTGATGGTCGTGATCGATAGTGTTTGTGTTAATTTATGTGTAGAATTGGGTAACCAATTCGAGACAAAAGTAAGCATCACCATCTTCATTGTCATACACAAGCCCAAACCAATTTCTCTCTCTAATACGACCTTAAAAGATTGTGCCATAACCCTGAATATCCATAAAAATTCTAGCAATGTTCTTTTCAGCGAATATGATAGGAACCATGGAGAAAAATTCGTAAAAGAGAGGGAAGAAGATATGTAAACCTCCTCCAGAAGGGGGGGGGGAATCCAAGGATCGACTACTTGAGCAGTCACAGTGGTTGTAGAGAGAAATTCGACAGTAGATCTAGGATTTACCCTTCACGGCGACTAACAGGGACTCTGGTGGCGCGTCTGGATCGACCAGGAGGCCGCGGAATCTCGGTAGAAGTGGTGCTTCTGCGACAGATTGGTGGGCAGAGGGCTTGGGCTTTGGTGGGTTGCTGCGCTCCTCCTTCTTCTTTCTAGATCTAGGTTAAATTACTGGTGTTGATACCCATGAAAGAGATAGGAGGGGTATAAATAAGCTAACAGATTTTGACTTTCCTTTTTTGCTCTTTGAGGATTTAGGAAATTTGAATTGGGGATTTTGGCGTTTTAAAATTCTGCACAAAATCCAAAATATTTTTGTTTTTATATATTTTTTATTTTTTATTCTTATTAAAGAAAAGAAAAAATGGTTATTTATAAAAAAAAGAGGTCCCCTAAAAGATTTTTACAATGATAAACAGGGAAATTTAGAGAAGGGCCTGGTCACTCATATACTGGTTCAAAGAGACCCAGTTCAAAAGTTTAGAATGGTTTTAATCTCTGACCATTGACTTTAAATACATTACCGTCCTTGGTTCAAAAATGTCAATCGCTCCATGTGGGAAAACGGTTTGAATAAGAAATGGTCCTGACTAACGTATCTTCAGTTTTCTGGTAAAAAGGTGAAGACTATAGCTGTACAGTAAAACTTTTTGTCTATAGACAAAATTCTTCCTATATGTGGACTAATCATGGAAGAGTTTGGTTCTACTCATAGAAATTCGAGCGTTATCATAGGGTTTATTTCATATTTCTTCAAGCTTGAAAATCTGTAATTTTCTTAAGTCACCTGCCTTCTTTGAGTCAAAATTAAGTTGTCTGATCGCCCACAAAGCACGATGCTCAAGCTCCACGAGTAGGTGGCTTGGTTTTTCAAATACAACTTGATATGAAAACATCTCTAGAACAGTTTGATAGGCGGTCTGATAAGCCCTGCATCAATAAGCTTAAATGACTAGTTCTTCCTATTTTGTCATACGGTTTTCTCTAGAATGAGTTTGATTTGTCTATTTGTCGCATCCACCTGTCTGTTTGTCTGAGGGTGATAGGCCGTGGATAATTTGTGAGAAATGGAGTATTTTCGCATTAGGGCTTCAAAAACCCTATTGCAGAAATGACTCCCATTGTCACTTTTTATCACACGGGGCTACGAAACGCGAAATGATATTTTCTCTCAAAAACTTGATGACAACTCGGTTATCATTCGTCCTCGTTTGTACAGCTTCTACCCACTTAGAAACGTAATCAACGGCTACCAAAATGAATTGGTTGCCAAAGGAAATTGTAAAGGTCCCATAAAATCGATGCCCCACATGTCGAAAATTTCTACTTCCAAAATTGGGATTAGGGGCATCATAACTTTACATGTGATTCCCCCGTCATTTGACATCTTACACAGAATTTGCAAAGAATTATAGGAGTCCTTAAATAGAGTGGCCAGTAGAACCCATTCTGCAGAATTTTCTCAGCAGACTTACGTGGACCAAAGTGTCCACCAGATGCAAACTCGTGACAAAATGTTAACACACTATAATGTTCATTATCAGGAAGACTCCTTCTAATGATCTGGTCAGAACAATATTAGAATAGATACAGTTAATCCCAAAAGAAAAACTGTATCTACATGAAAAAAGCAATGTTTGTCCTGTTTTGACCAACTAGAAGGTGTTCGCCTGTTTGCAAGATAATTTGCAATGTTAGCATACCAGAGCTCTTTATACATCACAAAGATGTGTTCATCTGGGAAGTTTTCATTAATCAGGATGGTTTCCACTGGTGCGTTTGGAATTCTAGACAAGTGATCTGCCACCACATTTTCATCACCCTATTTGTCCTTGATTTCTAAATTGAACTCTTGCAAAGAAGGATCTAACGAATGAGTCTAGCCTTAGCGTCCTTCTTTTGCATCAAATATCATATTGTGGAATGATCAGTGAACACCGTTGTTTAGACACGAGTAGGTATTATCAGAATTTCTCCAATACAAACACAACTACGAAAAAATCCTTTTTAGTTGTTGTTTAATTGAGTTGGGCCTCATTAAGCATCATACTCGCATAGTAAATCATGTGTTGCCTGTTATCTATGTGCTGCCCTAGGACAGCGCCAATTGCATAATCTGAGACATCACACATGACTTCAAAGGGTCTAGTCCAATCAGGTGCCAAAATTATCGGTGGAGAGACAAGTTCTTTTTTCAGCTCCTCCCATGCTTTTAGACATTCTTCATCAAAATGGAAGGGCACAACTTTCCCTAAAAGATTAATTAAAGGTTTAGCAGTTTTGCTAAACTCTTTAATAAATCTTCTATAAAAAACCAGCGTGCCCTAGGAAAGATCTGATGTCTTTTAAGCATTTAGGTTCGCGGAGTTTTGCTACCGCTTTCACTTTGGACTTATCAACCTCAATCCTCTACTTGAAATCTCATGCCCTAGTACGATTCCGTGTTTGACCATGAAATGACACTTTTCTCAGTTAAGTGTCAAGTTTTTTCCATGCATCTTTGTATGATCAACTTGAGATGATGCAGGCATTGGTCAAAAGAATCTCCATTGTTGGCCCAAAGGCCATTAGCCCTAGTTTTGATGATAACAAAGCATATGTAGTTATGTTTTTAACAATTTTGTTTAACCAAGTTTTAGGTGAATTCTTTGTTGAATTTTGGCTTCATCACAAGACTCACATGTTTGGAAGCCAAGAACATGTCGATCCCAGAGCCGAGCACATAGACGAGCTCAAGGATCAAGATTGCAAGAGAAGACTATACAAGATTTGTATTTTTTTTTTTTGCATTTTAGATAGAATTTATAGTCATTAGCTAAAATGAAGATGATATAGGTTGATAGCTCTTTTGGGATTGACACATACACATCTTTCATATTTCTAAGTGCTTTTGAAAAGAGTTCAAAACAATTCTCTTTTCTGTTTTAAAATTGAGTTTCAGAAAAATGAGTTTCAGAAAAACTGATTTTCGATTTACAAAAGCATATTTACAAAATATAGATCTAACTTTGTTTTTTGTTGATCCATGATCACATACTAGTTTTATAAGTCCTTGAACTCTATTTTGTGTTTTGATATCAAAGTATATTTTGTTGGAAAAGATTGACTTCAAAAAGATTTACAAACATGATTTTGGCCCAAAGTCGGTCGATCGGCCGGTCAACCATAGACAAAGCAGAATTGCTCTGTCGGTTGACCGAGTAACACAAGACTTCTTTGAAGTGCCTTGTATGCACATCGGTCAACTATCCGGTTGACTGACTATAAGAGTCTTGCTCTCGGTTTGGGCAGGAATGACTGACCAGTCGACCGTCAGAGAGTTTTGCTCTCTGTTTGGGATAAACAGTCGGCCCACCAGTCGACCGCTAACCCCAATGGTCAGAAATCTGACCATTCATGGTTGACCAGCCGGTCGACCGACAGAAGGATTTCCTTCTGTTTTTCCCAATGGTTAGTTTTCTGTTTCTCTTTTTTTGGGTCATATCTCAACTACTCTATTGGGTTTTCTCCTCATGTTTTCATTCCCTATAAATAATGAAACTATAGAAAAAGCCATTAACAACTTTCCAGCAAGATTTAATCATCAAAATCAAGTTTTAGTGTTTAATATTCTTTTTCTTAAAAGATTTTCATTTGAGACAAAATTCCATACACTTGATTTTAGCTTGAGCCTTCCCTCTACATCTTTACAAGTTATTTCTACTGCACAGTCCCAAAGATGCTAAAGTTGTAGAGGTTGCATCCTCAAGTGAGCTACTGAGCTCCGTTGTTAGTGTTGCAGCATTGCGAGAGATTGAAATCACCTAGAGGGGGGTGAATAAGTGAATAGCTAATCTAATGATGAATTAATGCGTAATTAAAACTATTTAAGCAAATTAAAACAATTACGTTAAACGCATCAAGTATAACACAAGAGTGAAGTCGAATTCCCGGTGAAAGGCTCTGGACTATCTGCTCAAGATTCCTCTAGATAAAAGTTGAGGTGCCACTATGGCTCTCTTGGTTGAATACACGTGTGAACAAACAATCCCCAAGCATGTAACAACTGAGCATAAGATATATCAAGCATATAAAGATATAAGCAATGTAAGCATGCAAGATATAAGCACAAATGAGAGATAGAGAGAGCAATTGCAAGAATGGGAGATTTGTTTCGAGGTTCGAGCACCCTTGGTCTACGTCTCCGCCTTCAACACTATGAAGGATTTTCATTAGAATCGATCCCACCGGATCACTCGGTGCCGCAACACCTACAAGGAGTTCACACTAGAACTCTTGGACTCACTAGTCCCCTAACTTATTCCCGCAAGAACAACCCACGCAAGCACACTAGCTTGCCGAGGCTGCACCTCTATACCGAGCTTCCACAAGAACTCGAAACAACACGAACCCGCACGTTCGCCTCTTCAAATAAAAAGATGAACACTTTGATGATCTAAACACATTGATCACCTAATACCACTTTCACAACAACTCTCCTATAGGATTGATATACAATGGAAAGCTCAAGTGTGTGTGAGAAAATCTAAAATAGATTTGTGGTGAAAAACTCAAGAAATCTCTTTTACAAAACACTCTCAAAAACTCTCCTTTTGATATAGAAGTATTTGGCTCTAAAACAAGTGGAGATAAACACTTATATAGATAGAAAAAACTAGCTTGAAAACCCACTTGAAATCTTATCTAAAACAGCCCAAAATAGCCCATATTTATAGGCCTCAAATATAGCCGTGGGGGTCCAACTCAGCAGGAAAACCTGCTGTCAGTCGACCACCCGGTCGACCGCCAATGGTCGGATTTCTGACCGTTGTGCCACCGATCGACCACCAGGTCAACCGAGGCCTGGATACAGAGAGCAAAAGCTCTCTACCGGTCGACCGGGGCCGGATCCAAAGAGCAGAGCTCTCTGGCGATCGACCGAATCGGTCGACTGCCCTCCAGCTAAACAGGTCGTGCACGTCGTGAACATCAGTCGACCGGACTGGTCGACCGACTTCTGTCTCGGCCGACCGTCCGGTCGACCGGCAGAAGGCCTGGTCTAACAGTTTTGAAGGATTAAAACTTGATCTTTTTACCTTCAATAAAATTCCATAAATTCTCATAAATTTCACAAAAATAAGTTCATTAATATACTTTGATTTACCAGCATGTTTGATTCAAAATCAAAACATATTACAAACATTTGAACTATTTTTGGGATATAGAAATTTTGGCTTAAACAAAAATCTGTATTTTTCAAAAACAATCTCCAATTTGAAAAATGTTCTCCAAATACAAAAATAAAATATTTTATACACTTTTGAAGCTTAGTGTGTATGGATATGATCCAATACACATATAGGATGAAATATCTATGTTTTTCACAATAAGCTCTAAAATTAGTTTTGATAAAACAAATGTATATTTTGAAGCTTTAAAACCAAAACGGTATTTTCTAAACCACATATAAATTTTGTGTGTGTATAAAAGTACTTGAGCAATCGGCCAACTAATCCATCCTTTATATTTTATCTAAAAAATAAATCTTTATACTTACAACTATGACACAAGTCTTCTTGAAAATCGTCTCTTGAAAATCTTCTTCCCTTTCTTGACTTGGTCCAAACCTTAATCCAATGAGCTAGACTCCTCTTGAGTACTTGATGTGATCTTGATGCGCGAGCTCTTGAATGAACACGTGCTATCTCTAAAACTTGACTTCACATCCTTTGTTGAAGCTGAACACCTACTAAAATCTTGATCAAATATCTAAGACTAAATAAACACAAGATCATTAGTACTATAACTACATGAGTTAATCATCATCAAAACTAGAGTGATGGGTCTTTGAGCCAATAATCTCTCCCTTTTTGATGATGATAAAACTCATGGAGTTATATATACATGGATTAAAGATAAGCTTCATAGAAGCTCCCCCTTGACTCATGCATAACAATAAACAAATAGATATGCAATGAAATGCATAAAACTAAACAAACATATAAGCATAAATAAGGAGATAAACATGTATAAATTCTCAAAATCCTTCTCCCCCTTTTTGTATAAACATAAAAAATAAAACATGTATATATAAGCTCTCAAAATACCTCTCCCCCTTTTTGTTAAATCATCAACAAAGGGGTGAAAAAAATCAAACAATAAATATATATGCGATATACATTCATGAAGAAGAGAGACATGAAGTTAGCTCCCCCTGCATACATGCATTGCATGAAGAAGGGATGGCAAAACCCTAATTCACATAAAGCATAATATACAACGCATAAGTGGAGATGTTAAGCTCCCCCTACACACGTGTATCACATAAAGAAAGGATGTCAAGGTCCTTAATATAAGATACACTCAACATGAATCTATATATAGAAGAGATGTTAAGCTCCCCTTGCACGTAGGCAATACATATTAAGAAATTTTGAAATCACTTTAAAATAAATTTTAAAATCTCTTCAGTCAACAAACCAAATTTTGAGATACCATTTGTAAATAAACAAAAATTTTAAGATACCAAAAGTAGATTTTGTTAGCCCAAAAGGTTACACTCTCCATTTGTTTAGAGTTTTGATGGTGACAAAACAAATAAGAGCTATTTGGTACTAATTAGTTTGTTTAAGATAAGTTTCAGGTTAGTACCATATTTGGAGGCCATTGCTTAGATATTGCAAGAACTTCTAGGTTCATGAAGTAAAGAAGGCGTTTTGCACATCAAGGAACATAGAAGAGAAGGCTCTAGCAAGGCATTGCATGGCTCAAGACTTCAAGATTGCTCAAGATATATCATTAGATTTGTTTCTAGTTTTGTAGTTTTGTTAAAGAATAGTGAATAGGTTTGAAGCTCTATCACACAAGTTTTTGCGCACATCTTGTTTCCAAAAATATTTCCTATAATATGTACAAAAATAGTTTGTATACAATCTTCAGCCTACAAACACTTTTTATCTATTATATATATCTCTATTCAAAACTACTTTGTTAAAAATAGATTTCTCCTCAAAATTCTGTTTTTGTTTTGGCTTTTGACCTGAGCCGGTCGACCGCCAGAGTCGACCCACCCTATGTCAGGTCAAGCCGGTCGGCCGACCCAGTCGACCGGGGTTCTGGCAGCAGTGCGTATCAGTGTGCACGTTTCACGGTCGACCCGGACGGTCGACCAAGACATGCCTGACTGACAGACTTCTGCTCTCTGTATTTTTGGGTCGACCGGGCGGTCGACCGTCAGCCTGCAACGGCTATTTTTTGAAGTAGCGGTCGACCGAGCCGGTCGACCGAGGTAGCCGTTTGAACAGTAACGACTATTTCCTAAGCTGGTTTATTTTTTGTCCTTTTCTCACTTAAGTGTGTTTAAATGACATGTTTTGATTTTAATACTTTCTGATTAGCCTTAAATATGTTTTATCTCTAAACCCTAGCCCTCTCCTATAAATAGGGGTTTTTGGGGAGAGGTTCATTCACCAATTAATTACAAGAAAAATTTGCAAAAGTTTCAAAAGTTTAAGGCATTCAAAAGAGCTTTGTTTCTTGGTTTTTATGCTGAAATTCTCTCTCATTTTCTGAAGTGTTTTCAAGAACTCTCTGATTTCTTTTTCTTTTCTCCTTACACACAAGAGCTTCATTCCTACTCATTGTTCTCTAAGGACCTTTGTAAGGGAAGAGAATTTTGCAAGAGAGAGTTTGTGGTCTTTTGACTACTCAGAGATTGCTTGTACTTGAGATTGTGCAGTTGGGTACTCCGGTGAATTTGTAACATCTTTGTGATAGTGGAAGTGGTTGGAATCCTTCTGGGGAAGGCGGGGAAGTAGAGCTGGGTGCTCGAACCTCGATAACAATTCTCGGCGTTTGCGTTTGGTTTACTTGCTCTTATTTCTTGCTCTATTTTCATTGCTCTTATTACTTGCTCTCTACATTCATTGCTATATTCACTTGCTTTGTAAGATTGTTGCATCATAAATTTTAAATTGTGCATTGATTAGCATTATCACCTATTCACCCCCTCTAGGTGATTTTCAATTGGTATCAGAGCTTGGACTCTAGGTTTTGGCTTAATATCCATAGAGAGATCCTTAAAACTTGCTAATCAACATTTGCATTCTTTCATTCATTCACTAGTAAACATGGCCGATAACATCAAAACCCCTCCTAAATTTGATGGACTAAATTTCCCTATTTGGAAGGTTAGGATGACTATCTTTTTACAATCCTTAGGTAGCTTAGTTGCTAAATCCTTGACCAAACCCTATGTTGTACCCGATAGTGATGAGAGCACTTGGACCGACTTCACCTTTAGAGAATATGAGGCTAACTCCAAGGCCCAAAACTCCCTATTAACCGCCTTGAATGAGGATGACCTTACACGGGTAATTCATTGCCAATCCGCCTATGAGATTTGGCAACATTTATTGGTCACACACGAGGGGACTTCACAAGTTAAGAGAGCTAAGATAGATCTCTTAAGATCCCAATATGAATCCTTTAAAATGATTGATGAAGAATCTATTGATTGTATGATTACTAGATTTACTAAAATCACCAATGCTCTTTCTTCTTTAGGTGATGACATCTCCAATGACCAAAAGGTACGAAAAGTGATTCGGGCACTTCCTACATCATGGGAGATCAAGGCCATCACGTTGAAAGAATTAAACGACAAGGATGAGATGGACCTAATTAGTCTCATTGGGAACTTAAAGACCCATGAGATGGAAAAGAAAGCAAGAGAAGAGGCCGCTCTACTAAAGAAGAAATCCATAGCCATCAAGTCTTCATCCACTCTTGAAGACGATGAAGAAGATGAAGAAGAAGATGAGGAGCTATCACTACTTGTTTGCAATGTGAAGAGAATGTACCAGAGGAACAAGCTCAACTTCCGAAGGAAATTTGAAGGCAAAGAGGAGAGAAGAATTATATGCTACAATTGCCGAAAACCCGGACATATCATGGCCGATTGCCCGGAGTTCAAGATGAAGATGACCTCCTCCTTCAAGCCAAAGAAACCGGAAGAAAAGAAAGCGTACAAGGCAACTTGGGATTCGGAAAGCGAGTCCGAGGAAGAGGCGGATATAGCGAATATGTGTTTCATGGCAAACACACCAAAGTTAACCCCTCAACTTCTTGATGATGAAGATGATGAATTAAGCAAAGAAGTTCTTGTTCATGCCTTTGTTGAACTTTCAGAAACCTATGATAATAAAAAGATTGAATGCTCTAAATTGGAAAAGGAAGTTGCTTTTCTCAAAAATCAACTTGCTATTATTTCTAAAGAAAAAGATGAAATTTCTTCAAATCTCATTTCTACCCAAAATGAATTTAGTGCTTACAAAGTTGCTTGTAAAGCAAAATTTCCTAAGATTGATGAAAAAGAAATTTCTTCTTTAAAAACTAGAATTGTTGATTTTGAAAAGACTTTAAAGGATTGTGCTTTTAACACTAAGAAACTTGAAGAAATATTTTCTAAAAAGCACACCTCTCATGCTAAAGATTCACATGTTAAGATTCCTCATGCTCACACTACACATGACACTTCTCATGCTAAATCTTTTCATGCTCACAATTCTCATGCTCACAAATCACACACTCACTATGCTTTTAAATATGGTAGAGTGTATAGATGCACATATTGTGGTAAGAATGGACATTTGGCTACATTTTGTTATGACCAAGTAAATAGAACCAATAACCTTGTTTGGGTTAATGAAACTAACTCTTTAGGACCCAAGAAAATGTGGGTACCAAAATCAAGTCCTAAATTATTTGATGTAGGTACACACCAAGGCTCCAAGACGTAGGGAGCGGTGGTACCTTGATAGTGGTTGTTCAAGACACATGACGTGGAACATCAATAACTTTACAACCCTATCAAGGTACGAGGAAGGTGGCTTCGTCACCTTCGGGGATGACTCCAAGGGGAATATCATCGGTATAGGTAACATTCAAATTGGTGCATCTCCCATTATAGAAAATGTTGTACTTGTTAATGGTTTGAAGCATAATTTGCTTAGCATTAGTCAATTTTGTGACCGTGGACTTAAGGTTGTTTTTGATGATTCTTCTTGCAAAATCTTTGATGTTAAAACCAATGATTGTATTCTCACCGGTTTTCGTGATGATAATGTTTATATCATTGACATGCTTAATGTGGAATGTTCTACTAAATGCTTAAATGCTTTTGATGAAAATTCTTAGCTTTGGCATAGAAGATTAGGACATGCATCTTTTGACCATCTTTCTAGGATTAATTCAAAGGAATTGGTGAAGGGTATTCCTTACTTGAAGTTTGAGAAAGACCATTTATGATGCGTGCCAACTTGGGAAACAAACCAAGTCTTCCTTCAAACCAATCAAGGATATCATGTCAACTAGGCCTTTAGAATTAATTCATATGGATCTTTTTGGACCTACTAAAACTAAGAGCTTAAATGGTAGTAGATTTGCATTTGTTTTAGTTGATGATTTTTCCCGTTTTACGTGGGTTTTCTTTTTGGAACACAAAGATCAAACTTTTTCTCATTTTAAGATTTTCTGAAAAAGAGTTGAAAAAGAAAAAGGTTTTTCGATTTTGAGAATAAGGAGTGATAGAGGTGGTGAGTTTGTTAACCAACTCTTCACGACTTATTGTGATGAAAAGGGAATTAAGCATGAAATGTCTTGTCCTAGAACTCCACAACAAAATGGAGTTGTAGAAAGGAAAAATAGAACACTTCAAAAGATGGCTAGGACAATGATAAGTGAGTATGACCTCCCTCAATATCTATGGGCCGAGGCCGTAAACACCGCATGCTATATATCAAATCGTATTTATTTATGTAAAAATTCTTCCAAAACATCTTTTGAAATGTATCATTTTAGAAAACCTAATGTTGCATATTTCAAAGTTTTTGGATGCAAGTGTTTTGTTTTGAACACTAAAGATAACTTGGGTAAATTTGATGCTAAGGCTTATGAAGCAATCTTTGTTGGATATCTACAACTAGTAAAGCTTATAGAGTATTCAATAGATCTTCACTTACCATTGAAGAATCCATGCATGTTAAATTTGAAGAATCTAATGTGTTTGTTGAGAATGTTGTAGAGATTGAACCATTAGGTGATAACATGGAGAGACTATCCTTGAAGGACTCACCCGCTCAAGAAGAAAAGCTAGAATCCATTGGTGATGTTCAAGAGGATAAAGAGGAAAGCTCTCAACCGCTTCCTAAAGCTTGAAGATATGCCACAAATCATCCCAAGGAGCTCATCTTAGGTGATGCATCTAAAGGGGTAACAACTCGCTCCAAACTCCATGACCTATGTGGTAAATTTGCTTTCATTTCTCATTTTGAACCCAAAAGCATCCTCGAAGCCGAGGCGAACTCATATTGGTTGCTAGCCATGCAAGAGGAACTCAATCAATTTGAGCGCAACCAAGTTTGACACCTTGTTCCTAGGCCCCACGATAGACCAATAATTGGTACTAAGTGGATCTTTAGAAACAAGATGGATGAGTCCGGAAATGTGATTAGGAATAAGGCTAGATTAGTGGCCCAAAGTTACACTCAAGTTGAGGGAATTGACTTTGAGGAGACCTTTGCACCCGTAGCACGGCTTGAAGCCATACGGATGACACTAGCTTTTGCATCTTTCAAAAATTTTAAGCTTTTTCAAATGGATGTGAAAAGTGCATTTTTAAATGGTTTTATAAATGAAGAAGTTTATGTTGAACAACCTCCCGGTTTTATTGATCATGTTCATCCTAATTTTATTTTTAAACTTGATAAAGCTTTGTATGGATTGAAACAAGCTCCAAAAGCTTGGTATGAAAGGCTTTCTAGTTTTCTCATTTCAAATGATTTTATTAAAGGCAAAGTAGATATAACACTATTCACTAAGCATGTTGATAATGACATTTTAATTGTGCAAATTTATGTTGATGATATAATTTTTAGTTCTACTAATGAGTTTTTATGCAAGGAATTTGAAAAGGTTATGCAATGTGAATTTGAAATGTCTTCAATGTGTGAGCTTAATTTCTTTCTTGGACTCCAAATCAAGCAATTACAAGATGGGAACTTCATATGCCAAGCCAAATACGCAAAGGAACTCGTAAAGAAGTTTGGACTTGAAGACTCTAAAGTTTGCAACACTCCCATGGCAACTACAACCAAGCTTGATAAGGATGACCAAGGTAAAAATGTTGATATTAAATTGTTTAGAAGCATGATAGGTAGTTTTTTATATTTGAGGGCAAGTAGGCCGGACATCATGTTTAGTGTGTGTCTTTGTGCTAGATTTCAATCGTGTCCCAAAGAGTCCCATCTTACTGCGGTAAAATGCATTATTCGTTATATTAAGGGAACGATTGGAATGGGTCTATGGTATCCGAAAACCGGAGATTTCTCAATGACGAGTTATTCGGATGCCGACTATGCGGGTTGTAGAGTAGATAGAAAGAGTACTAGTGGGACATGTCAATTTCTTGGTAATTGTCTTGTTTCATGGTCCTCTAGGAAATAAAATTCCGTAGCTCTCTCAACCGCCGAGGCGGAGTATGTTGTCGCGGGGGCTTGTTGTGCACAAGTCCTTTGGATGAAACATACTCTCCTTGATTATGATTTGCATTATAACCATATAAAAATATTTTGTGATAATACTAGTACTATACATATGACTAAGAATGCAAATCAACATAGTAAGACCAAGCACATTGAGATTAGATATCACTTTCTTAGAGATCATTTTGAGAAAGGTGATATAGATATTGATTATATTTCTACGGATTTGCAACTTGCCGATATTTTCACTAAACCACTTGATTTTGCTAGATTTTCATTCATTTGTGGTGAACTTAATGTTTGTATTATTGAATAAAAATGTTTTCTTAACCCTTTTTGATGTATGACAAAAAGGGGGAGAATGAGTTTATGTATGGTTATATGAGTTCATATGGTTTTGGTTCCATATGAGTTTATATATGTTTTTGGTTTCATATTGTGTTTTCATGAATTCCTGTAATTTGTGTTTAAGTGTTTTGCAAGTGTTTTATATCTCATGATGTTTATGGCTTTTGATTTCATGATGTTTACTTGCAAATTACAAATTACATTGTTTTTCTTTGATTAATATAGCATAATTTGAGGGGGAGCTTTCTCCTCCCCTATATTCTTGTTTATAGCCTATTTGTTTTGTCATCATCAAAAAGGGGGAGATTGTTGGCCCAAAAGGTTACACTCTCCATTTGTTTAGAGTTTTGATGATGACAAAACAAATAAGAGCTATTTGGTACTAATTAGTTTGTTTAAGATAAGTTTCAGGTTAGTACCATATTTGGAGGCCATTGCTTAGCTATTGCAAGAACTTCTAGGTTCATGAAGTAAAGAAGGCGTTTTGCACATCAAGGAAGGAACATAGAAGAGAAGGCTCTAGCAAGGCATTGCATGGCTCAAGACTTCAAGATTGCTCAAGATATATCATTAGATTTGTTTCTAGTTTTGTAGTTTTGTTAAAGAATAGTGAATAGGTTTGAAGCTCTATCACACACGTTTTTGCGCACATCTTGTTTCCAAAAATGTTTCCTATAATATGTACAAAAATAGTTTGTATACAATCTTCAGCCTACAAACTCCTTTTTATCCATTATATATATCTCTATTCAAAACTACTTTGTTAAAAATAGATTTCTCCTCAAAATTCCGTTTTTGTTTTGGCTTTTGACCTGAGCCGGTCGACCGCCAGGGTCGACCAACCCTATGTCAGGTCAAGCCGGTCGGCCGACCCAGTCGACCGGGGTTCTGGCAGCAGTGCGTATCAGTGTGCACGTTTCACGGTCGACCCGGACGGTCGACCGAGACATGCCTGACTGACAGACTTCTGCTCTCTGTATTTTTGAGTCGACCGGGCGGTCGACCGTCAGCCTGCAATGGCTATTTTTTTGAAGTAGCGGTCGACCGGGCCGGTCGACCGAGGTAGCCGTTTGAACAGTAACGGCTATTTCCTAAGCTGGTTTATTTTTTGTCCTTTTCTCACTTAAGTGTGTTTAAATAACATGTTTTGGTTTTAATACTTTCTGATTAGCCTTAAATATGTTTTATCTCTAAACCCTAGCCCTCTCCTATAAATAGGGGTGTTTGGGGAGAGGTTCATTCACCAATTAATTACAAGAAAAATTTGCAAAATTTTCAAAAGTGTAAGGCATTCAGAAGAGCTTTGTTTCTTGGTTTTTGTGCTGAAATTCTCTCTCATTTTCTGAAGTGTTTTCAAGAACTCTCTGATTTCTTTTTCTTTTCTCCTTACACAGAAGAGCTTCATTCCTACTCATTGTTCTCTAAGGACCTTTGTAAGGGAAGAGAATTTTGCAAGAGAGAGTTTGTGGTCTTTTGACTACTCAGAGATTGCTTGTACTTGAGATTGTGGAGTTGGGTACTGTGGTAAATTTGTAACTTCTTTGTGATAGTGGAAGTGGTTGGAATCCTTCTGGGGAAGGCGGGAAAGTAGAGCTGGGTGCTCGAACCTCGATAACAATTCTCGGTGTTTGCGTTTGGTTTACTTGCTCTTATTTCTTGCTCTATTTTCATTGCTCTTATTACTTGCTCTCTACATTCATTGCTATATTCACTTGCTTTGTAAGATTGTTGCATCATAAATTTTAAATTGTGCATTGATTAGCATTATCACCTATTCAACCCCCTCTAGGTGATTTTCAGATTTTTGATACCAATTGAAATTGAAACATTGTAAATTTTGATACCAATTAAAAGGTAAATTATGAAGTATATTTTGATATCAATTGAAATACAAATTAAAAATAATACGTAAGCTCATTGAGATACCAATTAACATTTAAAAATTAGTCAAGCTTAGCATAAACATAATTTGTGCTTTAAATATGTAAGCGTATTGTAAATCAAGCACAAACAAAGCATATATATGTATGAAAATGAAAATATCATTTGAAATTGATATTATTGAAATTTGAAGCATACATATACATATATATATATATATATATATATATATATATATACATATATATATATACATATATATATATACATATATATATACATACATATATATATATATATATATATATATATATACATATATATATATATATATTGAAAACATGTATGAGTATACAAAAGTGAAATATCATGAAGGTCATGTGTATTACTCATAACTATCTACCCTATTCATGTACATGTTTAAATAGATTTTCAATTAGGCATACGAGGCATGGTCGCCCATCCAACCGCCCTTTAATGGGTAGAAGTTTTTAAAAATATGATTTGAAAATAGTTGTAAATTGAAATTACTACAAATGAAGAATAAATAACTAGTTAAAGTAATTTTTGAAAAACTAGTTAAAGATCCTTCAAATATGAAACCAAATCATGTATACCTCATGAAGTATACCAAATACACAAAAATTGACACTCGAAATCTATAAAGCTTAAAAATGTGCTCATGAAACAAAATCATGAGAAAACAAAAATGATGTGAGTGCACAAAGGTTATATGAATAACATATTCATGAAATAATCAATAATGCTCAAAATAAACATGAAATTCTTTTTATCAACCAAATATGCATGAAGTAAAAACATGCATAAAGATAGGAAAAATAAGTGTAAATGAAATGATCATCAAAACTAGGTTATACATGTACATGTAATGAGTACGAATGGGCAATGAAGCACAAACATCTAATAATCAAGTGTAGCTCACTACTTGTACAAGTATATACACAAGTTTTATTAAAAACTACATCTAAACGAGTGTTCTCTTCATGAAGTACAAACTAAAACATGATCATAAAAACATGCCAAAAATTATTAATATAAAAGTATGTAAACAAAAAGGAGTTTAGAGATAGTTACAAAACCATATGCACTAATCTCTAAGTCTCCAAAACATGGTGGTCCTCCCACCAAACTTCCTTGATAGCGATGCATTAATTTTATATGTCCATCTAGTCTCATATGCATCCACCACCAAGGCACCTATCCTCTCACATCATGTGAGAGCCCACACCTATATCAAATACAAGAGGTGAGAATTTTGGTACCCATTTTCTTTTGGGTCTACGGCGGTTAATATCATAAGAACCCAAACATTTTTATTAGCAAATTTTGTGGAATTTACCTTATCATAACAAAACTTTGCTAAATAGCCTTTGCGGACACAATTTGTACATTTGTGCACTCTAGCATGTACATGAAAATGAGTGTGATCTGATGAGCAAAGCGTGTATATGTATGTCGTGGGTGATGTGCATGAACATGTGGAGCTTGTTTCTTTTGAAATAAGGTTTCCAATCTATTATGATTAAATGCACAATTGCTCAAAGTTGAGCTCAAACAATTTATTCTATTTTTTAAAAATTGAATCTCATTTTTATCAATGGTAGCATGAAAAGCATGACAAGTATGAGAATCAATAATCTTTTTTTTTGAAACAACTTTTCTTTTCAAAGAGTTATTTTTTCCTAAAACAATTTCTTTTTCTTTTTTCACCAAAATAATTTTATTTTTCAAAGAATTATTTACTTCACAAAGATCATTAAATTTAGAAAACAAGAAAATATTCTCCTTTTTCAAAGATTCATTTTCTTTAGAAATATTTTTCAATTTATTTTGAAAAGAATCTTTTTTTTTTTGAAGTGGACTCATATTTATTTTTCAATCTTTTATGGTCCTTTTTAAGTAAATCATATTTTTCAAGAAGTTGTTGACAAAATGTAGCAAGCTCATCATATGACATGTCAACATCCTCATCAAGCTCAAATTCAGAATTTACCTCAAGGGTGTTATCTCCTTGGACCATGTAGCACATGTTGGAAGCATCACTTCCATCATCCGAGTCACTCTCCGCATAATATTGCTTTTGTTCGCCAAGGGAGACTATAGTGTTCCATACTACAAAAGTCAAATCAAAGTTAGAAACTCTACATAAATAATCATCATTTAGGGTTGACTTTAAGGCATGGATGGCTTTTGCATTAGCCTCTAGATGATTTCCGCTTAAACAATATGAATCTTTAATAGTGGCAAAATAAACATGAATACCTAAGGCTTTGAGATACATTGACATCTTAACCTTCCGAGTTTGGATGTTAAGAATATCAAACATGGGAGGTGACATGAAATCCATTTGTGTGTATAAATATTGTGATTAGCTAAAAATGAGGATCTTTAATTCTAGGTTGTTAGACCCAAATCAAGAGCACCAAGCTCTGATACCAATTGAAATCACCTAGAGGGGGGTGAATAGCTAATCTAATGATGAATTAATGCGGAATTAAAACTATTTAAGCAAATTAAAAGTACTAAGTTAACACACCAAGTATAATAAAAGAGTGTATCCGAATTTTAAGTGAAGGACTCTGGACTGCCTCCTCAAGATTCCTCTAGATAAGAGTTGAGGTGCCGCTATGACTCTCTTGGTTGAATACAAGTGTGAACAAATAATCCCCAAGCATATGACAATTGAGCACAAGATATATCAAACATATAAAGATATAAGCAATGTAAGCACGCAAAATATAAACATAAATGAGAGATAGAGAGAGCAATCGCAAACACGGGAGATTTATTTCAAGGTTCAAGCACCCTTGCCCTATGTCCCCGCCTTCAACACTATGAAGGATTTCCACTAGAATCGACCCCACCGGATCACTCGGTGCCGCAACACCTACAAGGAGTTCGCACTAGAACTCTTGGATTCACTAGTCCCCTCACTTGTTCCCGCAAGAACAACCCACGCAAGCACACTAGCTTGCCGAGGTCGCACCTCTACACTGAGCTCCCACAAGAACTCGAAACAATACGAACCCGCACGTTCAACTCCTCATATACAAAGATGAACACTTTGGTGATCTAAACACTTTGATCACCTAATACCACTCTCCCAACAACTCTCCTATAGGATTGATATAGCAATGGAAAGCTTAAATATATGTAAGAAAAACTAGAATAGATTTGTGGTTAAAAACTCAAGAAATCTCTTTTATAAAACACTCTTGAAAACTCTTCTTTTTATATGGAAGTATTTGGCTTTAAAACAAGTGGAGATAAACACTTAGATAGGTAGAAAAAACTAGCTTGAAAACCCACTTGAAATCTTATCTAAAACAGCCCAAAACAACCCAATTTATAGACCTCAAAAATAAAACTAGTCGTTGGGGTCCAACTCAGCAGGAAACCCTGCTGTCGGTCGACCACCCGGTCACGGCCAATGGTTAAATTTCAGACCGTTGTGCCACCAGTCGACCGTCCGGTCGACCGAGGCCTGGATACAGAGAGCAGAGCTCTCTGTCGGTCGACCACCCGGTCTACCGGGGCCGGATCCAGAGAGCAGAGCTCTCTGGCGGGTGACTGGCTCGATCGATCGGCCCTCCAGCTAAACGAGCCGTGCATGTCTATGCACATCGGTCGGCCGGACCGGTCGACCGACTTCTGTCTCAGTCGACCGTCCGGTCGACCGGCAGAAGGCCTGGTCCAACATTTTTCAGGGATTAAAACTTGGTCTTTTTACCTTTAATAAAATTTCATAAATTCTCATAAATTTCACAAAAATAAGTTCATTAATATACTTTGATATACAAGCACGTTTGATTCAAAATCAAAACATATTACAAATATTTTGAACTATTTTTGGGATATAGAAATTTTGGCTTAAACAAAAATCTGTATTTTTCAAAAACAATCTCCAATTTGAAAAATAAATTCTCCTAATACAAAAAGAAGATATTTGAAACACTTCTGAAGCTTAGTGTGTATGGATATGATCCAATACACATATAGGATGAAATATCTATATTTTCACAATAAGCTCTAAAATAAGTTTTGATAAAACACATGTATATTTGAAGCTTAAAAATCAAAAACACATATAAATTTGGTGCATGTGTATAAGTACTTGAGCAATCCACCAACTAATCTATCCTTTACATTTTATCTGAAAAATAAATCTTGACACTAACAACTATGACACAAGTCTTCCTGAAAATCTTCTCTTGAAAATCTTCTTCTCCTTCTTGACTTGGTCCAAATCTTGATCCAATGAGCTAGACTCCTCTTGAGTACTTGATGTGATCTTGATGCGCGAGCTCTTGAATCAACACGTGCTAGCTCCAAAATTTGACTTCACATCCTTTGTTGAAGTTAAGCGCCTACTAAGATCTTGATCAAATATTTGAGACTAAATAAACACAAGATCATTAGTACTATAGCTACATTAGTTAATCATCATCAAAACTAGAGTGATGGGCCTTTGGGCCAACAGAGATTACTTGTGAGTCCATTGAGTTCTAGTGAGAACTTGTAACGGTTGATGATCTAGTGAGATCAGTCATAGTGAAAATCCTTCATAGTGTTGAAGGAAGGGATGTAGAGTAGTGGCTCGAACCTCAGAATATATCATCATATTTGCGATTGCTTACGCTTTCTCTCTTGCTCTTCTCTCTCTTTATTTACGTGCATACTTGTCTTATTTATTTATTTGCAAGTATTTTTTGTGTTGAGATTGGTATTGCTAGGTTGCTAGCAAGTAAATTTTAATTCTGTATTATTTGCCATTTAGTATAGCCATCACTTATTCACTCCCCTCTAGGTGATTTACAATTGGTATCAAAGCCTAACACTAGTTTTTGGTTTAACCACCTTAGGCAGTTCCTTTCATTTGGCTATATTCATTTGTTGCATTTGCTATTTGTTTGTTCAGTTATATTTATTTTCATGGCATCACATGATTTCTCAAGCATCAAGTCCCCACCAAAATTTGATGGGTTGAACTTTTCTATTTGAAAAGTCATTAACTTTCCTATCTGGAAAGTCAAGATGAACCTCTTCCTCAAGTCCCTAGGGGTTAGAGTAGCTAAAGCCATAGCCAAGGAATTCATTGAACCTCATGGTGATGAGGATACATAGTCTGAAGCAACCGCTAAAGACTATGAGGCTAATGCTAAGGCATAATATGCCCTCACACAAGCATTAAATGATGATAATCTTTCCCGTATAATTAATTACAAATCCGCTTGTGACGT
Organism: Agave tequilana; assembly: GCA_038442645.1. NCBI lineage: Eukaryota > Viridiplantae > Streptophyta > Magnoliopsida > Asparagales > Asparagaceae > Agave > Agave tequilana. The sequence goes on along the minus strand of JAVJIF010002350.1, from coordinate 78,089 downwards.
TTGGAATGATCTAATCATTACTCATGAGGGGACGTTGCAGGTCAAGAGATCTAAAGTTGACTTGCTTCATTCTCAATATAAGAATTTTTACATGGTTAAAAATAAAAGTATTTAAGAGATGCTTACTCGGTTCACCAAGATTACTAAAGAATTATCTTCTTTAGGTGACACTATTGACAATGACTAAAAAATTCAGAAGTTCATTAGAGCTCTCCCCAAAGCTTAGGAAGTGAAGATCACAACATTAAAGTAGCTCAACAATAGGGAAGAAATGGACTTCTCGGGATTCATCAGAAATCTTAAGACACATGAGATGGAGATGAAAGTGTGAGAAGAAAGGGAGACTCCAAAGAAGAACGCCATTGCTTTAAAAGCTACTCCCTCCACTATCGACAAAGAAGGTTCATCTGAAGATGGAGAGGAAGACTTTTCTATGCTCATTAGGAGAGTGGGCAAAATGTTTTACAAGAAATGAAGATAAAGTAACTTTCGAGGAGGAAGACCTCAAGGAAGATTTGAAAAGAAAAAGGAAGAGACGAGTCCTTGCTTTCATTGCAAAAAGACGAACCATCTCATTGCGGATTAGCCCTTACTTCAAGCCACTATTGTTGGCTCAAAGACCATTATCCCTAGTTTTGATGATAACAAAATGTACATAGTTATGTTTTTAACAATTTTGTTTAACAATGTTTCAGGTTAACTTTTTGTTGCATGTCGGCTCTATTGCAAGACTCACACGCTTGGAAGCCAAGAATATCTAGATCCCAGAGCCTAAGCACATAGAAGAGCTCATGGATCAAGTTTGCAAAAGAAGACTATATCAAGATTATTATTTTTGCTTTTTGCATTTTAGATAGGATTTATAGTCATTTGTTAAACTAAGATGATATAGGTTGATAGCTCTGTTGGGATTGATACACACACATCTTTATATTCTTAAAGTGTTTTAAAAAGAGTTCAAAATTATTCTCTTTTCCATTTTCAAGGTTAAGTTTTGGAAAAATGAGTTTCGAAAAAATCAGTTCTCAATTTAGAAAAGTGTTTTTAAAAATATAGTTCTAACTTTATTTTGTGTTAATCCATATTCACACACTGGTTCTATCAAGTCCCTAAAACTCTATTTTGTGTTTAAAGATCAAAGTTTATTTTGTTACAAAAAGACTAGTTTCAAATAGATTTCCATAACAAGCTTTTGGCTCAAGGTCGGTTGACCGACCGGTCGACCGTAGGTAGAGCAGATTTGCTCTGTCGGTCAACCGAGCAGTTACCGTGTGGTCGACCGACTGCAAGAGATTTGCTCTCAGTTGGGTCTGGTCGACAGCCCCAGTCGAACGATAGAGAGCTTTGCTCTTTGGTTGAGAAAAATGGTCGACCGACCGGTTGACAGCTTTTCCTAACGGTCAAAAATCTGACTGTTGGCGGTCGACCGACCGATCGAACGACAAAATGATTTCCTTTTGATTTTTTTCCCAACGGCTATATTCCAATTTGTCTTTTTCTGGGTCTTTTCCTGACGATTCTTTTGGGTTTTCTCCTCTTGTTTTCATCTCCTCTAAATAGTAGGACTGTAGAAAAACCCAAGCAAAAGATTTAAGAAGTTTGAAAAAGATATTACAAGTTTAGCCTTTTCTTAAAAGATTTTCTTTTGAGTTAAAATTCCACATTCTTAATTTTTAGCTTGAGCCTTCCCTCTATATCTTTCAAGCTATTTCCACTACACAATTCCAAAGAGTTTCACCTCCTCATCTTGGTTATAGGATTATACTTGTGAGCCATTTGTGATCAAGTGAAGATCACTAATTTCCTTCTATTGTGAAGTTGTAGAGGTTACGACCTCAAGTGAGCTAGTGAGCTCCGTGTTGGTGTTGCAGTACTACGAGAGAGGACTTGTGAGCCTATTGAGTTCTAGTGAGAACTTATAATGGTTGACGATCTAGTGAGATCGGTCATAGTGAAAATCCTTCATAGTCTTGAAGGTGGGGACATAGAGCAGTGGCTCGAACCTCGGAACATATTATTGTGTTTGCGATTGCTTACTCTCTCTCTTCAAACTACTCTTTCTTTACTTACTTGCACACTTATATTGTTTACTTATTTATAAGTATTTCTTATGTTGTGATTGGTATTTATTAGGTTGCTAGAAAATAAATTTTTATTTCATATTATTTGTCATTTAGTATAGCCATCACCTATTCACCCCCTCTAGGTGATTTTCAATTGGTATTAGAGCGTAACCCTAGTTTTGGTTTAACTACCTTAGGAAGATCTCTTCATTTGGCTATATTCATTTGTTGCATTTTTTATTTGTGCGTGCACTTATACTTGTTTCCATGGCATCACACGACTTCTCTAGCATAAGTCCCCACCGAAATTTGATGGGTTGAACTTCCTTCTTTGAAAGATCAAGATAAACCTATTCCTTAATTCCATAGGAGTTAGTGTTTCCAAGGCCATTACTAAAGAATTTGTTGAACCTCACAGTGATGAGGATACATGGTCTGAAGCAACCGCCAAGGACTATGGGGCCAATGCCAAAGCCCAATATGCACTTACACAAGCACTAAATGATGATGATCTTCCTCGTGTAATTAATTACAAATCTGCTTATGTAGGTTGGAATGATCTAATCATTACTCATGAGGGGACATCGCAAGTTAAGAGATTTAAAGTTGACTTGCTTCATTCTCATATGAGAATTTACATGCTTGAAAATAAAAGTATTGATCAGATGCTTACTCGGTTCACCAAGATTACTATTAGATCATCTTCTTTAGGCAACACCATTTATAATCGCTAAACGATTCGGAAGGTCATTAGAGCTCTCCCCAAAACTTAGGAAGTCAAGGCGACAACCCTTAAGGAGCTCAACGATAGAGAGGAGATGGATTTCTCCGGCTTCGTTGGAAATCTCAAAACCCATGAGATGGAAATGAAGGTGAGAGAAGAAAGGGAGACTCTAAAAAAATAAAGCGATAGCTTTCAAGGCTACTCCCTCATCCTTTGATGAAGAAGAATCGTCGAAACATGGTGATGAGGACTTTCCTATACTCATTAGGAAAGTGGGCAAGATATTTTATAAAAAGAGAAGACAAAGCAACTTTCGAAGAGGAAAACATCAAGAAAGATTTGAAAAGAAGGAGGAGATAGGTCTTTGCTTTCATTGCAAGAAGACGGGCCATCTAATTGCGGATTACCCCTTAGTTTAATCCACTAAATTCAAGAACGTGCATAGAAAAAAGAAGACAATGGTAACCACTTAGGATTATTCGAAAACAGATTCCGAATAGGAGATTGATGCCGCACACGTTGGCTTCATGACAAACGGAGAGGAGACTTCCATAGTAAATCTCGAAATCTCTTTAGAAGATAATAATTTAACTATAGATGAACTTGCACATTTTTTTGAAGAATTACAAATAAGATATGGAATTTTTCTTGCACAAAATAAAAAATTGTAAAAGAAAAATGACTTTTTAAAGAATAAGGTAGAAACTGTTTTTAAAGAGGACAATGACTTACCTATTTCTTTTGAGAAAATGAAAAGGATTTTAATAAATACAAACTTGCTTTTAAGGGTAAAATCCCTAATATTGCTTTTAACAAAAATGAATTTTTGGATATCCAAAAACGTAGTGATATTGTGGATACCACTTTGAAAAAGTGTGCATTTGATATGAACAAATTTAGCTCTATTTTTTCAAAGGAAAAACCCAAAGGAAAAAAAACATCTCATTCATCTCACACACACCATGAAAAATATACACATCACGCACATACACATTAACATAAGAATGCTTTCATGTATGGCAAAGTGTACACATGTGCACATTGCGGCTGTAAAGGCCATTTAGCAAAATTTTGTTATGCTAAGTTACATATGTTAAACAAAAATGTTTGGATTCAAGAAAGTACTAACCCTATAAGACCAAAAAGATTTGGGTACCAAAGAACATGATTGAGGTTTTCACCTGCACAAAAATACAAAATTTTAGAACTTTATAACAGTAGTGCAAGGTGCTCAATTCTACCGCTATAGCAAGTGGCTATGCGGGTCATGATCTACAAGGAGGGACTAGCGATGGAAACTTTTTTAGTAAGTTCTCTTTTAGGTTACAAAGAATGGTTAAAATTCTTCTTTTAGTTCTTGTAAAAAAAAAGAGAAAAATAGGATTAAAGTTAAGTTAGAAAGAAGGTGGTAGATTGAGAAGGTGGAGAAAAATAGAAAATGACTTTGTACAAAGAAAGTAAAAAGAGTGAATAGGGTTTGGAGACGGTGGTGTTGGTGACCTAAACTAAAAGTTAAAAGAAAAGAAAGAAAATCTAAAAGAAATATTTATCTTCTCTGGTTGATGACTTACCTGGAACCCTTGCATGTTTTACCTTACTTCAGAGGCGATCAACGTATAACTCATAAGATCGAGCACAGTCCCTATTCGCATTACATCATCAAGACGAACAAGAATGAAATGATATGACATCTTGAGGAGAAGAACATCATGAAATATCGGTGGCACTCACATAAACATGGCTATATTGATGCTTCGAAGTTCATTTGGACATTTATCAAAACCAAAAGAGGAAAAGTAGAAATAGAAGAAGAACATATAAATAAGATAAAAAACATAAAAATGTTACCTTTGATTACTTGTAGAAACGATGAAAGAAAGGAGGAGGGTATATCGGTGTCACTCTCAACATAAGACTCTCTCTTTTACTTACAAGAATCTCAGTCTAACCTATGCTTATAAAGAAATAAAAATTACATAAAAAGAAAATAAAAATCTACACTAAAAAGAATGAAAAAGTAGCCTAAAATCTATCTCTGCATGATCGTTCCCTTTTCCTTTGAGATTGCGGGTATTTATAGGAGAAACACAGAGGGTAGAGGAGTATGAAGATAGGGGAAGCTGGTTATTTCTGAATTGAATCCTCTCCTTACCTCCAAACTTGATTAGATGTGGATATTCAGTTATGATCTGCAGCTTATTAGCGTTTTGATTACTATATATAGTCTATCAAATGACATAATTAGAGACAGGGATAAACTTAAGAGTTGTAACCCTTTAAGTCTTCTTTCTAGATCATCTTGAATTATCAGATTTGAGTTTTAGTAGCAAAAGTTATGATTCAAATACTAAAATATATCTAGTCAAAATTGCTTCATCTCATCCGTTTATCTTCTCTCTATCCATGGCTCCCTTTGAATTTTAAATTTGGACTCTGTATTATCTCGTGAGGGCTTTCAGTGGATTGCACCCACAAAATCCATAAAGAAAGAGAAAAATGTTAGTATTTTGAAAGCACATTTTGAAAGAGAAAAATATTTGAAATATAATTCTAAGAATTAAGTAATCTATAAGTTATAGGAAAACTGAATTTTTCATTCCTAAACTTAGTCATTATTCAAAAATTTGTTATCAATCAAAGTAAGGAGTCAAATTGTACTTCCATATAGTCTATTACTTTACCCTAAGTCATATGCACCTTCGTGACCGTAAAATTTTGATAAGGGTTCTTTAACTCTAACTCTTATGCCTTATTTTTTTAATTTTTGGTGGTATTATTCCTTAGTTCTATTAGGCTTTCTAATCTGCCCATGTAACGAACCTTTAATCGGTGACTCCCAAACCAAACGGTCTTAGGGCACCGGGTGAGAAGACACCCTAAGGACTTAAGGACTCGAGCAAATAAGGCCACAAAACTAAGGATTTCATTATATGAACTGCTTTTAGGCGTGAATACTTATGCTTTATGAGGCACAAATACCCAACTTAATCGGAGGATTTATATATATATATATATATATATATATATATATATATATATATTTCTTTTTTCTTTTTTTAATTAAGGCATAAAAGTCTTTGTTTTTAAACTCTAACTGTGTAAGTGTATAAAACATGCATATATTATCAAGGTAAAGATCAAGACTAAATTACTTTCATAAATTTCCTTTCTAACCTTAAAAATCAAACAAATAATCTTATTTTGACCAAGTACAAGAAATCTTAATTATGATTCTCCTATTCCTTCAAATTTTCTTAATTTCTTACAAAAAAAAATATGTCAAAATATTGTTTCTATTTTCAAAAAGTTTTTAAAAGTAAAGAAAATGTTAATAATAATTTTTTTATAATAAAAAGAAAACTAAGTTATGTTAGAACCGTCCCCTACACCTATCTCATGCATTGTCCTCAATATATATGAATTAATGCATAGATGAATGAAAAAGAAGAAAGGGAAGGAAAATATTACCTTAAGGTGGTTGTTCCAGTGGTGGTCTCATTGGTCCACGAAATGCGGCCCAATCGAATTTGCATGGAGTTCGGAGGAACCTACCAGAAACCTCTATAATATAACCCACTAAATGATGTATATATAAATGATCTTTATTAAAAATTTACCCTATCTAATTTTCAAATTTCACAAATAATTTTGAAGTCAATTTTATCAACACCCTTGTCCCAAAATGGAGTGTGAAAATATGGAATGATTGATTTGAACTTAGGAAGTACAGGAACTAATACCGACTCAAAAAAAGTGATTTAAGTCAAGTAAAGGTTCAGGAGTCGAGATTGGTTCAGGAAGTGGGTCCAAATCAAGAAGTTAAAACTCAAGTTCATATTTATTTCCCAACAACGGAAATTGACTTAACATTGGTAATTCAAGTTCAAAAATGACAGGTGTGGGAATTAAAACTGACTCTAAAATATTACTCAAGTTGGGTAACAAAACAGGAGTTAATATTGATTCAGGAATTTGAACTCGATCACAAATTTGAGAATCTAGGTCACATTTCATTGAATTCAATTTCATAAAAATGAGAACTTGCCAATTTGTCAATGGGACTTTCAAAAGTATGAAATTTGTCAACTTCAATATGATGATCATAAAAGATTGGTGATTCAATTTCATGATGAATTGGCGCATGATCCAATGTTAACTCAGGAAAAAGATTGAAATCAGGTGAAGACACCAGAGTCATATTGAATAAGAAGTAGAATTGAGTCACCAAGTTTAGGTTCAGGATCATATTCATTCTCAAGTTCAATTTCATGAAAGCGATAACTTGCCAAAATGTCAATTTCATTTCCAAAATTTGGGGTTTGGGCAAGTTCAAGTGGGCGTGCTGAAATGGAATCTTGTTTTCTAAAACAACATGATTCTTCAGCTCTAACAGAATAGTTAACGACATCAGAAATGGTCAAATGATAAGAATAGAGAGTTTGGACCATTATATCTATGTTATGATTACGAGCGATTTGAGCCTGAGTCATGGCTTCAAGCATCTTTTCATAGTCGATTGGTTCATCCTCTTGTAGCGATTGGACTTGAAAATATGAAGTTTTGTTTTGAAATTTGTGGTGAAATTTTGAGTCCGTTAGATTTTGGGATTGTTGCTTGGACTTATGCATACTCATTTCCAAAATTGATGGTTTTCTATTTTGAACTAGTTGGACTGAGGATGAATCTTGGAAATATAGTGGACAAGGTGGATAAGGAGGACAAGTCGGTTGAAAATTGGACTCTGGGGAGGTGAATCCCTATTGACTCTGTAAAGAGTTAAAATTATTTTGGAAATTACGGTCATAAGATTGGGGGTATGGGTTATATTGATTCAGGTACGACCAATCCGACACACTAGGTTAGTTAAAGTTATGATATGTCGGGTTGGTAACATCTGAAAAAGAGATCGGGGTGTAATATGGATTACCATTAAAATTGAAAAAATTATTATTATAAGCCATATCACACAGGAAATATCAAACACAAATAAAGAAAAACAAACAGATAAGCAAACAAATAAAAAGACAAAAAAATTTAACCTAAGTTAGGGCAAACCTTAGACCTAGATGACTCCTAACTGGTTAGACTGTCCACGGGGGGTGCATTGCTGAATCTGACCATAAGTTAATCAGCAGGTAGGGGCAAGATTGAAGGGAGGTACCCATGCTTAAAGTAACGGGCCTAATTATGATAAACCACCAGCGTTCGGGTTTTGCTCCTCAATCCCCAACCTTAGACACCATTTGGTAAGAGTCAAATTGAAATCAACTCCCCCTTAGGTCAGTCTCCTATTTGAGTCCGAGATATCCCTAGGGCCAACGTCTACTCAGTTTTAGTTAGGCTTGCGTTAGTGAGTGAGGAGATTGTTTGTGGGCTAAGCGAGGGTAATGACTTTCCCACCTTATCATGTTTATAAGACAAGCCCTTAAATCAATTTAGTGCAGTGTATGAGTGTATAGAAAAAAAAAGTAACACTCAAGCAATATTTCATATAAGAATGAACCTTATACTAAATGCTATGCATTCATAACTTGGCTCCAGCACTCTTCAACAGTAAATAGAAAATCTAACGAAATAGACATGTGTCTAAATGCAAAGTCTAAATCATTTTTAGCATTTACAATCAATCTTTTACTGTTGTTGTTAGAAATGTATGTACAGTGAGTCAAATAAAGAAATAAATAGTTACAGATATTAAGCTTTGTAATTCAGCCAACCTGCAGAAAAAACAGGTTAGTAGTTCACTCAGATTGCCATAGGAATGTAGCAAATCTGAGAGCTTCTAGGTTCTACTTTCTTGAGCAGAATCCAGGGCCACTTATATGTCCACTGTAGCAAAAATTCCTTGTTGTCAAACCTATACACTAAGAACAAAGAAGAAAGTTAACTAAAAATGTAAATCTAAAAAGAGAATAACTTACCGTCCCCCCGATAACGGCGCAAAAATTTGATTGAGTTTTTACCTGCACAAAAATACAGAAGTTTAGAACTTTTATAACAGTAGTGCAAGGTGCTCAATTCTACCGCTATAGCGAGTTGCTAGACGGGTCGTGATCCACAAGGAGGGACTAGCGATGGAAGCTTTTTTAGTAAGTTTTCTTTTAGGTTATAAAGAATGGTTAAAGTTTTCTTTTAGTTCTTGTAAAGAAAAAGAGAAAAATAGAGTTAAAGTTAAGTTAGGAAGAAGGTGGTAGGTTGAGAAGGTAGAGAAAAACAGAAAATGACTTTGTACAAAGAAAGTAAAAAGGGGGAATAGAGTTTGGAGATTGTGGTGTTAGTGATCTAAACTAAAAGTTTAAAAAAAAGAAAGAAAATCTAAAAGAAATACTTACCTTCTCTGGTTGATGACTTACCTAGAACACTTGCATGTTTTACCTTGCTTCAGAGGTGATCAACGCATAACCCATAAGATCGAGCTCAGTCCCCATTCGCATTACATCATCAAGACGAACAAGAATGAATACGAGATCTTGAGGAGGAGAACATTATTATGAAATATCGGTGGCACTCACACAAACATGGTTATATTGATGCTTCGAGGTTCACTTGGACATTTATCAAAACCAAAAGGGAAAAGTAGAAATAGAAGAAGAACATATAAAAAAGAAAAAAAAACATAAAAATGTTACCTTTGATTACCTGTAGAAACAATGAAAGAAAGGAGAAGGGTACATCGGTGTCACTCTCAACAGAAGCCTCTCTCTCTTACTTATATGAATCTTAGTCTAACCTATGCTTATAAAGAAATATAAATTACATAAAAAGAAAATAAAAACTTACACTAAAATGAATGAAAAAGTAGCCTAAAATCTAAAATAATAACCTACACTAAAACGAATGAAAAAGTAAATCTATCTCTGCATGATCGTTCCCTTTACCTTTGAGATTACATGTATTTATAGGAGCAATGCAGAGGGTAGTGGAGTATGAAGATAGGGGAAGCTGGTTATTTCTGAATTTGAATCCTCCCCTTATCTCTAAACTTAATTTGATGTGAATATTCAGTTCTGATCTGCAGCTTATTGGCATGTTGATTGCTGAATATAGCTTATCAAATGATAGGATTAGTGATAGTGATCAACTTAAGCATTGTAACCCTTTAAGTCTTCTTTTTAGATCATTTTAAATCATTAGATTTGCGTTTCAATAGCGAAAGTTATAATTCAAATACTAAAATATATCCAGTCAGATCTGAGTCAAAATTGCTTCATCTCATCCGTTGATCTTCTCTTTATTCATTTATCCCTTTGGATTTTGAATTTGGTCTCTGTATTTGATGTTATCCTCATTTGATCTTTAACTTTAACCACTTGATTCACCAAAAATGAATTTAACCAACTGGATTTAGGATCATCTTCCTCTTACCAAATAGATCTAGTTAAATCTGAATTTAACTGATATTTATTTGATTTTATCCTCTTTCTCCTAATGATTACCTTCTGCAAAATAAACATTTAAGACAACGAATTTAACAGATTTATTACATGATAAATGTAGAAATGTATTAAAGAATAATGCAATTTATGTGTGCAATCAGAACACACCAAATTTGATTGATATAAGTGTGTCGTCCTCCTCCAATACATAGGGAGAGATGGTGCCTTGGTGATGAATGCATCGGAGCTCAAAGGATCAACCGTCATATTTCATCGCTATTAAGAAGCACCTATTTTGGAGAATGCCTATGGTTTGTTAACTTCTCCAATCGAAAATTTTATTTCTAGCTAGATCTGTATATACCTAGGGTTAGCTAGCTTTTCTTTTGTATTAATATGCTTTAGTTGTGAATATTTGATTTTTTTTATGGCTTGCTTATATTTGAGCTAGTCTGTTAACATTGCTTTTGTTCTTTACTAGCCCGTGAATTGCTTGCCCATGTTTACAGTATTTTTTCATGCTCACTTGATTGATAGATATCTTTGTGTGTGTCTGTGTACATAAATTAATTTTTTTACTCATATACATGTATATATATTTTGTTTATATATTTATCTTGTGGTTGGGTATCATATTTAAACCATATTTAAGCAAAAAATCAAGATAGAAATTTTGCGCCGCTCTTATCCAGAGGAATGCCGAGGAGAAGTTCAGAACCCGTTAAGGGTATTCGGCTTCAATATCGTGTATTTTTAATTGCTTAATATATGATTTAATTGTTGAAAAATATATTTTAATATAATAATAAAAAAAATATTTTGATATCATTTTCATGTGTTTTTCATTCCTTATAAGATTTTGGTGTTATTTCTCTATTTTATGTAAAAAAAGTATCCAAGTTAAAAATATTTTTCAAAAGCCCTTAATTCATATTTTTTTAAAAAAAAACTGCTTTTTGGTAGTCACGATCGACCGACCGGTCGGCTGGGTGGTCGACCGAGAAAACCTGAAATATAAAATAAAAATATTTTTGGCCTAAGCCGGTCAACTGACCGGTCGATCGATTGTAACCGAGAAGCACTCGATTAGATCCCAGTCAACTGGGCGGTCGATCGTGAGTCGAGTCAGCTGTGATTTTCACCTGTTTTAAAAGCCCTAAATCCTAACTCTCTCTCACTTTTTTCTCCTCCATGGTCTCCTCCTTCTTCTCCTCCCTATTTTCCTTCCTCCCGTTTCTCCCAAACCCTTTTCAATCTCAAATTAGACTCTAAAATTTGTTGGATCTCTTCTCAAAACTTCAGATTCACCTGTTTTATTTGGGTTCTTCAAGGTATAATCCCTAATCTCCCAAAAAACTTCTTTATTTCATAATTATTTTCTAGAAATCTTTCTAAAATCCATGCCAAACTTTTGTTTATCATCTTCCTATCTTTACCATGTCAAAGACTCTTAGATCTGAGAAAGGTAAACAACCCGAATCATCATCAAACCCCTTTGTTTCTCAGAATACATCTCATAGATTTTTTGTGATCCATAATAAGCATGTAATTTCTAGTAGAACTTGTGCTTACTGATTTGAGCACTTGAATCTAGCAAACATGTTGAACACAAGCTCTCTTGAATACCCTAGTCATCACTAAGGAACCCGTCTATCTTGAACTTGTGCATTATTTTTACTCTAATTTGACTTTCCAAAACAATCATATCAGATTTAGAGTTCTGGGAAAGGGCATTAACATTTTAGATCAATTTGCCCATCTATTGCATCTATCCTGTGAGGGTGTAGATATATATGACGTTGATATACATGATTTTGAGTATCCTTACAGTGAATCTACCCTCATTGCATCTCTCCTACTTCACAATGATGACAACCCTACTTTAGTTAGGAACGAGGAGGTGAAATATTATACGCTCATGGCCCAGGTTCGAACTAAGATAGTGTTCTATAATCTCCTATGAAAATCAGGAGAATATAGTTATGCACGAGGCTCTGCTCCCTTCTTGATCTATTGCCTTCCGAAAGGCATTAGAGTTAACATTCCTAAGCTCATTATTGATTTCATAGTTTCTGAGCACCTCTTGATCCTAAACCGGCACTTATCATTTGGGATGCTCATTACCTGACTCCTTAAACAATTAAAATTTGATCTTTCTGCTGAACAGTCCATAAAATCGTCTGTTGATATCAACAGTACTCTCCTATAAAGGATGTGTTCTAGGGAGCATGCTCCTTCTCCTCAGCCCCCTCCTATCATTCCTGCAATTGCCCCTGGATCTCTTCAGCCTCCTCAGCTTCTTTTGTCCTATACACAGCTCTCTCTGCCCAGTTTCGTAAGCATGATCTGAAGATGACCACAAATTTTGAAAGGATGGAGCACAGAGTTCAAAACGACCTGCAATATATCTGCTCATCCATTCGCTTCCTTTAGACATGCGTCGATGAGACCTATGTAGGAACGCTTAGCCTGTTCCACTTCTGAGAGGCCATGCGCAGCCCTTTCCTGCATCAGGTCCTCCGTTTGATACCTGAGTACCTCCTTCTGTTGGCCCAATGGCCTTCCACTCTAGTTTTGATGATGATCAACACTCATGTAGTTATGTTTACTAATATTCTTGTGTTTCTAAGTTTCAGATCATTAACAGGATATTAGTTGGTGATTAGCTTCAACAAGATGATCAGAAGCTTATCATGGTGATTCCGGTGCCAAAGCTTAAAGATCATACCTTTGCACTTGGAGAATCACGGAGTTTTGGAGCAAGTCTACTTGAAGATGAAGATCGTCAAGAAGACTTAGGTATCCTAGTTTAGATAGAGTTTTAGATCCATTTGTAAAGCTTAGTTTAGTTGATATGCTCAAGTGCACAAAACACACACGTTTCATGATTTGGTTTTTGGTTTTCATGAATAATAGATCAAAACAAGTTTACCTTATACCTATGTATATTAGATATGTTTTAGATATACATACATGCTTTAAACTTGCTAGACAAACTTATTTTGACTATCCTATTCATGTTTTGGAAAATTCTAGTTTGATAAAATACAAGTTTTGTTTTTGATAAAATTGGCAAGACACAAAAATGAATTGATATGATTGATATATGTCTTGAAATTTTTATCACAAGTTTGGTTATCAAAGTAAAATGATAAAACAAGTTTTAGAAAAACATATTTTTAGAAAAACAGTTTTTATTGTGATTAAAACTATTTTTAGATTTACTGTGAATTTATGGGATTTTTATTGAGTGAAAAGACCTATTTTCAAATCCCGTATCTGTGCAGAACTGAGGACTGGCTGACAGGCCAAGTCGGTCGACCGGACCGGTCGACCGCACCATAGGCCGGTCGACCGGGACGGTCGACCGATGTGCACAAGTCTGTGCACGTTTTGGAGTCTTTGGGACGGTCGACCGGGCCGGTCGACCGAGATGAGAGTTCTGCTCTCAGGATGTTTCGGTCGACCGGGCCGGTCGACCGCTATTGCCCAACGGTCACATTTTTGACCGTTGGCGGTCGACCGGACCGGTCGACCGGCAGTCTGTCAGACTGCCAACTCAGCCTAACGGCTAGTTTTGTATAGGGGCTATATAAACCCCATCTCTTTGGGGATTTTAGCCAAGTTTTTTAAGAGAAAAATTTCCAGTTTTCTGAGGTGTTTAAAAGAGTTTTCAAAAGAGTTTTAAGTGCAAAAACTTCTCATCTTTATTTGTTTTGGGTTTTTGGAAAATCAAAGAAAAATAGGTTTTGGGATTTTTGCTTAGATCTTCAATTCTATCATATTGCAAGTATTTTCCCAAAGATTTTTCTTTGTTGCTTGTTTCCAAAAACACTTGTTTTCCACACTTGAGCTATCTTCTATCCTAAACTATTAGGATCTTGTTTTTGTGGAAAAAGATAAGAGAAAAAGAAAGAGAAGTGTTTGAGGTTGTTTGTTGTAAACCTCATTGTTGTAAACACCCTTATACTTGTGAATCCCTCTTCGGTAGAGGTGATCGGGTGATTGTGTTGTGATCCCTCTTAGGTAGAGGTGATAGTGTTTGGTTGTGAGCCTCTTCGGTAGAGGTGTGTGGATTGGTTGTTGTATTGGCTACGGGCCTAACCCCTCGGTTGTGAGGAGGTTGTTGTTGAGAGAGGAGTTTGGTACTCCTAGAGTTGTAAGAAATCCTCTTTGGTAGAGGTTCCCTCGGTGGGAGTTGAGATAGTGGAAATCCTACACGGTGGTGTAGGCGGGGATGTAGAGCAAGGTGCTCGAACCTCGAAACAAATCTTGGTGTTTGCGTTTTGATCCATTGTCTCTCTAACTCTCTCTCTTATAATTGTGCAAAGCATCATACTCATCATCATATCATACTTGCTTGTGTTGAGCATTGATTCATTCATACCATATATTGCTTGTGTTGTGCCTTGCATTTCTTATTGTCATATCTATTATATGCTTGGCTTGATTGTGTGTATTTCATATTGCTTGGATTGCTTGTGTGTGTGTGCCTAACTTATACTCATCCAACAAGAGCTTCACATAGCACCTCAACCCATTTCAAGGGAAATCAAGAGGAGTTAGTCCAGAGCCTCGCAAGGGGAATTCGGCTACACTAGTTGTATTGTATTAGTTTGTGCATAATTTGCATTAGCTTCCGCATTTAGCGCACTTAGTTTGCATTTAGTTTATTAGATTAGCACTTACACCTATTCACCCCCCCTCTAGGTGTTTTTTACACCTTCATCTCCTTCTGAGGCACCAACTCCTCCTGAAGATCCAGACTTTTAGGAAGATTGCCCCCTTTAGTGTTGATGATAAAAAGGGAAAGAGAGATTTTGTGGAGTTATCTAGGAGTTTTTATTTTCATGTCTTTATTTTCATATCTTTATTTATGTACTTTTATTTGGACATGTAGTATTTGGCGTTTGGACATGTGTTTTTATATTGTAATACTTATTTTGTGGTATGAAACTTGTTTTGAGGTTGGCATGAACCTTTGTATGGACAAATTTTTTTTATGATATCAATACTGTCTTTGAGAAGTTATGTATCTCTTTTTATGGTTGAAATTTGATACATATCTTCTGTTGGCCCAAAGGCCCATCACTCTAGTTTTGATGATGATCAACTCATGTAGTTATATTTGCTAATGATCTTGTTTAATTAGTGACAGATTCCTTATCAAGATCTTAGTAGGTGTGGAGCTTCAACAAAGGATTTAAAGACAAGTTGGAAGTTAGCACCGGTTGATTCACGAGCCTATGCATCAAGAACACATCTAAAGATGAGCTCGGTGGATTGCATTTGGACCAAGTCAAGAAGATGAGAAGCCTTCAAGTGAAGACTTCAAGAAGATGAAGACTTGTGTCTAGGTATAAGATTTTGTTTTTGTTTTAGTTAAAATGTAAAGGATAGAATAGATTAGTGGATTGCTCAAGTCATATCACACACACACACTCTTGATAGAATTGTTTTCATGATAAAAAATTTCATTTCATAAAAGAATTTTATTTTAGAAAAAGATTTTTCATTTGTCAAAATACATTACTTGGTTTTGGTGATCTATTATATGCATATCCTTTAACCAAAACAAGTTTAGTGCTTTATGTCAAAAACTAGATATTTCATCTTGATTGTGTGGTGGATCATATCCATACACACTTTGCTTTATAAGTCCAAAATATCTTGTTTTTGTATTTTGTGAAGTTATGGAAAAACAAGTTTTAGAAAAATATATTTTAGAAAAACAGTTTTTATTTTGATTGAAACTATTTTTCTTGATTTACTGTGAATTTCTGGGATTTTTATTAAGTTAAAAGACCAATCTTTAATCCCATTTTCTGGTTCTGGCAGTTCTGATTTTTCAGAACTGACAGTGGCCGGTCGACCGGGTCGGTCGACCGGACGTGCACGGACGTGCACGCCTGTGTGCACTGGGAAACGGTCGACCGGACCGGTCGACCGCTTCAGAGAGCTTGGCTCTCGGGAAATATCGGTCGACCGGGCCGGTCGACCGACAGAGAGTTTACTCTCTTCTCCAGTTGCGCGGTCGACCGGGCCGGTCGACCGGAGGCTGCAACGGTCGGATTTTTGACCGTTGCCGGTCGACCGGACCGGTCGACCGGTAGCTCTGACAGAGCCCAACGGTCAGATTTTTCTGGCCTCTATAAAAAGGGGGTTTTGTCATTGTTTTAAGCCAAGATTTTTGGAGACCTTAGAGCCTGTTTTCTCATATTCATTCCAGAGGTTTTTCTCCACAAAAATAGTGAGCTAATACTTCCAATCAAAAGGGAAGATTTTATAAGAGTGATAAAAGTGATTTCTTGAGTTTTTCACCATAGTTCTTTTCCTTGATTTCTCACACTACACTTGAGCATCCATTGTCATATCTATCCTATAGGAGAGTTGTAGTGAGAGTTTGTAATTGGTGATCAAGTGTTTAGATCACCAAGAGATCATTTCTTGTTCTTTGAGAAGGCGGACGGTTGTGTTCGCGGTTTGATTGAGGGTCCTAGTGAGGACTTGGTGTTATTGGGTCCTAGTGAGGACTTGTAGCTTGAGGTGCGGCCTCGACGAGCCGGTGGGCTTGTGGTGTGTAAGGGACTAGAGAGTCCGAGGGCTTGTAGGTGTTGCGGCACCGAGGAGAGATCCGGTGGGATCTTGCATAGTGGAAATCCTTCGTGTGTCGAAGGCGGGGATGTAGAGCAAGTATGCTCGAACCTCGAAACAAACCCTTTGTGTTTGCGATTGCTCACTCTTGCTCTCTTACTCTTTTGTCTCTATTATATCTTGCATTACTTACATTGTATTTACTTTACATTCTTGATATACCCTTGTGCTTAATTGTTATATAATTGCTTGGGATTGATTGTCTAACACTTGTATTCAACCAAGAGAGCCAACGCGGCACCTCAACCCATTCAAGGGGAATCTAGAGGAGTTTGTCCAGAGCCTCGCAAGGGGAATTCGGCAACACTCTTTGGTTATACATAAGTGTTCAAATTAAAAGAAGTTTAATTTGGTCAACTTAGTTTTAATTCCGCATTATTTGTTCATAAGTGACCATTAGATTAGCCATCACCTATTCACCCCCCCTCTAGGTGATCTTACATCTTCTATATGTGGTATGTGGTTCATTGTATTCTTATGTGTCCTTTGTAAACCAATCATTTTACCACTTGTTTTGGGGGTTAGAGGTTATTGGTTGTTTGGAGGAAACAGTTTGTGCATACACCTTTGTAATTATGTATGCTTGGTATGCATAGATAGGTTGCATAAAGCTGGTTTGATATATCTTATTCATATGCTTTTATTGATGCATCTAAGTTATATGTCACATTTTGATATATATGCATGTGTTTAGGGGGAGCTTTGCTTGAAGTCTCTTCCTAAATTATTTGTGATAACTCCATGTGTTTTATCATCATCAAAAAGGGGGAGAATGTTGGCCCAAAGGCCATTTGCCCTAGTTTTGATGATAATAAAACATAAGTAGTTATGTTTTTAACAATTTTGTTTAATAAAGCTTCAGGTTAACTCTATGTTGCATTTAGGCTCCATCACAAGACTCACATGTTTGAAAGCCAAGAAGATGTTGATCCCAGAGCCAAGCATATAGAAGAGCTCAATGGTCAAGTTTGCAAAACAAGACTATATCAAGATTTTTTTTTTTTTTGCTTTTTGCATTTTATATAGGATTTATAGTCGTTTATAAAAATCAAGATGATATAGGTTGAAAGCTGTGTTGGGATTGTCACACACACATCTTTCATATTCCTAAAGTGTTTTAAAAAGAGTTCAAAACTACTCTCGTTTTCATTTTCAAGATCAAGTTTCAGAAAAACGAGTCTCAGAAAAACCAGTTTTCAATTTAGAAAAGTATTTTTACAAAATATAGTTCTAACTTTTTGTTATGTTGATCCATGATTACATATTGATTCTATCAAGTCCCTAGAACTCTATTTTGTGTTTAAAAATCAAAGTTTATTTTGTCGGAAAAAGATTAGTTTTAAAAAGATTTCCATAACAAGCTTTTGGCCAAAGGTCGGTTAACCGACCAGTCGACCGTAGGTAGAGCAGATTTGCTCTGTCGGTCGAGTGAGCGGTCGACCGCCATGTACCAAAGTGCATTGTGTGCACTTCGGTCGACCGTGCGGTCGACCGACTACAAGAGCTTTGCTCTCGGTTGTGTCCGATCGAATGCCCCGGTCGACCGACAGAGAGCTTTGCTCTCTTGTTGGGAAAAATAGTTGACCAACTGGTCGACTGCTATCCCCAACGGTTGAAAATCTGACTGTTTGTGGTCGATCGGCTGGTCGACTGACAGAAGGATTTCCTTCTGATTTTTTTCACTGGCTAAATTCCAGTTTTTCTTTTTCTCCGTCTTTTCCCAATGGCTCTTTTGAGTTTTCTCCTCTTGTTTCATCCCCTATAAATAGTGGGACTGTACAAAAACCCAAGTACAAGATTTAGGAAGCTTGAAAAAGATTTTATAAGTTTACAAGGAGATTTAGTCAAGTTTTAACCTTTTCTTAAAAGATTTTCTTTTGAACAAAAATTCCACATTCTTGATTTTTTTAGCTTGAGCCTTCCCTCTACATCTTAGCAAGCTATTTTCACTACACGATCCCAAACAGTTTAACCTTCTTATCTTGGATATAAGATTATGCTTGTGAGCTATTTGTGATCAAGTGAAGATTACTGATTTTCTTCTATTATGAAGTTGTAGAGGTTGCAGTCTCAAGTGAACTAGTGAGCTCCATGTTGGTGTTGCGGTACCGGAAGAGAGGACTTGTGAGTCCATTGAGTCTAGTGAGAACTTATAATAGTTGATGATCTAGTGAGATCAGTCATTGTGAAAATCCTTCATAGTGTTGAAGGCGGGGACGTAGAGCAGTGCCTCGACCCTCAGAAAATATCTTCACGTTTGCGATTGCTTACTCTTGATCTCTTCACTATACTCTCTCTTTACTTGCACACTTATATTGTTTACTTATTTGCAAGTATTTTTTATGTTGCATTGGCATTTGCTAAGTTGCTAGCAAGTAAATTTTTATTTCGTATTATTTGCCATTTAGTATAGCCATCACCTATTCAACCCCCTCTAGATGATTTTCAACTATCTCCAAGAATGTGTATAAGAAGAAGAAGGCAATGGTAGCTAGATGAGATGATTCAAAAACAGATTCCGAATAGGAGAATGATGTCGCACACGTTTGCTTCATGGCGAACAGAGAGGAGTCTTCTAAGGTAAATCTCAAAACCTCTTTAGAAGATGATGATTTAACCATGGATGAACTTGCATAAGTTTTTAAAGAATTGCAAAATTGATATGCAATTTCTCTTGCTCAAAATAAAAAATTGAAAAGGAAAATGATTTTTAAAGAATAAGTTAGAAATTTTACTGAAAAATGAATTATCTATTTCTTTTGAGAAAATGAAAAAGGATTTGATAAATATAAACTTGTTTGTAAGGGCAAAAGCCCTAATATTGCTTTTAACAAAAATAAATTTTTGGATATCCAAAAATGTATTGGTGATTTGGATACCACTTGAAAAAGTTTGTATTTGATATGAACAAATTTAGCTCTATGTTTGCAAAGGGAAAAGCCCAAAGGAAACATACATCTCATTCATCTCTGATTGAAAACGAGAAATTGCAATAAAGAAAAAGGCTAAGAGTTAGAAAGTCTCATTTCAATTCTATCCGCTGTAGCAAGGGCCAAAACGGGTCGATCCACAAGAAAGGATGTGATGCAAGCGTTTCAGACGATTTCTCCGTATTACTTAGAACAAAACAAAAGAGAGTGATTAGCTTTGAATGATTTGATTGGAGATATGCAGTTTACTAATCTTCTACCACATCCCATAGTGCAAGTCTTGAAAACTGAATATCATTTTGAAACTAGTAAAACCTATCTTAGGTTAGAAGTTCAAGCAAGATAAATGATATTAGAATCTAACTAGTGTGCACTAATAAAAATTCAACAAGTGTTCATCCTAACTTCTAAGTACAGCATAAGAAAAGTCCTATCTTAAAATTATGCTGTCAAAGTTCTTAAGCATGAATTATTGAAGAATAGTTTAGAAATGTAACCTAGATTAGAAAAACTAACTATCAATTAGTCTTCAAGAAAACTGTTTTAATCCTAGGGTTTCTAAAAGTGATTATCAATCAATCCACTTTCTAAACTACACTAGGGTTGTTTAAGAGATCAGTAAACCACAATTTAAAATTAGTTATTCATCTCTTTTTTTTTATTTTCAATTTTTTTGTTTAATGTGAAGAATTGTGAAAGAGAGAAGAAGACAAATAAAAAGATCACAACATAAAACAAAATTAAATGACAAATTTAAAGGACAAAGAAGAAAAGGTAACCTTTATTTGAATGTCACTTCCAAATACAATGCTCCTCTCCTCCTCCAAAATATGCTAAAAATGAAACGAAATTAAAAGAAATTTGCAAAGAGAAAATCTAAAGAAAACCCTAAGTTCCCGTCTCTGGATGACCCCTCTCTGTTGCTCTGTAGGGGTATTTATAGGAGATGGAAGAAGTAGAGTCCCGGTACAACTCTTCTGCGAAAACTGGTACCCAGCCTTATCCATAGGGCCGCAAAAACGCGGCTATGGCCGCGTTTTCGCGGCTGTAGCTTGTCCCCTGGCCACGCGCTTTCGTGCGTGGCCTCCTCTGGTCCGTCCATCTGGGTATATCCTTCTGGAATTTCATACCGACTCTTTATTTTGAAAATTCAGGATAACTTGGGAAGCAAATTATCCTAAATCCAAATCTTTTAAAACGATTTTGTTATCTTTGCACTCTTCTCCTTTATCTTTAGCCTTGTCCTGCAAGCAATTAGGGTTGAATAGAAGTCCATCCTTTTCCTCTTCTTTTAGCAATTAGGAGTTCTTTCTTATCCTTCCTTTTCTTCACTTAGATTTTAAATAAAGAGTTTAAAAATCCAAGTTTAGATTAGGTTAGATAATAAGAAACTTCAAAATTACTACAACTTTTGCACATGGGCTTTCATATGGGCTTTTGGACTTCATTTAGGCTTTATTCTTTTATTTAAATAATTACTCAAGGCCTGCACACATTAAATAACAAAACTTTAGTAATAGTGCACAATTAAAAAAATAAATAGGGAAACACGATAGTAAATGTAGTGATGAATATGCATTTTTACTACCTATCACACCCCCACACTTATCTTTTTGCTCGTCCTCGAGTAAAAATCAAAAAGAAAAGAAAAACTAATCTATCCTAACTCACTTTCGTAGATGTCATGGTTGCACTTAGTATGTGCAACAAGCCATTAAACCTCTAGGTTACCCAGAGGACGAGTGTTGTCTCGTGAGGGTTTTCAGCGGATTACACCCACAAAATTCATAAAAAGGAAAATATTTGAAATATGTTTGAAGAGACTAAGTAGTCTATAAGTTTTAGGATTATCATTTTTATTCATTCTTAAACTTAGTCTTTATATAATAATTGTTATCCTTTTTAGGTAAGAATCAAAATTGAATTTTTATATAGTCTCTTTCGTTACCCTAAGTCATATGCATCCTTGTGAATCTTTACTAGGAATTCTTTAACTTGGACTCTCATGCCTCTTTATTATTATTATTATTTTTTTCTTCTTTTTTTTTAATATGTATAACTCATCTAATTTTCTTTCGTGTAAGTATCAAAGCTTCTTGAGGCCCTCATACCTAACTAATTGACTATTAGATGTGTTAGTACATATATAAATAATATTTCTTAGTTTTCTTAGGCTTTCTAATCCACCCATGTAGTGAGCTTAAAGTCGGTGGCTCCCAAACTAGTTGGTTTTAGGGCACCGGGTGAGAAAACACCCCACGGACTTAAATTCGAGTGAACTAGGCCACAAAATCAAGGACTCTATTGCTAAAATCACCTTTAGGCATGAATACTTATGCTTCTTGAGACACATGTATCCAGCTTAATTAGTGAATTTCTTTGTTTTTTTATTATTATTATTATTTTTTTATAAGGTACAAGAGTCTTTGTCTTAGAATTCTAGATATGTAAATGTATTAGGTATGCACATTTCATTAAGGTAAAAATCAAGACTAATTACTTATTCAATTTCTCCTCCTATACCTAAAAATTCAACAATTTATTTATTTTGACCAAGTTTTTAGAAATCCTAATCATAATTTTCCTAATTCTTAAGACTAACTTAGATTTCTTTCAAAAGATAAGTCAAAATATTGTCATTTTTTTAATTTATTTATATCTTTTTATTTTTTTATTTATTTTATTATGTTAGAACAAATATAAAAAAAGAAAATTTTTTTATTGTTATGTTAGAACAAATAAAGAGAAAATGAGAAAAAAAAATTTATATATCTTTTTTTATTTTACATTTTTACATTTTACCCTCCCCCTACACTTGTTTCATGCATTGTCCCAATGTATGAATGAAATGCATGGATGCATGAAGTGGCAGAAAGATAGAGTTACCGATACATTGGGTCAAAAAGACCCATGGCTGCATTTACTTCCGGTATGATTCCAAAAATATTTTAAGACGTTGACCATTTACCTTGAATGTACTGCCTTTTTTCGGGTCATAGATCTCTATAGCTCCGTGTGGAAACACAGTCTTAACAATGAAGGGCCCTGTCCATCTTGATTTTAACTTGCCTGGAAAGAGATGAAGTCTAGAGTTATAGAGTAACACTTTTTGTCCTTGGACAAAAGTTTTCTCGTGATGAACTGATCGTGAAACACCTTAACCCTATCCTTCATAATTTTCGCATTTTCATATGCTTCGTTCCTCAACTCCTCCAGTTCAGAAATTTTCAATTTCTGAAGCTCATCGGCCTTATCTAAATTGAAATTCAGCTGCTTAATTGCCCATAAGGCTCGGTGCTCTGTCTCAACAGGAAGGAGGCAAGCCTTTCCAAAGACTAGTCTGTAGGGAGACATTTCTAGAATCGTTTTAAAGGCGGTCCTATATGCCCATAAGGCATCCACCAATTTGGTGGACCAGTCCTTCCTATTCTGATTCATAGTTTTCTCCAAGATAAGCTTGATTTGCCTATTGGAAACTTCTACCTGTCCACTGGTTTGAGGATGGTACGGCGTAGATAACTTGTGAGTTATGGCATATTTTCGCATAAGAGCTTTAAAAGTTCTATTGCAAAAATGTGTACCATTGTCACTAATTATGGCACGAGGGGTTCCAAAGTGCGAGAAGATGTTTTCTTTCAAGAATTTGACAATAATTTTGTTGTCATTTGTCTTGCAAGAGACAGCTTCAACCCATTTCGATACGTAATCTACAGCCAACAAGATGTATTGGTGCCCAAACGAATTAGGGAAGGGACCCATAAAATTAATGTCCCAAACATCAAAAAGTTCTACTTCTAGAATTGGATTTAGGGGCATCATATTTCGTATGGAAATCCTTCCTATCATTTGACATCTTGTGCAAGTTTTGCAAAATTTGGATGCGTCTTTAAACAAAGTTGGCCAATAAAAGCCACTTTATAGGATCTTTTCGGCAGTTTTGCGGGGACCAAAGTGTCCACTGCAAGCAAATTCATGACAAAAGGCTAGAACGCTTCTAGTTTCCTCATCGAGCATGCATCTCCTAAAAATTTGGTGGCTACAATATTTGAAAAGGTAAGGATCTTCCCATATGTAATACCGGACTTGAGACAAGAATCGGTATCTATCCTGTTTTGACCAATTAGGTGGTGTTTGATTTGTGACTAAGTAATTTACTATGTCGGCAAACCATGGGTCCTTAGAGATGGCTAGAAGTTGTTCATCGGGAAAATTGTGATGGGCAGTTCGTGGGAAGGTGCGTTTGGCACACGAGAGGGATGGTCGGCGACGACATTTTCAACACCTTTTTTATCTCGAATTTCGAGATCAAATTCTTGAAAGAGGAGGATCCAACGAATGAGTCAGGCCTTCGCATCTTTTTTTAGCATTAGGTATCGAAGTGCAGAATGGTCGGTGAAAATCGTGGTTTTGGTCCAAGTAGGTATGGGCGGAATTTCTCCAAAGCGAACACTACTGTCAAGAATTCTTTCTCGGTTGTAGTATAGTTCACTTGGGCATCATTGAGTGTCCTACTTGAATAATAGATCATGTGTTACTTGTTATCCTTGCGCTGTCCTAAGATAGCGCCTATCGCAAAATCTGAGGCATCGCACATGATCTCAAAAGGGTTGGACCAGTCCGGAGCTGAGATGATAGGTGCAGAGATGAGTTCCAATTTCAACTTCTCCCACGCGCTATTACACATATCGTCAAAGATGAAGGGCACGTCTTTAGCTAAAAGGTTTGTAAGGGGTCTAGCAATTTTGCTAAAATCTTTAATGAACCTACGGTAAAACCCAGCGTGTCCTAAGAAAGAACGGATGTCCTTCACGCTTTGTGGAATTGGAAGTTTGGCAGTGATCTCCACCTTTGCCTTGTCCAGTTTGATCCCTTCCCTAGATATCTCATGACATAGGACAATTCCATGCTGCACCATAAAGTGGCACTTTTCCCAATTTAGGGTCAAGTTCTTTTCGGTGCATCTATTCAGTACTAGCTCCAAGTGATGGAGACATTGGTCAAATGAATTTCCATAGATGGAGAAGTCATCCATGAAAATCTCTAAGAAGCGTTCGACCATGTTAGAAAAAAGGCTTAACATACAACATTAGAATGTGACGGGGGCATTACATAGGCCGAAAGGCATTCGACGATAGGCAAATGTCCCAAATGGGCACGTGAACGTTGTCTTTTCTTGGTCCTCCGGGGCTATTGGGATTTGGTTATACCCTGAGTAACCGTCCAAGAAATAGTAATACTCATGGCCGGCTAGTCGTTCCAGCATTTGGTCGATAAATGGGAGGGAAAAATGATCTTTTCTAGTGGCGGCGTTCAACTTGCGATAGTCTATGCATACTCGAACTTTGGTAGGCAGTCGTGTTTGCACTAACTTTTGCTTGTTATTTTCTACCACAGTAAAGCTGGACTTCTTAGGGACCACATGCATTGGGCTAACCCATTCGCTATCAGAAATGGGATAAATGATCCCATTATCTAACAGTTTCACTATTTCAGCTTGTACAGCCTCTTGCATGAGCGAGTTTAGCCTACGCTGTGGATCCCTTTTCGGTTTAACCCCTTCCTCTAAAAGGATTCGATGCTGGACTATCTTAGGGCTCAATCCCTTGATATCTGCCATGGTCCAACCAATGGCTTCCCTATGTCTCCTAAGGGTTGCCAGTAGGTCTTCCTCTTACTTATTAGTCAAATTGGAGGCAACTATGACTGGTAACGTCTCCTGTTCACCAAGGTAGGCGTACTTGAGATGTTTAGGCAAGGTTTTTAACTCCAAAGAAGGAGGTGGCTCGATGGGTGGAGGTGTTAAGCTTGAATTTTCCATCTCTATAGAACTTGGATTTGTTGCCCATTCAATCTCATCAAGGTTGAGATCACTTGATTCTAACTCTTCCTCTTCCTTTGACTCTAGTATGATCTCCTCATTGTGCTCACTAGTCATGTTTTCAATGAAGTTAACCTCAAAAGGTTGGTCGTTCAAGTCGTAGGGATGTTTACCTAAGTTGAAAACATTGACTTCCTTGGTCATATCCCCAAAAGTCAACCTCATGGATCCTTTTCTACAATTTATGATTGCATTCGCTGTTACTAGGAACGGGCGACCTAAGATGACTGGAGTTTGGGACCTAAGATTAGACACAGGTTGTGTCTCTAGAACAATGAAATCGACCGGGTAAATGAATTCTCCCACCCGTATGAGGACATCATTGATCTCTCCCTTAGGAACTTTGATTGAGCGATCAGCCAATTGGATTGTAACTTGGGTTGGGTTGAGTTCACCTAATCCAAGTTGTTGATATACGGAGAACGGAAGCAAATTAATGCTAGCTCCTAAATCGAGGAGTGCTCGATTGATTTCAGCTCGACCTATTGTGCAAGAAATGGTGGGGCAACCAGGGTCCTTGTACTTGACTGGGATCTGGTTGGACAATAGCTCACTAATGTTAGTGGCTAGAAAAACCTTCTTAGGCACATTTGTCTTTCTTTTCTTGGTGCACATGTCCTTAAGGAATTTGGCATAACTAGGGACCTGTTGGATTGCATCAAGAAGTGGGATGTTGAGCCTAACCTGATTGAACACCTCGAGTAGTTTCTCCATGTGTGCATTGTTATTGCTCCTAAGCCTATTGGAAATGGGGCTGTAGGTTGGTGCACCTGTCTTTCTGATTTTTCAACTTCAGTTTCTTTGGAGTTTTGGGGAGATGGAGTGGAACTAGATGGAATGGACAATTGAGATGGGTCCTGTGGCATAGATACGTGATTATCAACTTGTTTCCCTGATCTTAGTGTATGAACCAAGTTACACTGGTTTGGGTCTTAAGCCTCATTGGCTAGCCTAGGATTCCTAGGGTTTGGCAATGGTTGACTTGGTAGAGTTCCCTTTTGTCTTTCTTGTTGATTCAGTTGGATCTCTATCCTAGTCAAGACTTGAGCCAGCGTGTCGTGGCTTTTAACTAGAGTATCCGCCTTTCTTTCCATGTTTGAGAGTCTTGTTTCCATTTATGAATTTTGGAAAGAGTGTGGAGGATTTTGACTAGGGAAATTTTGTTGATAAGGTGGATTTTGAAAATTGTTGGAGAATTTGGGCCTTATTTGATCATTGTTGCTTGGGCCCCATGAAAAATTTAGATGATTTCTCCAACCGGGATTGTAGGTGGGCGAATATGAATTGTTGGCGGGCCTTGTGAAGGCCGCACTCATATGTTCGAGCAAGGTTTGATGTACGATAAAGACGGGACATTCCTTGAACACATGGTTCATGTCTTGACAATAAGTACAGCCCGCCGAAGGTGTTGGGCTGACTTGGTTCACAGAGACTAGTTCTTTAGTTTCAAGAGCTTCTAGTCTTCGCATTATCACAGTTAGTTTAGCGTCGGTAGCTATGTTGGCCTCAATAGAATGGGTACCTCCTTTAGAAGAAGTAGGGTCATTAGTCCTAAATTTTTCCGGAGTTGGTTCCCATTGGATGGTATTATCAGCTAATTCTTCATATAGTAACCATCCTTCATGTTCGTTCTTTTTCAGAAATCCTCCTTGGCACATGGATTCTAATAGCGTTTTAGTTTGATATTCTAATCCATCATAAAGAACTTGGCAAAGTCGCCATTTCTCTATCCCATGGTAAGGGCATTGGGCAAGGAGGTCCTTAAAACGTTCGATGTATTTCCAAAAAGGTTCATTGGTTGTTTGCTTAAACTATAAGATGCTCTTCCTAATTAGTGCAGTCTTGTGGACGGGATAAAACTTCTTTAAGAAGGCTTTGACGAAATTATCCCACGAAGATATTGAACTGGCCTCTAGACTGTAGAGCCATTTCTTTGCTAAGTCTTTCAAAGCGAATGGGACAAACCGTAATTTTATGGCATCTTCTCCTAGGCTGGGTATCATCATCATGAGACGTACTTCTTCAAATTCCCTTATGAAAAAGTATGCATGCATCCTCGGATTCAAGTCCATGAAATTTGGGAAGGGTGTTGATGTATTGTGGTTTGAGCTCAAATTGGTCAACACCTTCATCGGGTAACTGAATGCAAGAAGGAAAAGAGGTCCCAATAGGATAGAACCTATCTTGTAGTGACAGTGGTTGTGCCATGTGTGAGTTGGGTTTTTGCTCGGGTGGTGAACTGGTTCTAGTTAGTCTAGATATGAATGGGTGTCTCGACCAAGCTGACATGCACAGTTAACAAATAAGTTCACCCAATCAATCAATGAAAAAGAAAGAAAAAAATAGTCAAAAAAAATCCTAATCTAGGGTAAGCCTTGACCTAGACGACTCCTAACTTTAAACTGTCTTTAAGAGGTATATTACCGACCTTAACCATAAGTTAATCGGCCAGGTAGGTGGCAAGACCGGTGGGAGGTTTTCCATCAAAAACGTTCCTTAATTAAATAACCACCGATCTTCGGGCTTTTGGCCCTTAATCCCCTTCCTAGATACCGATTTGGTAAGAGTTAATTTTGAACAACTTCCTCCTTCAGCCAATCTCCTAGTGAGTCCGAGTTAACCTAGGGTCAATGTCTAGTCAAGTTTTACTTAGGGTTAGGGTTGTGAGTGTGACGGAGATGATTTGCGGGCTAAGGAAGGGTGATGAAATCCCGACCTTATCTTGTTAATGGGTTTTGCCCTTAAATTTTTTTTGTGTACGTGTAAAGTAGTAGATAAGTAATCACTCAAAAAGAAGTAAATCAGCCAAGAGTGTTTCCTAATCTATATGCAATGCAAACGTACCTTGTCGCCAGCACTCTTCAATAGAATTAAAAAATTAAATAGACACGTGCCTAAGATGCAAGAATCTAATTTTTTTTATTTTTCAACAAATAGGTTGCTGTTAATTAATTAGCAGTGTGCAGGGTGATCACAGAGAAAAATTAACAAAGCAGTAAACTAATCTTGCAATTTGCAGCAACCTGCAGAAAACAGAGTGAGTAGTTCACTACTCAGGCCGCGTTTGCGCGGCTCTGTAGTAGGCAATGCTGCTCTGCCTTCGAAGGCAGGGCACAGAGTTGCTATATGTCATTTGCTGCTGTTAGTTTTCTGTTCTCTGAACCTGCAAACAGAAAGAAAGAAAGAATTAGTTTTGAGAATATCGTGCCGTTCCTTCCCGGGTAACGGCGCCAAAATTTTGATTGAAAACGAGAAATTACAATAAAGAAAAAGGCTAAGAGTTAGAAAGTCTCGTTTCAATTCTATCCACTGTAGCAAGGGCCAAAGCGGGTCGATCCACAGGGAAGGATGCGATGCAAGCGTTTCGGACGATTTCTCTGTATTACTTAGAACAAAACAAAAGAGAGTGATTAGCTTTGAATGATTTGATTAGAGATATGCAGTTTACTAATCTTCTACCACATCCCATAGTGCAAGTCTTGAAAAGTGAATATCATTTTGAAACAAGTAAAACCTATCCTAGGTTAGAAGTTCAAGCAAGATAAATGATATTAGAATCTAACTAGTGTGCACTAATAAAAATTCAACAAGTGTTCATCCTAACTTCTAAGTACAGCATAAGAAAAGTCGTATCTTAAAGTTATGCTATCAAAGTTTTTAAGCATGAATTATTGAAGAATAGTTTAGAAGTGTAACCTAGATTAGAAAAACTAACTATCAATTAGTCTTCAAGAAAACTGTTTTAATCCTAGGGTTTCTAAAAGTGATTATCAATCCATCCACTTTCTAAACTACACTAGGGTTGTTTAAGAGATCAATAAACCACAATTTAAAATTAGTTATTCATCTCTTTTTTTTTTCAATTTTTTTTGTTTAATGTGAAGAATTGTGAAAGAGAGAAGAAGACAAATAAAAAGATCACAGCATAAAACAAAATTAAATGACAAAATTAAAGGACAAAGAAGAAAAGGTAACCTTTATTTGAATGTCACTTCCAAATACAATGCTCCTCTCCTCCTCCAAAATATGCTAAAAACGAAAAGAAATTACAAGAAATTTGCAAAGAGAAAATCTAAAGAAAACCCTAAGTTCTCGTCTCTGGATGTCCCCTCTCTATTGCTCTGCAGAGGTATTTATAGGAGATGGAAGAAGTAGAGTCCCGGTAAAACTCTTCTGCGAAAACTGGTACCCAGCCTTATCCATAGGGCCGCGGAAACGCGGCTATGGCCGCGTTTCCGCGGCTGTAGCTTGTCCCCTGGCCACGCGCTTTCGTGCGTGGCCTCCTCTGGTCCGTCCGTCTGGGTATATCCTTCTGGATTTTTCATACCGACTCTTTATTTTAAAAATTCGGGATAACTTGGGAAGCAAGTTACCCTAAATCAAAATCTCTTAAAACAATTTTGTTATCTTTGCACTCTTCTCCTTTATCTTTAGCCTTGTCCTGCAGGCAATTAGGGTTGAATAGAAGTCCATCCTTTTCCTCTTCTTTTAGCAATTAGGAGTTCTTTCTTATCCTTCCTTTTCTTCACTTAGATTTTAAATAAAGAGTTTAAAAATCTAAGTTTAGATTAGGTTAGATAATAAGAAACTTCTAAATTACTACAACTTTTGCACATGGACTTGCACATGGGCTTTTGGGCTTCATTTAGGCTTTATTCTTTTATTTAAATAATTATTCAAGGCCTGCACACATTAAATAACAAAACTTTAGTAATAGTGCATAATTAAAAGAATAAATAGGGAAACATGATAGTAAATGTAGTGATGAATATGCATTTTTTACTACCTATCAATCTCACAAACACCATGAAAAACATGCATATACATATCAATATAGGCATGCATTCATATATGGCAAAGTGTGCACATCTAAACATTGCGACCACAAAGGTCATTTAGCAAAAATTTGTTATGCTAAAACATGTTAAATAAAAATGTTTTGGTTCGAGAAAGTACTAACCATATGGGACCCAAAAAGTTCGGGTAGCAAAGAGCACACCTAACTTAATTGATGTAGGTGTGTCATCCTCCTCCAAGACATAGGGGGAGGTAGTGCCTTAGTGGTAGATGCATTGGAGCTCAAAAGATTAACTGTGATATTGCATCGCTATCAAGAATTACCTATTTTGGAGATTGCTTATGGTTTGGTAACTTCTCTACTTGAAAATTTCAATTCTAACTAGATCTATATATGTATAAGAATAGCTAGCTTTTCATGTTTGATAATATGTTTTAGTTGTTGTATACATGATTTTTCTTTGGCTATTTTTCTTGCTTATACTTGAGTTAGTCTCTTGATATTGCTTTTGCTCTATATACTAGCCCATGAATTGCTTACTTATGTTTATTTTGTTTATCCATGCTCACTTGTTTGATAGATATCTTTGCATGTATGTGTACATAAACTAATTTACTTGCTCTTTTACATGCATATATATATTTCGTTTGTATATCTATCTTGTATTTGGGTATACTATTTAAACCATATTTAAGCAATAAATCAAGATAGCAATTGCCCACCTCAACTTTTATCTAGAGGAATGACGAGGAGAAGTTCAGAACCCGTTAAGGGTATTCAGCTTGAATATCTTTTTTTAATTGCTTAATAAATGAGTTTATCATTGCAAAATATATTTTAATTAAAATAAAAATTGTTTTGATATCATTTTTTTGTGTTTTCAATGCCTATAAAATTTTTGGTGTTACTTCTCTGTTTTATGTATAATAATATCCAAGTTAAAATAGTTTTCAAAATCCCTTAATTCATATTTTTTTTAAAACTGTTTTTTGGGTAGCCCAGGTCGACCGACCGGTCGACTAAGTTGACCTGGAATAGGTCTTGTCGACCGAGCTGTCGACCGAGGAAATCTATAACAGAAATGTTTTTTTCTAGCTTAAGCTGGTCGACCGACTAAAACCAAGTTTCTCTTGGTTAAGCCCCGGTCGACCGGGCGGTCGACCGAATGTCAGGTCTGTTATGTTTTTACCTAATTTTAAAACTCTAAACTCCCCATCTCTCTCTCGTTTTCTCTTCCTCCACCGACTTTCTCTTCTTCTCCTCCCTAATTCCCTTCATCCCATCTCTCCTAAACCTCATCCAAACTCAAATTGCTTCCTAAAAATTGTTGGATCTCACTTCCAGTCTCCAGATTCGCTTGATTTTAAGGAAATATTTTTGTTTCTTCAAGGTATAAACTCTAAATCTCTCAAATCTTCTTTTTTGCATTTTCTTGAAATTTCTCTTTAATTCGTGCCATAATCTTGATTATTATCTTCCTATCATCACCATGCCTAAGAAGGTTAGATCTGAGAAGGGTAAACAACTCGAATCCTTATCAAACCCTATTCATCAAATACATCACATAGATTTTCTGTTATCCATAATATACATGTGATCTTTGGCAGGATTGTAGTGCTTGCTGATTTTGAGCACTTAAATCTTGCAAATATCTTGAATATAAGCTCTTTAGAATACTTAGTTACCATCAAGGAACCTATCCACCTTGAGCTTGTGCATTACTTCTGCTCTAATCTAATATTTCAAGGTAATCATATCAGATCGGATTTTGCGTAAAGATATTAACATTTCTTTAGATAAATTTTCCATCTACTATAGCTCTCCTGTGGGTATAGACATATATAATGTTAATTTAGATGGATATCCTGACGGTGAATCTGCCCTCACCGCATCTCTCTTACTCCATGATGATGATCTCTCTTACTCCATGATGATGATAATCCATCCTTAGTTAGGAACGAGAAGATGAAGTATTATATGCTCACTACCCAAGTCCTAACTAAGATAGTGTTCTATAATCTCCTACTAAAATCAAGAGAATATAGTCATGCTCAGGGTTTACTTCCCTCTTTATCTATTGCCTTCTTAAAGGTATTATAGTAAACATTTTTAAGCTCATCATCGACTTCATGCTATTTGAGCACCTCCTGATCCCAAACCGGTACTTACCTTTTAAGATGCTCATTACCTGACTTCTCAAACACTTAAAATTTGATCTTTCTGCTGAACGATTCATTGAACCATCTGTTGACAACAACAACACTCTCCTCAAGAGGATGTGCGCTAGGGAGTGTGCCTAGATAATGATCTTGAATTTTTTGCTTTAGATATATGCACTTCACACTTACACAATTTTTTGAGATTGAAATAAAGACTAAAAATGCCATAAAAATATTAAAAAATTAATGATAATAAAAATCACTTATTGAAGCTGGGTAATTTTGCCTCAGGAATATGATTATTCACACCTAAAAAGATGGACAAAATCAAAAGAATCCCTTGGCCTTGTTTACTGGAATTCTTAAGTCCGAGGGATATTTTCTCATCTGGTGCCTTAAAATCGTTTGGTTTGGGAGTCACAGTCTAAAAGCTCATTACCTAGGTATATAAGAAAGTTTAAGAAAACTAAGGGAAGAAAAAAATAAATATATACAAATAAATGGCACGAAAGTTAGAGTCAATATGCCAAAAATCTTCACAGTTCACAAAGTGCATATTTTTCTAAGAGTTTTATGAAAGATCAAAGAATCGATTCAATTTTAAATTATTACATTTAATTTATAACAAGATTTTGCATTTAGACTTAGTTTAAGGAAGAATAATTTTTGGTTAACCAATGACCTTGGATCGCTTAAATTTTCTGCAAAAATACTTCAACACTTTTTCCTCTTTCAAAATGCATTTTCAAAATACTAACATTTGATTTCTTTTTTTATAGATTTGTGGGTGTAATCCGCTGAAAATCCTCAGTAGACAAAAATCTTCCACTAAGAGAAACTTAGAGGTTTAACAGCTTATTGTACATGCTCAATGCAATCGTGTCATCTGCAAAAGTGGTGTAATAATATTATTAGTTTTTTGTTTTGCTCGGGACAAGTAAAAGATAAGTGTGGGGTTCTGATTAGTCTCCAATAATTCATATTTCATAACACACTTTCACATTATTCTTTATAAAATTCTGTTAAATAATGATTTTCTTGTGTGTTCCTAATTTCATGATGTGAGATGAAGAAGAAGATCAAAAATCTCATTTATTTGATGATTTTTAGATCCTAATAGAGCTATTGACTTTGAAAGCCCATTCTGCTGCTACAGGGAGCAGAAAAATAAGGAAGTAGCAGCTCATACCCTAACATCAGAGCAGCCATGACCTGCAGACTTCAGTGCTGCGTGCCTGGCCACAGTAGACACATGACTCAACAGTATGGTCGCAGAAACGCGACCAACACAAGACTCCATATAGCTCCCTAATGTCCCCTTGGCCTATAAATACCCTAGGATTTTCAGAGCACTAGGAGGAGAGTTTTTGGTGTGGTTTTCTCTCTTTACTTTAGGTTAGTTGTTCTTCTTCTTCCTCTTTTGTATTTTCAATTTCTTGTAGGTCTTATAATAGGAAAGAGAATGGTACATAGGATTAAAGTTAATGTGCTTGTAATGGTGGGTGACACTCTATAAAATGTTCTATTTTTATCTCTACTTATTTTCATCTCTCTAACTCTTTATATGCTTAGCTAATTTTCTTCTCATGCCAACTAACTACTAACTACTCACTATGCTAACTCCTTACTTGATAATCCACATGAATCTAATAGCCTCTACATGGCCTTACTTTTGCAAGAGCGATTGATGGCTCATGATGATGGATGCTAACACTCTAACATCCTAACTCTCTAACAAGTTAACATTACTTTATTTCATACTTGCTCTAGTTAGTTTTGATGGTTTAAGTGTAGCTTGCACTTGTTTATTGAGTTTAGATGTAAAAGTGATCTTATAAACCATACTTTGTAAAGCTCTTGAATCAAGGACTAATGATAGCCAATGATATATGTGTGGCAACTATCACTAAGAGGTTAGCATGTTAGTGGAGCCATTAGTAGTTAGTAGTTATAAGTTTTCTTGTATCTCTTTTTATCTTTTCCTTTTACTTTGTTTGAAAACCCAAAATTCATAACAACTTTTCTATGTTTCCCATTTCTTTATTTTCACCGTATTCTTCTCATTCTTTGCTTTCTTTTCCTTTTATTCTTTAAAACATAGAAGAATTACTAAAACACACACGTGTAAGTAGACCGGTAAAGCTTCTATCGCTTCCCGTCCTTATGAATTCGACCCGTTTAACATCAATACCGTTAGCCCAAAGGCCTTCCACTCTAGTTTTGATGATGATTAACTCATGTAGTTATGTGCACTAATAATCTTGTGTTATTTAGTTTCAGATCATTAATCAAGTTATTAGTTGGTGAAAGCTTCCACACATCTTTCACAAGTTGATTCAAGAGCCCGAGCATCAAAGATCATATATAGCACTTGCTCGGTGGATCAAGGAGTTTTGGGATGAGTCGGCTTGGAGATTGCGCTCTACAAGAAGACTTCGGTACCATAGTTTAGTTTTGTGTTTAGATCCAAATTTGTAAAGATTAGAATAGTATGATAATTCTCAAGTTCACAACACACACGTTTCATGTTTTGAATATTGGTTTTTGGTTTTTCGGTTTTAGGTTTAATCGATCTTGGTTTTCATGAATAGATAGATCAAAACAAGTTTACATGGTTTAATGTATATATGATTTGTTCTATATACATGCATGCTTTAATTTTCTAGACAAACTTAGTTTTGACTCCCTTATTCATGTGTTATATGTTTTGGTATTTTTGACAAAACATATTTTGGAATTAATGACAAAAATTATGATATATATTTGTTTCATGTATATTGGATTTCTATCCATATGCATCATGCTTCAAAATATTTAAATATCATGTTTTTGTATTTGAAAGAGTTTTGGACAAAACGTATTTTCTATTCAAAATCCAAGTTTTAGAAAATACAGTTTTTGGTTTTTGGTAAAAATGATAAGACACTAAAATAGTTCATATTGGTTGATATTTGAGCTAAACTTTTTACCACATGTTTATATATCAATGCAAAATGATAAAACTATTTTTGGTGATTTTTAGAAATGATAAAAGAATTTTTAAATATGTTTCTAACTCAGTTTTCTGTTCCGGGCTTCACCAGTCGACTGAGTCAACTAACCAAGTCGACTAGGATGAAGTCGGTCGACCGGGCCGGTCGACCGACGTGCACAGATCTGTGCACGTTTGGAGACACTGGGACGGTCGACCGGCCGGGTCGACCGGGACTGAGAGCAGAGCTCTCTGTTTGTTTGGGTCGACCGGGGCAGTCGACCGGCAGCTACCAACGGGCAGAAATTGATCATTGGACGGTCGACCGGACCGGTCGACCGGCAGTGTATTTCTGGCATTTCTGCTGCCAACGGTTATATTTTTCTGCGGTCTATAAATACCCCATTGGAAAGAGTTTTTCTCTAAGATTTTTTGTGCGAATTTTTCCTTACTCTCTGGTGTTTTCACAGCAATTAAAAGAGGTTTTTGGATTCAAATTGAACAATATTTTTGGTGTTTTTATTAGGGTTTGAAAAACCAAAGAAAAGGGATTTTGGGAAAAGTTTTTGTTTAAACTTCACTATCTTCATTTCTATTATTTCCCAAAGATTTTCTTTGAGTTGCTGGTTTCAAATCCCTTGGTTTTCTCCACACTTGAGCAAAAATCTACTATCTTTTCTATAGGATCTTTGTGTGTGAGAAAGAGATTGTTTGTGGTTGTTGTTTAGACCACCAAGTTAAAAACCCAATCTTTGTTTGGCTTTGTGCCTTGGGTTGTATCCCTCAAGTTGTGAGGTGATCCTTGAGTTTGCTTTGTGCTAATCCCTCGGGTTGTGAGGTGATTGTTTGTTAGATTGGAGCTTGCCTCTAGGAGGAGGTTGTTGTTGTAAAGAGAGGAGCTGGGTACTCCTTGTGAGAGTCCTAGGTGGACTAGCTAGTGGATTGGAAATCCTTCGTGTGTCGAAGGCGGGGATGTAGAGCTGGGTGCTCGAACCTCGAAACACATCTTGTTGTTTGCGCTTGATCCATTGACTCTCTCTCTATCTCTCTCTTTACTTTGTGCCTTGCAAATATTCATATTGTGCATTCATTATTACTTGGCTTGGTTGTGTGTGCATCATTTGTTGATTGCACTTGAGTGTATTGCATTTAGTTTTTTAATTTTCGCATTGAGTTGACTAGATTAGCATAATCACCTATTCACCCCCCTCTAGGTGATCTTTCAATTGGTAATAGAGCTAGCGCTCCTGATATTTAGGTTTAACCACCTAGGAGTGAGATCTTGGTTTGCTAATCTTCATTTGC
Source organism: Agave tequilana (assembly GCA_038442645.1). Taxonomy (NCBI): domain Eukaryota; kingdom Viridiplantae; phylum Streptophyta; class Magnoliopsida; order Asparagales; family Asparagaceae; genus Agave; species Agave tequilana. The sequence continues at coordinate 41,231 of JAVJIF010002350.1, read as the reverse complement.
ATTGTTCATTTGCACTCATTTAGTTTGCACTCATGGATAGCCCTCCTATGTTTAACCATATTAGACTTGATGTTTGGAAGGCCAATATGAGTAGCCATTTGAAAAGACTAGGACACCTAGTTTATCAAGCCTCCACTATGGAATCATTCCCTAATAGTAGCAAGCATAAGAAGGCAAATGCATTAGCACTTAGAACACTTAGAGCATCTCTTAGTGAATATCTTTTACCGGTGTTTAATCATTATGACTCGGCTTTTGCAGTTTGGAGCTTATTGACGTCTCCCGAGCTTCCAAGAATTATCAACAAGATGAGGAGATCTAAGAGAGAAAAGTCCGAAGAGCATTACTTCATGGTCCAAGGAAAAAACTCCCTTGAGGTACAATCGGACACTCAATTAGATGATAGCTCTAGTTCCTATTGCCATGGTTGTTTTGAAGTTCAAACTTTAAATTTGGAACTTGCTCAAAAGCTTGAAAATTTATTGGAAAAACACAATCTTTTGAAAGAGGACAACCTTGTTTTGAAAATGAATTAAAGGATTTGTGTTCTAATTTTGAATCGGTTTTACAAGAGAAGGAAGAGATCACTAGTGAACGTGACTCACTAAGATCTCAACTAGACTTTGCCCTTGATGAGATTGAGATTTTGAAAAACAAAAATGATTGTGATGATGTTGTGAAAAACAATGAGATTTTATCTTCAAAATTGGATTTTGTTTTAGAAGATAACCTTGCTTTGAAAAATAAAATTGATTCAATTACAAAAGAATTGGATTTGGTTTTAAAGAAAAATGAATCTTTAAAAATTGATATTGATTCTCATGTGTGCCATGCTAGTATAGCTTCTTCTTCTTGCACACCTATTGCATGCTCCACTTTGTCTTCCACTATTGAAAATGATATAAACATTTTGAAGAAAAGTGTTGAATGTTTGGGCTCCACTTTGAGCTAATGCACATTGAATCATACACGTTTGGAAACCTTGGTTCGCAAGAAACAAGGTCCATCTTTGCATGCTCACCCTTCACGGCATACACATGCTTTCCACGGTCACCACCATCGCACGTATGCTCATGTGTACACATGTACACATTGTGGCCGAAAAGGCCATCTTGCTAGATTTTGTTATGATCGTATCGATCATGAAAATTTAGCAACTAATCTTGTTTGGGTTAGAAAGGATACTAACCCCCGTGGACCCACAAAGAAATGGGTACCAAAGACCACCTCTATACTTTTTGATGTAGGTGGGTGCTCTCGCAAAACGTGAGAGTGTTGGTGCCTTGGAGTGGATGCGTTCCGTGCCTAAAGAGAACCATTTGGATGCTTCACTCTCAAGGAGATTTGGTGGGAGGACCACCGTGGTTTGGAGAATTAGAGATGCACCTTCATCAGTTTTGGTATCATTCTCTAACTCCTATTTTTATTTGCATGCTTTTCATGTTCATCTATTTATAGCATGCCATGGTTTATTGTTCATTATGCTTATGCCATGCTCATTAGAATAGTGTTATACATGTTTAGTTACTTGAGCACCCATGTCTTATATGGATCTATATTTAGTGTTCTCACCTTGTTTAAACAAACATGTATGCCCTAGTTCTAATGCACATACATATGCATTATGACCATTTGGATGTTTATAATGTTTATGATTTTCGTTTTGTTTTATTGTTTCATGATTAGTATGATATTCGCCATGTTTATTAAACTTATGCTTTACATGATTAGTTGTTGAGACACCCGTATTTAGTATGGACCCATATTTTGTGTTCTCTTTATGTTTTAGCTATCATGTTTATCATAGGTTTAATGCACATGTCTTTGTCATGCAAATCATATGGTTGACTATGACTTTTTGTTTTAATAATTCATGTTTTGATTATTATGTTTATCATGTTGAGTTATGATTCCCGTTTTATACTTAATGATTTGATTACTTGTTTAGATGTTAGTTTTCATTAAGACTAGAATTTATACTTGCACATGTAGTGGGACACAAATAAATCTTTATATATGTTTGTGCTTGGATCTAATTTGTACCCATTAAATGTGTTAGTATAGCCTAGTTTTGATGATTCATGCATTTTAAACTTGTATTCCTATTTTTGGATTTGTTTTATGTGTATGAGTTTTCATTTCATGTATATGTTTATTTTGCCAAACCTTAAGATATACATGTATACCCTTTGAGTCATTTGCTTTTCATGCAAATCTATATATATGGACTCAATTGTGTTTAGGGATATGTATGTATACTTATTGTGTTGACAATTCATACATATACCTTGAAATGAAATTAGTTTTGGTGAAAATTTAGTTTTTTTTTATTTCGTGTTTATTTGTTTAACTTCATGTATATGTCCATCTTGTCCAAACTATCATTTATACATATACATCCTTGAGCCACGTGCCTTCATGCATATACTTTTGTGGACTCATTATGTTTAGGATATGTATGTATACTTTAGTTTGTACATGACATACATATGCCTTGAAGTTTAAATCGTTTGGATGAATTTCATGTTTGCTAAGTGATTTCACATTTATAATGAATCTCTTGCTTTTAAGATGATTTCAATTGGTGATTTCACATCTTAGATGAATTTCTTTTGGTAATGAAAATCTAGTTTTTCAAGTTTTCATGTTTTCAAGGAATTTCATATGAGTCTAATTGAATATTTTCATGATTGATATGTGTCACATTACACTTGTACACTCACTTTATTAGTTTACTCATGATTTGTTTTCATGAGAATTTGAATGAGCTTTATGGACTTTGAGTGTTAGTGATCATGTGATTTACATGTGTTTCATGAAAAATAATTTTATTTTATTCCTTGCTTGAAGGATTTCGTACTAGTTCTAAAAGTTTTTCCTATAACTAGTTCGTATTCTTCACTATGGTAGAGATTTTCAAACATACTACATTTTCAAATCTATTTTTGAAAACCCCTACCTTCTATGGGAGGATGGATGGGAGATCATGTTCATGCATGGCTTATGTTGAAAATAATTTAAAACTTGAACCATGATTGGGAGGTATAGTAATATGTAGTATACATTTGATCTTATTGTTATTTCAATTGGTATCATTGAATTCTTTCAATTGGTATCAATCTTGACATTTCTTGTATACTCATTATGTTTGTGTGTATGTATGCTTCATTCCAAGAATATCAATTTCTATTGGTATCTATTTTTTATACATATATATGTTTTATTTGTGCTTATTATATCCCTATATCTTTAAGCACAAAATCTTGTTTATGCTAGTGCTTGAGCTTTAACTTTGTTTCAATTGATTACTTTTAAATTGGTATCAAGCCTATGCATCATTTTAGTTGGTATTTCATAAAGGGGGAGAAAATTTGATTTTGTCTTTAAATTGGTATTTGATTCCCACTCCCTTACTTTATGATTGAAAATTTCAAATTGGTATCATATATTTAAAATGAAAATGATTTACAATTGGTATCAAAACATTTGTGTTTAGACATTCAAAATTTATTATGTTTAATTTCAATTGATATCAAGATGTTTCATGTGTTTTTGCTTAAAATTGGTATCAATATTTTTTGTTTGTTTGTTTCCTTTCAATTGGTATCAAGATACTATTCTTTGACATATTTTCAATTGGTACCTTAATTGATTGTCACCACTAATTGGTTTTGTTTTTGTTTTAGACAAAAGAAGAGGATAATATTGTTTTTCATTGTTTTCAACCTTTTATTTCGAACAAAAAGGGGAGAAAGATTTGTTGATTTGGTTTTTGTTTTTACCCCTTATTGAAGATTGAATCCTTGTATTAAAAGAGTGAAGATTTTGTTTTGGTTTGGTTTTTACCCCTTTGTTGATGATTGACAAAAAGGGGGAGAAGAATTTGGGTTTATATATGCATGTTTTTTTGTTTTGCATATATTAAGTTTAATTTAGTTTAATTTTAATTGGTATCTAATGCATGTTTTGTATTTGGATGTTTTGTAATTGGTATCTCTAGAGTGTAATTGGTATCTAGAGCATGTTTTGTTTTAAGCATTTCATTGGAATTGGTATCTAGAGCATGTTTTGTTTTTGAACATTTCATTGGTATCTAGAACCCCTTATTGTTTATGCATAGATATGCATGTTTCATGTTTCATGTTTAAGAGCCTTCATTGCATATTCATTATGTTTATTTGGTTATGCATGAGTTAAGGGGGAGCTTCTTTGAAGCTTAACTTTAATCCATGCATATATAACTCCATGAGTTTTGTCATCATCAAAAAGGGGGAGATTGTTGGCCCAAAGGCCTTCCACTCTAGTTTTGATGATGATTAACTCATGTAGTTATGTGTACTAATAATCTTGTGTTATTTAGTTTCAGATCATTAATCAAGTTATTAGTTGGTGAAAGCTTCCACAAATCTTTCACAAGTTGATTCAAGAGCCCGAGCGTCAAAGATCATATATAGCACTTGCTCGGTGGATCAAGGAGTTTTGGGATGAGTCGGCTTGGAGATTGCGCTCTACAAGAAGACTTCGGTACCATAGTTTAGTTTTGTGTTTAGATCCAAATTTGTAAAGATTAGAATAGTATGATAATGTTCAAGTTCACAACACACACGTTTCATGTTTTGAATATTGGTTTTTGGTTTTTCGATTTTAGGTTTAACCGATCTTTGTTTTCATGAATAGATAGATCAAAACAAGTTTACATGGTTTAATGTATATATGATTTGTTCTATATACATGCATGCTTTAATTTCCTAGACAAACTTAGTTTTGACTCCCTTATTCATGTGTTATATGTTTTGGTATTTTTGACAAAACATATTTTGGAATTAATGACAAAAACTATGATATATATTTGTTTCATGTATATTGGATTTCTATCCATATGCATCATACTTCAAAGTATTTAAATATCATGTTTTTGTATTTGGAAGAGTTTTGGACAAAACGTATTTTCTATTCAAAATCTATGTTTTAGAAAATACAGTTTTTGGTTTTTGGTAAAAATGATAAGACACTAAAATAGTTCATATTGGTTGATATTTGAGCTAAACTTTTTACCACATGTTTATATATCAATGCAAAATGATAAAACTATTTTTGGTGATTTTTAAAAATGATAAAAGAATTTTAAATATGTTTCTAACTCAGTTTTCTGTTCCGAGCTTCACCAGTTGACTAAGTCAACTGACCAAGTCGACTAGGATGAAGTCGGTCGACCGACGTGCACAGATCTGTGCACGTTTGGAGACACCGGGACGGTCGACCGGGACTGAGAGCAGAGCTCTCTGTTTGTTTGGGTCGACCGGGGCGGTCGACCGGCAGCTGCCAACGGGCAGAAATTGACTGTTGGACGGTCGACCGGCAGTGTATTTCTGGCATTTCTGCTGCCAACGGCTATATTTTTCTGCGGTCTATAAATACCCCATTGGAAAGAGTTTTTCTCTAAGATTTTTTGTGCGAATTTTTCCTTACTCTCTGGTGTTTTCACAGCAATTAAAAGAGGTTTTTGGATTCAAATTGAACAATATTTTTGGTGTTTTTATTAGGGTTTGAAAAACCAAAGAAAGGGATTTTGGGAAAAATTTTTGTTTAAACTTCACTATCTTCATTTCTATTATTTCCCAAAGATTTTCTTTGAGTTGCTGGTTTCAAATCCCTTGGTTTTCTCCACACTTGAGCAAAAATCTACTATCTTTTCTATAGGATCTTTGTGTGTGAGAAAGAGATTGTTTGTGGTTGTTGTTTAGACCACCAAGTTAAAAACCCAATCTTTGTTTGGCTTTGTGCCTTGGGTTGTATCCCTCAAGTTGTGAGGTGATCCTTGAGTTTGCTTTGTGCTAATCCCTCGGGTTGTGAGGGGATTGTTTGTTGGATTGGAGCTTGCCTCTAGGAGGAGGTTGTTGTTGTAAAGAGAGGAGTTGGGTACTCCTTGTGAGAGTCCTAGGTGGACTAGCTAGTGGATTGGAAATCCTTCGTGTGTCGAAGGCGGGGATGTAGAGCTGGGTGCTCGAACCTCGAAACACATCTTGTTGTTTGCGCTTGATCCATTGACTCTCTCTCTATCTCTCTCTTTACTTTGTGCCTTGCAAATATTCATATTGTGCATTCATTATTGCTTGGCTTGGTTGTGTGTGCATCATTTGTTGATTGCACTTGAGTGTATTGCATTTAGTTTTTTAATTTCCGCATTGAGTTGACTAGATTAGCATAATCACCTATTCACCCCCCCTCTAGGTGATCTTTCATATGCTATAACGGAAATATCAAGGAAGCCAAAGCACATACACTTTTCAGAATAATACTTTTTGTGCACGGTTTTTTCCCCGATCACCCTCACCGCATCTCTCTTACTCCACGATGATGATAACCCGACCTTAGTTAGGAACGAGGAGGTAAAGTATTACATGCCCACCGCCCAAATCTTAGCTAAGATAGTGTTCTATGATCTCCTGCCAAAATCAAGAGAATATAGTCATGCCCAGGGTTCTACTCCCCTCTTGATCTATTGTCTTCTGAAAGGCATTAGAGTAAACATTCTTATGCACATCATCGACTTCATGCTTTCTGAGCACCTCCTAATCTCAAATCGGTACTTACTTTTTGGGATGCTCATTACCCGACTTCTCAAATAGTTAAAATTTGATCTTTCTGTTGAACGATCAATCGAGCCATATGCTGACATCAACAACACTCTCCTCAAGAGGATGCGTGCCAGGCAGTGTGCTCCTGCTCCTCAGTCCCCTTCTATCATTCCTGCTATTGCCCTTGGGTCCTTTTTAGCCTCCTCAGCCTCTAGTGATCTATATACTGCTCTCTCTGCTCAGTTTTATGAACATGATCTGAAGATGATTGCTCACTTTGAAAGGATTGAGCATGAATTTCAGAATGACCTACAATATATCTTCTTATCCATTCACTACCTTCAGACGTGCGTCGACGAGAGCTATAGCAGGCACGCTTGGCCTGTTCCTCTTCCGAGAGGCTACGCCCAACCTCTTCCTGCATTGGGACCTCCATTTGACTGCTGGGTACCTCCTCCAACTCCTTCCAAGACACCAGCTCCTCCTGAAGATCCAGACTTTAAGGAAGAGTAACCCTTTTTATGTTGATGACAAAAAGGGGGAGAGAGATTTTGGAGTTATCTAGGAGTTTTATGTTTTCATGTCAGTTTTATGTTTTCATATCTTTATTTATGTACTATTTTATATGGACATGTAGTATTTGGTTTGGATATGTGTTTTTATTGTAGTACTTATTTTATAGTTTGAAACTTGTTTTGAGGTTGGCATGAACCTTTGCATGAATAATTTCTTTTATGATATCACTGTTGTCTTTAGGAAGTTATGTATCTCTTTTATGGATGATATTTGATACATAACTTTTATGTGTGTGGTATGTGATGTGTTTGTGCTCTTGAGTATCCTCTGTAAACTATCCATTTTACCACCTGATTTGGAGGTTGGAGGTTTTGGTTGGTTGGAGGAAACCGTTTGTGCATACACCTTTGTAATTCTGTATTCTTGTTATGCATAGAGCTTATTTGATATATCTTATTCTTATGCTATTATCGATGTATCTTACTTATTTGTCACATTTTATATATGCCTGTGCTTAGGGGGAGCATCGCTTAAAGTCCCTTCAAAAATTATTTGTGATAATTCCATGTGTTTTGTCATTATTCAAAAGGGGCTGATTATTGGCCCAAAGGCCATTAGCCCTAGTTTTGATGGTAACAAAACATATGTAGTTATATTTTAACAATTTCATTTAACCAAGTTTCAGGTTAACTTGTTGTTGCATTTTGGCTTCATCACAAGACTCGCACGTTTGGAAGCCAAGAACATGTCGATTCTCAGAGCCTAAGCACATAGACGATCTCAAGGATCAAGATTGCAAGAGAAGACTATACAAGATTTATATTTTTTACTTTTTGTACTTTAGATAAGACTTATAGTCGTTTGTTAAAACCAAGATGATATAGGTTGATAGCTCTTTTGGGATTGAAAAACACACATCTTTCATATTCCTAACTGCTTTTGAAAAGAGTTCAAAGCAATTCTCTTTTCCGTTTTCAAATTCGAGTTTCAAAAAATCGAGTTTCGAAAAAATTGGTTTTTGATTTAGAAAAGCTGTTTACAAAATATAGTTCTAACTTTATTTTGTGTTAATTCATGATCAGACACTGGTTCTATCAAGTCCCAAGAACTATATTTTGTGTTTTGAAATTAAAATTTATTTTGTTGGAAAAAGATTGACTTCAAAAAGATTTACAAAACATGATTTTGGCCCAAGGTCGGTCGATCGGCCAATCGACCATAATTGCTCTATCGGTTGACCGAGCGGTCGATCGACATGCACAAGACTTCTTTGAAGTTCCTTGTGGGCACTTTGGTCGACCGTTCGATCGATCGACTGCAAGATCCTTGCTCTCGGTTTGGGTACGGTTGACCAACCGGTCGATCGTCAAAGAGCGTTGCTCTTTAGTTAGGATAAACGGCCGATCGACTGGTCGACCGTTAACCCAAACGGTCAAAAATCTGATCATTGGCGATCGACCGGTAGGTCGACCGACAGAAGGATTTTCTTTTGGTTTTTTCCAATGACTAGTTTTCTATTTGTCTTTTTCTGAGTCATATCTTAACAACTCTATTGGGTTTTCTCCTCATGTTTTCATCCCCTATAAATAGTGGGACTGTAGAAAAACCCATTAACAAGTTTTCAACAAGATTTAATCATCAAATTAAGTTTTTGTGTTCAATATTATTTTAATTAAAAGAATTTCATTTGAGCCAAAATTCGATACACTTGATTTTAGCTTGAGCCTTCTCTCTACATCTTTACAAGCTATTTCCACTACATAATCCCAAAGAGTTTCACCTCCTCATCTTGGTTATAGGATTGTGCTTGTGAGCGATTTGTGATCAAGTGAAGATCACTGTTTTCTTTCTACTGTGAAGTTGTAGAGGTTGTGTCCTCAAGTAAGCTAGTGAGCTTCGTTGTTGGTGTTGTGGCACAAGGAGAGAGAACTTGTGAGTCCATTGAGTTCTAGTGAGAACTTGTAATAGTTGACGATCTAGTGAAATCGGTTATGGTGAAAATCCTTCATAGTATTGAAGGCGAGGACGTAGAGCAGTGGCTCGAACTTCGAAACATATCATCATGCTTGCAATTTCTTACTTTTTTTCTCTTTACTCTTCTATCTCTTTACTTACTTTCTTACTTATCTTGTTTACTTATTTGCCAGTATTTCTTGTGTTGAGATTGGTATTTACTAGGTTGCTATCAAGTAAATTTTAATTCCGCATTATTTACCATTTAGTATAGTCATCACCTATTCACCCCCTCTCGGTGATTTACAATCTCCATATATCGAGAAATCATCCATAAAAATCTCCAAAAATCTTTCTACCATGCCTGAGAAATGGACTAAGCATGCAACATTGGAATATTGTAGGAGCATTGTATATCCCAAATGGCGTTCATCGGTATGCAAACGTTCCAAATGGATAGGTAAAATTTATCTTTTCTTGATCCTCGGGAGCAATTGGAATTTAATTGTATCCAGAATATCTATCTAGAAAACAATAATATTCGTGTCCTGCTAATCTCTAAAACACCTGATCTATAAAAGGAAGAGGAAAGTGGTCTTTACGTGTGGCAGCATTCAGCTTACGAGAATCAATACAAACTCGTATCTTCGTTGGAAGACGAGTCTGTACTAGTTCTTTGTTGTCATTCTCTACATTAATAAAACTAGCTTTCTTGGATACAGCGTGGACTAGACTCACCCACTGGCTATCAGTTATGGGATAAATTCTCCTATTGTTTAGTAGTTTTATGATTTCAGTATGGATAGCCTCTTGCATAATAGGGTTTAGTCGACGCTGTGAATCACGTTTGGGCTTGACCTCTTTTATCATATGAATCCTATGTTACATAATAGATGGGCTGATCTCCTTGATGTCGGCCATGGTCCAACCAATGGGCTTTCTATTTTCCTTTAATACAGCAAGAAAATTCTCTTCTTATTTTTTTGTTAGATGGGAAGCTATGATCACAGGGAAAGCCTCCTTTTCACCCACGTATTGGTACTTGAGATGACTAGAAAAAGCTTTCAATTCGAAAGAAGGGGCATGATCTATCAAAGGCTATTCTTCTTGCAAGAGAATGTTTGGGGTTGCGTTTGTTGCCAACTCTGCTGTTGAGTCTATAATCTGGACATGGTTGAAATCATCTTACTCCTAATCAATTTCATGGTCAGACTCATACTCTTACTCCTCATCATGTTCACTTGTGAGTCCTTCAATCAAGTTCACCTCAAATGATTGGTCATTCTAGTCCTAAGGTTGTTATCCCAGGTGAAAAACATTCACCTCCTTTGTCATGTCACCAAAAGTCAAGCGCATAGACCCATTCCTACAGTTAATAATCGCGTTCGCAGTTACGAAGAAAGGTCATCCTAGAATGTCCGGGGTCTGAGCTTTCGGTTTTTGCAAGGTTATGTCTCCAAACTGATGAAATCTACGGGGAAGATGAACTCCCCGTCCCGTATAAGGACATTTGTAATTTTCCCCTTGGGGAGTTTTACAGAATGATCAGCTAATTGTATTAACCCGAGTTAGATAGCGGTCACCCAGCCCGAGTTGCTGATACACGAAAAAGGGGAGCAAGTTGATACTTTCTCCAAGATCAAGAAGTACCCAATTTATTGTGGTCTGTCCTATGATACATGAAATGGTTAGACATCCGAGGACTTTGTATTTTATAGGGATTGGCCCGGATAACAACTCATTGATGTTGGATACGAAGAAGACCTTTTTAGAGACATTTGTTCTTCATTTTTTGGTGCACATGTTTTTGAGAAATTCGGCATATGATGGGACTTGTTTAAATGGCATCAAGAAGGGGCACATTTAACTGGACTTGATTAAATATTTTTCTAATCTTTTTCATTTGAGCATTAATCTTATTAATTGCTAGCCTATTAGGAAATGGCAAAATAGGCTTGTAAGTTTGCTCAGCTGATTTATCCTTTTCACTAGTCTTGGAAGTGGATGGTTATGAATTTGATGATGAAGATGGATCATTTGAAACTTGTGGTGTAATCACAGGAGGATTAGACACTGGATTTTTAGAAACTGGGGGACTAGAAACCTTGTTATCAAATTGTTTTCCTGATCTTAGGATATGAACATTATTGCATTGTTTTAGGATTATGTCCTCAGCTTCATTAATAGTGAAGGGGTTCTTAGGATTAGGCAATGGCTGACTAGGTAATGTTCCTTTTTGTCTTTCATTAAGTGAGTTAGCCAATTGACCAATTTGAACCTCTAGCCTATTAATAGCTTGATTATGACTGTTCATCATTGAGACTTGAGTTTTGGATAAGCTTTCTATCATTCTTTTCAAATCTATCATTTTTCTATCTGGATGATTTTGTTGATGATGTTGGTAGGCGGCTGAAAATTGTGTTTGTAAGTTGGCTAAAAATTGGGTTGATTTTGATGGAATTTGGGTTGATGAGTTTGAGCAGCATATTGATGTGGAAACGTTGTCTTGGCTGCTCAGAGCCAGACTGACTCCAAGAAAAATTGGGATGATTTCTCTATTCCGAATTATATATCTTGGAGTAAGGATTGTAATTGGGTCGTAGCCTGCATTCATATTGTCAAAGAACATCTGTTGAGTCGGATATACTAGACACTCCTCGAATATGTGGGTCAAGGCATGACAATAGGTGCAATCCGGACTTGGTATTTGGATTGGGTTGACCTGCTTTACTGAGTTTGGCTTCCTATCCTCAAGTAGCTCTAATCTCCTTATTAGTTGTGTGTTAGCCTCCGCAGCTATAGAGGACTTAATGGAGTGCATACTAGTTCTGGAGGTGTGGGGTTAGTTTTTTCAGGGCAAGACTCCCACTGAATAGTTTTCTCAGCTAAGGCTTCATATAAGTCCCAACCCTGATCCTTATCTTTCTTTAAAAATTCTCTTTGTTACTAGTCTCAAGGAGCATCTTGGTATGGTAGTCTAACCCATCATAGAGAATTTGGCACTGCCGCCACTTCTCTATTCTGTGGTGAGGATATTGGGCTAACAAATCCTTAAACATTTCAAAATACTTTCAGAAAGGTTCATTGGTTTCCTATCTATACTGCATAATATTTTTCCTGATGAGAGCAATCTTATGGATAGGATAGAATTTTTTTAAGGAAAACCTTAACAAAGTCATCCCATGATGAAATTGAACTAAGATGCAAGTTATATATCCACTTCTTGGCTATGTCCTTAAGTGCAAAGAGTGTAGACCTCAGTCTAACTACATCCTCTCCCAATTCGAGAATTCTCATCATCAAGCATACTTATTCAAACTCCCGAATGAAGAAGTACTCATCATCAGATTCTAATCCATGGAACCTAGGGAGGGTGTTTGTGAATTGGGGTTTCAGCTCAAAGTTTTTCCTTTAGCTTTGGGTAATAGAAAGCAGGAGGGAAGTGAAATATGAATCGGGTAAAACTAGTCCTGGAGTGAAATGTAGTTGGCCATGATTGGAATGAACTCAGGAGGTGGTGTAGGTACAAGTGGAGTGTTCCTACCTAACTTCGATGAAATTGGGTCCCTAAACCATACTTGTATGCACAGTGATCAGTCACATATATTGCTGATTGCACAAAATAGAGATATAGTTTAAGGGTCAGAAGGATGTTATCTGAATGGATACGTGTCCCTGTCTTCCACAATATATCTGCGGTAGCAAGGGCTATACGGGTCGAATCCACAGGGAGGAATGCGATAGAAGCTTTTTGGAACGATTTTCTCTAACAGTTAGCTGATTAGAGTTCATTAATGTATCATTTTTCACTACCATACTATGCTTTATATGAAGAAATATGAGATTTTTATTTCTTTTTTCTCTCTTTTTCAGGTCCAACATTAATGGAGAAGGAGGCCCAATATAATGATTTTTAAGAGAATTAAAAGATTAATTTAGAAGCCTAGAAGAAGAAAGCCCAGATCTGAATTGATCCAAGCATATTCTCCACATTTTAGAAGATCCAGCTAGGCAACCGAGTGATAATATAATGGCAGAAAAATTCGCTGACGCAACGGCCAAGATTCTGCCGCAGAAACGAGACTTTGGACGCAGATCCGCGACAATCCTTTGGCCGTTGATCCAGCGTTTGATCCAACGCTGTGGAAGACCTCATCTTCTAAAGCCTATAAATAGACCCCTAGGGCCTCTGTAATTGGACGGAGAAAAATGAAAATCATCTAGAGGGGGGGTGAATAGGTGATAATGCTAATCAATGCACAAATAAAAATTATGATGCAACAATCTCTCAAAACAAGACTAGATGCCGGATTCCCCGTGAAGGGCTCTGAACTCCTTCCTCGTGATTCCTCTGGATATGAGTTGGAGGTGCGCAATGCAATCTTGTTGTATGGGACTTAGATTGACAAGATGAATGAAAACAAGTGAATATTGCAATGAAAATAGAGAGCAAGTAATAAGAGCAAAGAAAGTAAAGCAAGAAGCAAGAGCAAGTAAACCAAACGCAAACACCGAGAATTTTTCCGAGGTTCAAGCACCCAGCTCTACGTCCCCGCCTTCCCCAGAAGGATTTCTAACCACTATAACTTCACAAAGATGTTACAAATACACCAGAGTACCCAACTCCACAATCTCAAGTACAAGTTCTCTCTTGGTGATCAAAAGACCACAAACTCTCTTTTGAAAATGTCTCTTCCCTTACAAAAATCCTTGTAGAATGATGAGAGGATTGAAGCTCTTGAGTGTAAGTGAAAAGAGAAAGGAAATCAGAGAGCTTTGAAAAACACTTCAGAAAATGAGAGAAATATTCAGCACAAAACCAAGAAACAAAGCTCTTTTGAATGCCTTAAACTTTTGAAACTTTTGCAAATTTTTCTTGTAAACAACCTCTCCCTAAACACCCCTATTTATAGTAGAGGGCTAGGGTTTAAAGATAAGACTCACTTAAGACTAAGGAAATATTAGGATCAGTAAATAGCATTTAAACCCTTTTAGAAAGAAAAAGACAAAAATAAAACAGCTCAGAAAACTAGCCGTTACTCTTCAAACGGCTCTCTCGGTCGACCGGTCGGTCGACCGAAGTTCAAAAAATAAGAGTCGTTGCCGGCTCTCGATCGACCGCTCGGTCGACCGAAAAATACAGAGAGCAAAGACTTACAGTCAGGCAGGTTTCGGTCGACCGCTCGGTCGACCGTGAAACGTGCACACGGATACGCACCTGCTGCCAGAACCTCGGTCGGCTGGGACGGTCGACCGAATTGACCTGACACAGGGTCGATCGACCGGCTCAGGTCAAATGTCAAAACTGAAACAGAATTTTGAAGGGGATTTGAAATCTAACAAAATAGTTTTGATTTGAAACATGTATAATACCCAAAATTGAGTTTATGAACAAGAGGCTTTAAATTAAAATAATTTTTATATATTTATAGGAAATATTCTTGGAAATGATATGTGCGTAAAAATGTGTGTGATAAGAGCTTCAAACCTATTCACTATTCTTTAACAAAACTATAAAACTAGGAACAAATCTAATGAAGTCTCTTGAGCAATCTTGAGCCATGCAATGCCTTGCTAGAGCCTTCTCTTCTATGTTCCTTCCTTGATGTGCCATTTGCCTTATTTGCTTCATGAGCCTAGAATCCTTGCAAAAGCTAAGCAATGCCCTCCAAATATGGTACTAACCTGAAACTTATCTTGAACAAACTTATTAGTACCAAATAGCTCTTATTTGTTTTGTTATCATCAAAAATCTAAAACAAATGGAGAGTGTAACCTTGTGGGCCAACAATCTCCCCCTTTTTGATGATGACAAAACAAATAGGTTATGAACAAAAATATAGGAGAGGAGAAAGCTCCCCCTCAAATTATGCTATATTAAACAAAGAAAAACGATGTAATTTGCAAGTAAAAATAAAAAACATGAAACTAAAAACACTTGCAAGTAAAAATAAAAAACATGAAACTAAAAACACTTGCAAAATACAAGAATTCATATAAACTCAAGAATTCATAAAAATTCATAAAACACATCAAAAACATATATAAACTCATATAGAACCAAAACCATATGAACTCAAAAACATATATAAACTCATATGGAACCAAAACCATATGAACTCATATTTCCATACATAAAACTCATTCTCCCCCTTTTTGTCATACATCAAAAAGGGTTAAGAAAACATTATTATTCAATAACACAAACATTAAGTTCACCACAAATAAAAGAAAATCTAGCAAAATCAAGTGGTTTAGTGAAAATATCGGCAAGTTGCAAATCCGTAGAAATATAATCAATATCTATATCTCCTTTCTCAAAATGATCTCTAAGAAAGTAATATCTAATCTCAATGTGCTTGGTCTTACTATGTTGATTTGCATTCTTAGTCATGTGTATAGTACTAGTATTATCACAAAATATTTTTATATGGTTATAATGCAAATCATAATCAAGGAGAGTATGTTTTATCCAAAGGACTTGTGCACAACAAGCCCCGCGGCAACATACTCCGCCTCGGCAGTTGAGAGAGCTACGAAATTTTGTTTCCTAGAGGACCATGAAACAAGACAATTATCAAGAAATTGACATGTCCCACTAGTACTCTTTCTATCTACTCTACAACCCGCATAGTCAGCATCCGAATAACTCGTCATTGAGAAATCTCCGATTTTCGGATACCAAAGACCCATTCCAATTGTGCCCTTAATATAACGAATAATGCGTTTTACCGCAATAAGATGGGACTCTTTGGGACACGATTGAAATCTAGCACAAAGACACACACTAAACATTATGTCCGGCCTACTTGCCATCAAATACAAAAGACTACCTATCATGCTTTTAAACAATTTAATATCAACATTTTTACCTTGGTCATCCTTATCAAGCTTGGTTGTAGTTGCCATGGGAGTGTTGTAAACTTTAGAGTCTTCAAGTCCAAACTTCTTTACGAGTTCCTTTGCGTACATGGCTTGACATATGAAGTTCCCATCTTGCAATTGCTTGATTTGGAGTCCAAGAAAGAAATTCAATTCACCCATGGAAGACATTTCAAACTCACATTGCATAACCTTTTCAAACTCCTTGCATAAAAACTCATTAGAAGATCCAAAAATTATATCATCAACATAAATTTGCACAATTAAAATGTCATTATCAACATGCTTAGTAAAAAGAGTTGTGTCTACTTTGCCTTTAACAAAATCATTTGAAATGAGAAAACTAGAAAGCCTTTCATACCAAACTCTTGGAGCTTGTTTCAATCCATACAAAGCTTTATCAAGTTTAAAAATGAAATTAGGATGAACATGATCAACAAAAACCGGGAGGTTGTTCAACATAAACTCCTTCATTTATAAAACCATTCAAAAATGCACTTTTCACATCTATTTGAAAAAGTTTAAAATTTTTGAAAGATGCAAAAGCTAGTGTCATCCGTATGGCTTCAAGCCGTGCTACGGGTGCAAAGGTCTCCTCAAAGTCAATTCCCTCAACTTGAGTGTAACCTTGGGCCACTAACCTAACTTTATTCCTAATGACATTACCGGACTCATCCATCTTGTTTCTAAAGATCCACTTAGTACCAATTATTGGTCTATCGTGGGGCCTAGGAACAAGGTGCCAAACTTGGTTGCGCTCAAATAGATTGAGTTCCTCTTGCATCGCTAGCAACTAATATGAGTCCGCCTCGGCTTCGAGGATGCTTTTGGGTTCAAAATGAGAAATGAATGCAATGTTACCACATAAGTCATGGAGCTTGGAGCGAGTTATTACCCCTTTAGATACATCACCTAAGATGAGTTCCTTGGGATGATTTGTAGCGTATCTCCAATCTTTAGGAAGCGGTTGTGAGCTTTCCTCTTTACCCTTTTGAACATCACCAATGGATTCTTGCTTTTCTTCTTGAGTGGGTGAGTCCTTCAAGGATAGTCTCTCCATGTCTTCACCTAATGGGTCAATCTCTACAATATTCTCAACAACCACATTAGATTCTTCAAATTTAACATGCATGGATTCTTCAATGGTAAGTGAAGATCTATTGAATACTCTATAAGCTTTGCTAGTAGTAGAATATCCAACAAAGATTGCTTCATAAGCCTTAGCATCAAATTTACTCAAGTTATCTTTAGTATTCAAAACAAAACACTTGCATCCAAAAACTTTAAAATATGTAACATTTGGTTTTCTAGAATGATACATTTCAAAAGATGTTTGGAAGAATTCTTACACAAATAAATACGATTTGAAATATAGCATGCGGTGTTTACGGCCTCGGCCCATAAATATTGAGGGAGGTCATATTCACTAATCATGGTCCTACCCATCTCTTGAAGTGTTCTATTTTTCCTTTCTACAACTCCATTTTGTTGTGGAGTTTTAGGACATGACATTTCATGCTTGATTCCCTTTTGATCATAATAAGTCATGAAGAGTTGGTTAACAAACTCACCACCTCTATCACTCCTTATTTTCAAAATCGAAAAACCTTTTTCTTTTTCAACCCTTTTTCGAAAAACTTTGAAATGAGAAAAAGTTTGATCTTTGTGTTCCAAAAAGAAAACCCAAGTGAAACGGGAAAAATCATCAACTAAAACAAATGCGAATCTACTACCATTTAAATTCTTAGTTTTAGTTGGTCCAAAAAGATCCATATAAATTAATTTTAATGGCCTAGTTGACATGATATCCTTGATTGGTTTGAAGGAAGACTTGGTTTGTTTCCCAAGTTGGCACGCACCACAAATGCGGCCTTTCTCAAACTTCAAGTAAGGTATACCCTTCACCAAATCCTTAGAATTAATTCTAGAAAGATGGTCAAAAGATGCATGTCCTAATCTTCTATGCCAAAGCCAAGAATTTTCATCAAAAGCATTCAAGCATTTACTAAAACAATCTAAATTAAGCATGTCAATGATATAAACATTATTGTCATGAAAACCGGTGAGAATACAATCATTGTGTTTTAACATCAAAAATATTGCAAGAAGAATCATCAAAAACAACTTTAAGTCCACGGTCACAAAGTTGACTAATACTAAGCAAGTTATGCTTCAAACCATCAACAGGAACTACATTTTCTAGAATAGGAGATGCACCAATTTGAATGTTACCTATACCGATGATAGTGCCCTTGGAGTCATCCCCGAAGGTGACGGTGCCACCTTCCATGTACCTTGATAGAGTTGTAAAGTTATTGATGTCCCATGTCATGTGTCTTGAACAACCACTATCAAGGTACCACCGCTCCTTACGTCGTGGAGCCTTGGTGTGTACCTACAACAAATAATTTAGGACTTGATTTTGGTACCCACATTTTCTTGGGTCCTAAAGAGTTAGTGCCATGAGCCCAAACAAGATTATTTGATCTATTTACTTGGTCATAACAAAACTTAGCCAAATGTCCATTCTTACCACAATAAGTACATCTATACACTCTACCATATTTAAAAGCATAGTGAGTGTGAGACTTGTGAGCATGTGTGGATTTAGCATGAGTGTTGTGTGAAGTGTGAGCATGAGGAATCTTAATATGAGAAGTGTGCCTTTTAGAAAACATTTCTTCAAGTTTCTTAGTGTTAAAAGCACAATCCTTCAAAACTTTTTCAAAATCAATAATTCTAGTTTTTAAAGAAGAAATTTCTTTTTCATCAATCTTAGAAAATTTTGCTTTACAAGCAACTCTGTAAGCACTAAATTCATTTTGAGTAGAAATGAGATTGGAAGAAATTTCATCTTTTTCTCTAGAAACAATAGCAAGTTGATTTTTAAGAAAAGCAACTTCCTTTTCCAATTTAGAACATTCAATCTTTTTATTATCATAGGTTTCCAAGAGTTCAACAAAAGCATGTACAATAACTTCTTTGCTTAATTCATCATCTTCATCAAGAGGTTGTGGGGTTACCTTTGGTGTGTTTGCCATGAAACACATATTCACCGTGTCCACCTCATCTTTGGATTCGCTTTCCAAATCCCATGTGGCTTTGTAGGATTTCTTTTCCACCGGCTTCTTTGGCTTGAAGGAGGAAGTCATTTTCTTCTTGAAATCCGGGCAATCCGCCATGATGTGTCCGGGCTTTCGGCAATTGTAGCAAATGATTCTTCTCTCCTCTTTGCCTTCAAACTTCCTTCTAAAGTTAGTTTGTTCTTACGGTACATTCTCTTCACATTTCGCACAAGAAGGGAGAGCTCCTCATCTCTTCTTCATCTTCTTCTTCGTCATCAAGAGTGGAGGAAGACTTGAAGGCTATAGATTTCTTCTTTAGAGGAGCAGCTTCTTCTCTTGCCTTCTTCTCCATCTCATGAGTCTTCAAGTTTCCAATGAGACTAATGAGGTCCATTTCGTCCTTGTCATTCAACTCTTTCAAGGTGGTGGCCTTTATCTCCCATGAAGAAGGAAGAGCCCGAATCACTTTTCGAACATTTTGGTCATTGGAAATATCATCACCTAAAGAGGAAAGAGCATTGGTGATTTTAGTAAACCTAGTAATCATGCAATCAATAGATTCATCATCAATCATTTTAAAAGATTCATATTGGGACCTCAAGAGATCTATCTTAGCTCTCTTTACTTGTGATGTCCCCTCGTGCGTGACCAACAAATGTTGCCAAATCTCATAGGCGGATTGGCAATGTATTACTCGTGTAAGGTCATCCTCATTCAAGGCGGTTAGGAGGGAGTTTTGGGCCTTTGAGTTAGCCTCATATTCTCTAAAGGTAAATTCGGTCCAAGTGCCTTCATCACTATCAGGTACAACATAGGGTTTCGTCAAGCATTTAGCAACTAGGCTACCTAAAGATTGTAAGAAGATAGTCATCCTAACCTTCCAAATAGGAAAATTAAGTCCATCAAATTTAGGAGGGGTTTTGATGTTATCGGCCATGTTTACTAGTGAAAGAATGGATGAATGCAAATGTTGATTAGCAAATTTTTAGGATCTCTCTAAGGATGCTAAGCCAAACCTAGAGTCCAAGCTCTGATACCAATTGAAAATCACCTAGAGAGGGGGTGAATAGGTGATAATGCTAATCAATGCACAAATAAAAATTATGATGCAACAATCTCCCAAAACAAGACTAGAAGCCGGATTCCCCGTGAAGGGCTCTGAACTCCTTCCTCGTGATTCCTCTAGATATGAGTTGGAGGTGCACAATGCAATCTTGTTGTATGGGACTTAGATTGACAAGATGAATGAAAACAAGTGAATATTGTAATGAAAATAGAGAGAAGGTAATAAGAGCAAAGAAAGTAAAGCAAGAAGCAAGAGCAAGAAAACCAAACGCAAACACCGAGAATTTTTCCGAGGTTCGAGCACCCAGCTCTACGTCCCCGCCTTCCCCAGAAGGATTTCTAACCACTATAACTTCACAAAGATGTTACAAATACACCGGAGTACCCAACTCCACAATCTCAAGTACAAGTTCTCTCTTTGTAATCAAAAGACCACAAACTCTCTTTTGAAAATGTCTCTTCCCTTACAAAAATCCTTGTAGAATGATGAGAGGATTGAAGCTCTTGAGTGTAAGTGAAAAGAGAAAGGAAATCAGAGAGTTTTGAAAAACACTTCAGAAAATGAGAGAAATATTCAGCACAAAAACCAAGAAACAAAGCTCTTTTGAATGCCTTAAACTTTTAAAACTTTTGCAAATTTTTCTTGTAAACAACCTCTCCCTAAACACCCCTATTTATAGTAGAGGGCTAGGGTTAATGATAAGACTCACTTAAGACTAATTAGAAAGTATTAGGATCAGTAAATATCATTTAAACCCTTTTTAGAAAGAAAAAGACAAAAATAAAACAGCTCAGAAAACTAGCCGTTACTGTTCAAACGGCTCTCTCGGTCGACCGGTCGGTCGACCGAAGTTCAAAAAATAAGAGTCGTTGCGGCTCTCAGTCGACCGCTCGGTCGACCGAAAAATACAGAGAGCAAAGACTTACAGTCAGGCAGGTTTCGGTCGACCGTGAAACGTGCACACGGATACGCACCTGCTGCCAGAACCTCGGTCGGCGGTCGACCGAATTGACCTGACACAGGGTCGGTCGACCGGCTCAGGTCAAAAGTCAAAACTGAAACAGAATTTTGAAGGGGATTTGAAATCTAACAAAATAGTTTTGATTTGAAACATGTATAATACCCAAAATTGATTTTATGAACAAGAGGCTTTAAATTAAAATAATTTTTATATATTTATAGGAAATATTCTTGGAAATTATATGTGCGCAAAAATGTGTGTGATAAGAGCTTCAAACCTATTCACTATTCTTTAACAAAAATATAAAACTAGGAACAAATCTAATGAAGTCTCTTGAGCAATCTTGAGCCATGCAATGCCTTGCTAGAGCCTTCTCTTCTATGTTCCTTCCTTGATGTGCCATTTGCCTTATTTGCTTCATGAGCCTAGAATCCTTGCAAAAGCTAAGCAATGGCCTCCAAATATGGTACTAATCTGAAACTTATCTTGAACAAACTTATTAGTACCAAATAGCTCTTTTTTGTTTTGTTATCATCAAAACTCTAAAACAAATGGAGAGTGTAACCTTTTGGGCCAACAAAAAAGAGCATTGTCTTTTTAGGAAAATTGTTGGTATTTTCTCTAGGTTTTCTTTATTCTCTATTGTAATTTTCTTTTTCTCCTTCTAGAATCCAGAAAAGAGAGAGTGAGGGTGAGAAATCTTTAAAATTGAAGAAGGTGACAATTCAATACAAGGATTAATCTTTCATTCTTTCAATCTTTTCTTATTCTAGTGCATTGTCTTCTTCAAGCTTTTACCAATTTGTATTTACTTTCTATAATGAATTGTTACTTGTTCTTTTCTTTCATGTCTAGCTAACTCCTTAACATGACTAACTAACTTCTAACTTTACTAACTACTAACTCTTTGGTGATTGCTAACTCATATGAATCATTGGATGCTTTATTGTTAGTCTTGTAATTTTCAAGTCTTTCTTATCCCCAATGAAGATGAGTTACTTTTAATTCTTAGCAAATGCTTGTTCCCCTTCCATATGATTCATGTGAGCCTCACTTAGAGCCTTGTCTTTAGAACAAGTGCCTTGATGGAACATGAAGATGGAGCACTTCACTATGCCAATAACTACATTACAAGTTTCTTATTCATACTCGCTTTATTATAGCTTTGATGGACTAATGACTCTTGTATGTTTTCTTAGCATCTTTAAGAGTGACCATACTTGTTCCACTGCTAAAAATCTATTTAGGGAGCCCATGATTAAAGGAGGCAACTTGCCTAGCCTAGATGAGAAAAACCTTCGACATGGGACAATACAAGGACTTTGCAACGCAAGACACACCATTGCCGATGAATCCATAAGAGGCATGCATCACCAAACGAGAGTAGTAAGTTAGTAAATTAGAATGTTAGTTAGTCATGGCTTCTCTTTCTATCATACTTAAGAAAACCTTTCTTTTGAAAACTTTCTCTTTTGAAATACTTCCGATTTTTCCTTCCATCTTTATTTTCGTTTCTTCTTTTCCTTTACACAACCACCAAAGATTTTCACTCACTTTTCTTATCATTTTGTTTTTCATTTCTTAAACAAATAAGAACCTTCATTTTTCTTCACTAAAATTTCAATATAAAACCTTGAATGCTTCTATTGCTGACCCTCCCTGCGGATATGACCCGTCCTAGCTTATGCTACAAACGGTGATTCGGAAGGAGTAAAGTGAACCTGCATATACATTCGAAGTTCTTGATCATCAGTACACGGACATCAATGGTTTACTCTAAACCCTTTCTCTATACAATTAATCCATCCGAACAAATTTTTGGCGCCGTTGCCAGGGAGGGTAATGGTTTTTATTTGAGTTTTTGGAACTAAAACGAATTTTTTCTTCTCTGTTGCAGGTTACAGGTTAGGGAAATAGGAACGAAGACTTGCAGTAACATATAAGTGGTCTTGGGCCTCTGCTCTAGAAAGCAGAGACCAAGTACCCTCTGAATTGCCGCGTTTTCTTGGCTATAGCCGCGGAACCGCGGTAAGGAAGAGTTCACTACTGACTGGTTTTATGTAGGACTGCTTGCCTTGTAAAAACATAGCTTGCTGCAAACTTTATCTCTTGTATGCTATCACCAGGAGCCTGCTAATAAACCAATAGTAAAACATTTGTTGAAAAGTTTAAAAATTGATTAGACGTTTGCATTTTAGGCACGTGTCTTTTCAATTCATTTACTTTACTGTTGAAGAGTGCTGGAGCAAGGTACATTCGCATTGCATTTAGAATAAGACTCACCTCTTGGTTGATTTACATCGCTTTGAGTGAATCTTGTTTGCATATATTGTATACTTGCACAATTTGATCTTAAGGGAACCACCCAATAACAAGATAAGGTGGGGATTTAATCATCCTTCCTTGGCCCAAAAATCACAATCAAAGCACTCACAATCCAAGCTCTTTAATAAAAATTGATAGACGTTGGCCCCTAGGAACATCCGGACTTGTTAAGAGATCAGCTGAAGTTGAAAATTATTTTTGATTCATACTCCAGTCAAATCAGTGTCTAAGGTTGGGGATTAAGAGGTTAAGCCTCGAAGATACCATGGTTTGGCGTAATTAAGGCCCGTTGCTTATGCACGGATACCTCCCACCGTATTTTGCCCCTACCTGGCTGATTAGCTGTGGTCTGACTCGAGCAATAACCTTCTTTGGTTCATCGAACAGTTAGGAGTCGTCTAGGTCCAGGTATCCTAGATAGCTTGTGATTGTTTTTTCTTTTTTCTTATTTGTTATTTTCCTTTTTTGCTTGCTTTATCAGTGAACGTTGTCTGTGATTGTGCATGCAAGAGTGGTACCGGGATCCAATTTCAGCAAGACTTGTTAGGACTTCTATACTTGCACAAACACCACTTCCTGACACAATCCCAATCATGGCTAAAAATACTTCTCTCCAAGACAAGTTCTACCCTATTCGCACTTCACTTCCTTCATGCATTCTTTTACCTGAGGCAAATGGAAATAATTTTGAGCTTAAACCGCAATTCATAAATACACTCCCTAGGTTTCATGGCTTAGAATCCGAGGACGCATATTTCTTCATTCGTGAATTTGAAGAAGTGTGTTTGATGATGAGAATCCCCAACTGGGGGAAGACGCTATTAGATTAAGGTTCATACCCTTCGCGCTTAAGGATCTAGCCAAGAAATCGCTATATAATCTGCCCGCCAGTTCTATCTCTTCATGGGATGATTTTGTCAAAGTCCTTCTTAAGAAGTTCTATCCCATTCAAAATAGCCCTCATCTGAAAAAATATAATGTAGTTTAAGCAAGAATCAAGTGAACAATTTTGGAGGTATTTCAAACGGTTTAAAGATTTACTAGCCTAATATCCTCATCACGGCATAGAGAAGTGGCGGCAGTGCCAATTCTCTATGACGAACTAGACTACCAAACTAAGACACTCCTTGAGACCATGTGCCAAGGGGAATTTTTGAAAAAAAGATGAGAACCAGGGTTGGGACCTCTTTGAAGTTTTAGCAGAAAAAACCATTCAGTAGGAGTCTTGCCCAGAGAAAACCAATCCCACCACTTTCAGAACTGGTATGCATTCGATTGAATCCTCTATAGCTGCTGAGGCGAAAATAACACAATTAATGAAAAGACTAGAACTGCTCGAAGTTAGGGAACCAAATTCTGTGAATCAGGTCAGCCCACTACCTATGATCAACCCGGGTTGTACCTACTGCCATGCCGTTAACCACCTATTTGAGGAGTGTCCTGTCTACCAAGCTCAAAAGTACCCTGAAAATATGAATGCAGCATACACCAGACCCAACTACAATCCATACTCCAAAACATACAACCTGGGATGGAGAAACCACCCAAATTTCTCAGGGAGTCAATTTGGTCATGAGCAACCAAGGCAACCATTTCAACACCAATATCCTGCTCAGTCTCATCAACCCAGTTTCCACCTGAATCCACCAAATTTTCAATCAAGCTTCCAACATAACTTCCAGCCCACATATCAGCAACAACAAACACAAAATCATCCAGATAAAAAAATTATCAGATTTGGAAAGAATGATTGAAACCTTATCCAAAACCCAGGCCTCAATAATGAACACCCACAATCAGGCTATCAATGGTTAGAGGTTCAGATAGGTCAAGTAGCTAATTCTTTGAATGAAAGACAAAGGGAACACTGCCAAGTCAGCCATTGCCCAATCCTAAGAACCTCTTCCCTATTCATGATGCTGAAGACATAGGTCTAAGTCAATGTAATACTGTCCATATTTTGAGATCTAAAAAGTGTTGGCCCAAGAGGTTACACTCTCCAATTGTTTTGTGTTTTGATGATGACAAACCAAATATGAGCTATTTGGTACTAACAAGTTTGTTAAGATAAGTTTCAGGTTTGTACCATGTTTAGAGACCATTCGCTTAGCTATTGCAAGAACTTCTAAGTTCCACAAAGCAAGGAAGGCAAATTGCACATCAAGGAAGGATCATAGAAGAGAAGGCACTAGCAAGGCATTGGATGGCTCAAAGACTTGAAGATAGCACAAGAAGTCTTCATGTAATTGTTTTTCAGTTTATAGTTTGTTAAAGAATAGTGGATAGGTTTGAAGCTCTATCACACATGTTTTTGCGCACATGCTCATTCCAAAACAATTTCTTATAAATTATACAAAAATATTTTGCATACAAGATTTTGCCTACAGATATATATTTGTGTTTTATACTAATCCATGTTCAAAAGTATTTTTGTTAAAATCAAAATCCTCTTTGTTTTCTTTTTAAAATTGACTTTTTGACCTGATCCGGTCGACCGGGTCGGTCGACCGAGTCTGTGTCAGTCTGGTCCGGTCGACCGACCAGTCGACCGAAGTCCTGGCAGATGCACGTATCCGTGTGCACGTCTGTCGGTCGACCGGGGCGGTCGACGGACTATTATTTTTTGTTCACAGGTTTTATCGGTCGACCGGGTCGGTCGACCGCCAGACTTTAACGGTCAAATTTTTATACTACCGGTCGACCGGCTCGGTCGACCGATCCGACTGTTTGAACAGTAACGGGCAGATTTTTAAGAGCTGTTTATTTTTGTCTTTTGTGTTTAATAATTCGTTTAAGGATATATTTTGATCTAATTACCTCCTAAACTTCAGTAAATATGTTTTATCCCTAAACCCTAGCCCTCTCCTATAAATAGGGGTGTTTGGGGAGAGATTGGTTACAACAACAATTTGCTAAAAATTCAAAAGTTTAAGGCTTTCAAAGTTCTTGGTTTTTGAGCTAAATTCTCTCAATTTCTGAAGGGTTTTCAAAAGTTTTCTCTGATTTCAATTTCCTTACACACAAAAGAGCTTCATTCCTACTCAATATTCTCTAAGGACCTTTGTAAGGGAAGAGATATTTGAAAGAGAGAGTTTGTGGTCTTTTGACTACCAAGGAAATTATTTGTACTGAGATTGTGGAGTTGGGTACTCCATTGTAATTGTTCTTTGTGATAGTGGAAGTAGCTAGAATCCTTCTGGGGAAGGCGGGGAGTAGAGCTGGGTGCTCGAACCTCGATAACATATCCTTGTGTTTGCGATTGGTTTACATTCTTGCAATTCTTACTCTACTTTGATTGCACTTATTACTTGCTCATCATATTCATTGCCATACTTACTTGCTAGCATTCATCTTGTGACTCTTGCTTGGTGATAGTTGTAGCTTTAATTTTTAATTTGCCCTTGATTAGCATTGTCACCTATTCACCCCCCCTCTAGGTGACTTTTCAATTGGTATCAGAGCTTGGACTCTAGGTTTGGCTTAACATCCATAGAGAGATCCTTAAAATATTGCTAATCAACATTTTCATTCATCCATTCATACACTAGTAAACATGGCCGACAACATTAAACCCCACCTAAATTTGATGGACTCAACTTCCTATTTGGAAGGTTAGGATGACTATCTTTTTGCAATCACTAGGTAGTTTAGTGGCTAAGTCTTTGACCAAACCCTATGCAGCACCCAATGAAGATGAGAGCACTTGGACCGACTTCAACTTTAGAGAATATGAGGCTAACTCAAAAGCCCAAAACTCCCTTTTAACCGCCTTGAATGAGGATGACCTTACACGGGTAATTCATTGCCAATCCGCCTATGAGATTTGGCAACACTTATTGGTCACACATGAAGGGACTTCACAAGTCAAGAGAGCTAAGATAGATCTCTTGAGGTCTCAATATGAATCTTTAAAATGCTTGATGATGAATCCATTGATTGTATGATTACTCGTTTCACTAAAATTACAAATGGTCTTTCATCATTAGGTGACGTCATCTCCAACGATCAAAAGGTGCGCAAAGTGATACGGGCTCTTCCTTCTTCATGGGAGATCAAGGCCACCACCTTAAAGGAGTTGAACGACAAGAAGAGATGGACATCATTAGTCTCATTGGGAACCTAAAGACCCATGAGATGGAGAAGAAGGCAAGAGAAGAAGCCACTACTTCAAAGAAGAAATCCATAGCCTTCAAGACTTCATCCACCAATGATGACGATGAAGACGACGAAGAAGAAGATGAGGAGTTAACTCTACTTGTGCGGAATGTCAAGAGATTGTACCGAAAGAACAAGTTCAACTTCCGGAGAAAATTCGAAGGCAAAGAGGAGCGGAAGATCATATGCTACAATTGCCGCAAACCCGGACATATCATGGCGGATTGTCCGGAGTTCAAGAAGAAAATGACTTCCTCCTTAAGCCAAAGAAGCCGGAGGAAAAGAAAGCCTACAAAGCTACATGGGATTCGGAAAGCGAGTCCGAAGAGGAGGTGGATCAAGCTAACATGTGTTTCATGGCAAACACACCCAAGGTAACCTCACAATCCCTTGATGATGAAGATGATGATGTAAGTAAGGAAGTTCTAGTACATGCATTTGTAGAACTTTCTGAAACTTATGATAACAAGAAACTTGAATGTTTAAAATTACAAAAAGAAGTTGCTTTTCTTAAAAATCAACTTGCTTTGGTTTCAAAAGAAAAAGATGATCTTTCTTCCAATCTTGTTTCTATTCAAAATGAATTTGACGCTTATAAGATTTCTTGTAAGGGTAAAACCCCTATTGTTGATAATAAAGAAATTTCTTCCTTAAAAACCAAAATGGTTGATTTTGAAAAGATTTTGAAAGATTGTGCTTTTAAACACCAAGAAGCTTGAAGAAAAGTTTTCCAAAAAGCACACTTCTCATGTTAAAGATTCTCATGCTAAAATTCCACATGCTCACACTTCAAATAATACTTCTCATGCTAAATCTTTCATGATCACAATGTCCATGCTCACAAATCACACACTCACTATGCTTTTAGATATGGTAGAGTGTATAGATGTACTTATTGTGGCAAAAATGGACATTTAGCTAAATTTTGTTATGATAAATTGCATAGTTCAAATAATCTTGTTTGGGTTAATGGCTCTAACCCTCATGGACCCAAGAAAATGTGGGTACCAAAATCAAGTCCTAAAATATTTGATGTAGGTACACACCAAGGCTCCAAGACGTAGGGAGCGGTGGTACCTTGATAGTGGTTGTTCGAGACACATGACGTGGGATATCAACAACTTCACAACCCTATCAAGGTACATGGAAGGTGGCACCGTCACCTTCGGGGATGACTCCAAAGGAACTATCATCGGTATAGGTAACATTCAAATTGGTGCATCTCCTATTATTGAGAATGTTGTTTTAGTTGATGGTTTGAAACATAATTTACTTAGCATTAGTCAACTTTGTGATCGTGGACTTAAAGTTGTTTTTGATGATTCCTCATGCAAGATTTTTGATGTTAAATCCGATGTTTGTATTCTTACCGGTTTTCGTGATAATAATGTTTATATTATTGACATGCTTAATTTAGATTGTTCTACTAAATGCTTAAATGCTTTTGATGAAAATTCTTGGCTTTGGCATAGAAGATTAGGACATGCATCTTTTGACCATATTTCTAGAATTAATTCAAAGGAATTGGTGAAGGGTATACCTTGCTTGGATTTTGAGAAAGACCGCATTTGTAGTGCGTGCCAACTGGGAAACAAACCAAGTCTTCCTTTAAACCAATCAAGGATATCATGTCAACTAGGCCTTTAGAATTAATTCATATGGATCTTTTTGGACCAACTAAAACTAAGAGTTTAAATGGAAGTAGATTTGCATTTGTTTTGGTTGATGATTTCTCCCGTTTTACTTGGGTTTTCTTTTTACAAAATAAAGATCAAACCTTTTCTCATTTTAAAATTTTTCGAAAAAGAGTTGAAAAAGAAAAGGGTTTTCCGATTTTGAGAATAAGGAGTGATAGAGGTGGTGAGTTTATTAACCAACTCTTCATGACTTATTGTGATGAAAAGGGAATTAAGCATGAAACGTCTTGTCCTAGAACTCCACAACAAAATGGAGTTGTAGAAAGGAAAAATAGAACACTTCAAGAGATGGCTAGGACAATGATAAGTGAATATGACCTCCCTCAATATTTATGGGCCGAGGCCGTAAACACCGCATGCTATATATCGAATCGTATTTATTTATGCAAAAATTCTTCCAAAACCTCTTTTGAAATGTATCATTCTAGAAAACCAAATGTTGCATATTTCAAAGTTTTTGGATGCAAGTGTTTTGTTTTAAATACTAAGGATAATTTGGGTAAATTTGATGCTAAGGCTTATGAGGCTATCTTTGTTGGATATTCCTCTACTAGCAAAGCATATAGAGTTTTCAATAGATCTACACTTACCATAGAAGAATCCATGCATGTTAATTTGAAGAGACTAATGTGGTTGTTGAGAATGTTGTAGAGATTGAACCATTAGGTGAAGACATGGAGAGACTATCCTTGAAGGGCTCACCCTCTCAAGAAGAAAAGCTAGATTCAATTGGTGAAGTTCAAGAGGATAAAGAGGAAAGCGCTCAACCGCTTCCCAGCTTGGAGATACGCAACAAATCATCCTAAGGAGCTTATCTTGGGTGATGCATCTAAAGGAGTCACAACGCGCTCCAAACTCCATGACCTATGTGGTAACTTTGCTTTCATTTCTCATTTTGAACCCAAAGGCATTCTCGAAGCCGAGACGGACCCATATTGGTTGCTTGCCATGCAAGAGGAACTCAATCAATTTGAGCGCAACCAAGTTTGGCACCTTGTTCCTAAGCCCCACGATAGACCAATAATTGGTACTAAGTGGATCTTTAGAAACAAGATGGATGAGTCCGGAAATGTCATTAGGAATAAAGCTAGGTTAGTGGCCCAAGGTTACACTCAAGTTGAGGGAATTGACTTTGAGGAGACCTTTGCACCCGTAGCACGGCTTGAAGCCATACGGATGACACTAGCTTTTGCATGTTTTAAAAATTTTAAACTTTTTCAAATGGATGTAAAAAGTGCATTTTTAAATGGTTTTATTAATGAAGAAGTTTATGTTTCTCAACCTTCCGGTTTTATTGATCATGTTCATCCCGATTTTGTTTTTAAACTTGATAAAGCTTTGTATGGATTGAAACAAGCTCCAAGAGCTTGGTATGAAAGGCTTTCTAGTTTTCTCATTTCAAATGATTTTTACTAAGCATGTTGATAATGATATTTTAATTGTGCAAATTTATGTTGATGATATAATTTTTGGATCTACTAATGAGCTTTTATGCAAGGATTTTGAGAAGGTCATGCAACTAGAATTTGAAATGTCTTCCATGGGTGAGCTCAAATCAAGCAATTGCAAGACGGAACCTTCATTAACCAAGCCAAGTACGCAAAGGAGCTAGTAAAGAAGTTTGGGCTTGAAGGATCAAAGGCTTGCAACACTCCAATGGCAACTACTACCAAGCTTGATAAGGACGAACAAGGTAAAAATGTTGATATTAAATTATATAGAAGCATGATAGGAAGTCTTTTATATTTAACGGCAAGTAGGCCGGATATCATGTTTAGTGTGTGTCTTTGTGCTAGATTTCAATCGTGTCCTAAAGAGTCTCATCTTATTGCGGTAAAACGCATTATTCGTTATATTAAGGGCACTATTGGAATGGGTCTTTGGTATCCGAAAACTATAGATTTTTCAATGACTAGTTATTCGGATGCTGACTATGCGGGTTGTAGAGTAGATAGAAAGAGTACTAGTGGGACATGTCAATTTCTTGGTAATTGTCTTGTTTCATGGTCCTCTAGGAAATAAAATTCCGTAGCTCTCTCAACCGCCGAGGCGGAGTATGTTGCCGCGGGGGCTTGTTGTGCACAAGTCCTTTGGATGAAACATACTCTCCTTGATTTTGATTTGCACTTTGATCATATAAAAATATTTTGTGATAATACTAGTACTATACACATGACCAAAAATGCAAATCAACATAGTAAGACCAAGCACATTGAGATTAGATATCACTTTCTTAGAGATCATTTTGAGAAAGGTGATATAGATATTGATTATGTTTCCACGGATTTACAACTAGCCGATATTTTCACTAAACCTCTTGATTTTGCTAGATTTTTGTTTATTTGTGGAGAACTTAATGTTTGTATTATTGAATAAACATGTTTTTCATAACCCTTTTTGATGTATGACAAAAAGGGGGAGAATAAGTTTACATGGACAAAAATAAGTTCATTTGGTCTTGGTTCCATATGAATTTATATGTTTTTGTGTTTTAAATAAATTCTTGTGTTTAGTTGTTTTTGGTATTTTTGGTATCAAGAGCAATTTTTGTGTTTTATATATTTGTTTTAATTGGTTTCAATAATTGGTGCATCATTTCAATTATTAGTTTCTAGAGCATATTCTTGTGTTTTAAGTATAGCATAATTTGAGGGGGAGTTTTCTCCTACCCTATATTTTTGTTAATAGCCTATTTGTTTTGTCATCATCAAAAAGGGGGAGATTGTTGGCCCAAGAGGTTACACTCTCCAATTGTTTTGTGTTTTGATGATGACAAACCAAATATGAGCTATTTGGTACTAACAAGTTTGTTAAGATAAGTTTCAGGTTTGTACCATGTTTAGAGACCATTCGCTTAGCTATTGCAAGAACTTCTAAGTTCCACAAAGTAAGGAAGGCAAATTGCACATCAAGGAAGGATCATAGAAGAGAAGGCACTAGCAAGGCATTGGATGGCTCAAAGACTTGAAGATAGCACAAGAAGTCTTCATGTAATTTGTTTTTCAGTTTATAGTTTGTTAAAGAATAGTGGATAGGTTTGAAGCTCTATCACACACGTTTTTTGCGCACATGCTCATTCCAAAATAATTTCTTATAAATTATACAAAAATATTTTGCATACAAGATTTTGCCTACAGATATATATTTGTGTTTTATACTAATCCCTGTTCAAAAGTATTTTTGTTAAAATCAAAATCCTCTTTGTTTTCTTTTTAAAATTGACTTTTTGACCTGATCCGGTCGACCGGGTCGGTCAACCGAGTCTGTGTCAGTCTGGTCCGGTCGACCGGATCAGTCGACCGAAGTCCTGGCAGATGCACGTATCCGTGTGCACGTCTGTCGGTCGACCGGGGCGGTCGACCGGACTATTATTTTTTGCTCACAGGTTTTATCGGTCGACCGGGTCGGTCGACCGCCAGACTTTAACGGTCAAATTTTTATACTACCGGTCGACCGGCTCAGTCGACCGATCCGACCGTTTGAACAGTAACGGGCAGATTTTTAAGAGCTGTTTATTTTGTCTTTTGTGTTTAATAATTCGTTTAAGGATATATTTTGATCTAATTACCTCCTAAACTTCAGTAAATATGTTTTATCCCTAAACCCTAGCCCTCTCCTATAAATAGGGGTGTTTGGGGAGAGATTGGTTACAACAACAATTTGCTAAAAATTCAAAAGTTTAAGGCTTTCAAAGTTCTTGGTTTTTGAGCTAAATTCTCTCAATTTCTGAAGGGTTTTCAAAAGTTTTCTCTGATTTCAATTTCTTTTCCTTACACACAAAAGAGCTTCATTCCTACTCAATATTCTCTAAGGACCTTTGTAAGGGAAGAGATATTTGAAAGAGAGAGTTTGTGGTCTTTTGACTACCAAGGAAATTATTTGTACTGAGATTGTGGAGTTGGGTACTCCATTGTAATTGTTCTTTGTGATAGTGGAAGTAGCTAGAATCCTTCTGGGGAAGGCGGGGAGTAGAGCTGGGTGCTCGAACCTCGATAACATATCCTTGTGTTTGCGATTGGTTTACATTCTTGCAATTCTTACTCTACTTTGATGCACTTATTACTTGCTCATCATATTCATTGCCATACTTACTTGCTAGCATTCATCTTGTGACTCTTGCTTGGTGATAGTTGTAGCTTTAATTTTTAATTTGCCCTTGATTAGCATTGTCACCTATTCACCCCCTCTAGGTGACTTTTCAAAAAGCACATAGACAATTAGGTTTCTAGTCATCGTAATAAATCATTGTCAACACCTCCTGTTCTGGTACAACTAACTAAAAATGATCCATCTTCAAGTTCACAACCGTCAACCTCCAAATCTAATGACAAAGACAAGACAAATGAGCAACCATAGAAGCCTATTGTACCATTCCCTAATAGACTAGTAAACCAAAAGACTAATGCTCAAATGGAGAAGATTAGGGAAATGTTTAATCAAGTCCAGATCAATGTACCCCTTCTTGATGCCATACAACAAGTCCCTCATATGCCAAGTTCTTAAAAGATATGTGCACGAAGAAAAGGAAAGCAAATGTCCCAAAGAAGGTCTTTCGGGCTTCAAACATTAGTAAGTTGCTAACTGGGCCAATTCCTGTGAAATATAAAGACCCAGGGAGTCCAACCACTTCCTGTATTATCAGACAGACCACAATAAATAGGGCGTTACTTGATCTAGGAGCCAGCATCAATCTTCTTCCTTTCTCTGTGTATAGCAACTTGGGTTGGGCGACCTCCGTCCAACCAGAGTACTATACAACTGGCTGATCAATCTGTAAAGATTCTCGAGGGGGAGATTACAGATGTTCTAATATGGGTCGGGGAATTCATTTACCCCGTAGATTTTATTGTTCTAGAGACGCAATACTTACACAATCCCAAAGCTCAGGCACTTGTCGTTTTAGGACGACCCTTTCTAGCTATTGCAAACGCAATCATCAACTGTAGGAAGGATCAATGCGTCTAACTTTTGGAGATATGACAAAAGAGGTAAATGTTTTCCACCTGGGAAAACAACCTCGAGATTTGGATAATGAGTCAAATGAAGTGAACTTAATCGAGGATTAACAAGTGAAATGACATGGAGATTGAATATGAGTCTCATAGAGAATTTGAATTGGAGTCTGATGACTTCAATCTTGATCAAATCATCGAATCCACAGTGGAATGGCCACAAATGCCACCCCTATCCTTACCTTGCACAAAGAACAACCATGATAGATCCGGTCCCTCTTCCGAGCTTAAGGTTCTTCCAACCATCTCAAGTACCAGTACTTTGATGAGAAAGAAGCTTTTCCTGTAATAATTGCGTCCCATCTTACTAAACAACAAGAAGAGGATCTTCTTACGGTGTTAAGAGAGAATCGAGAAGCCATTGGCTGGACCATGGCTGATATAAAGGGGATTAGTCCATCCATTGTGCAACACCGGATTCATTTGACGGAGGATGTAAATTAAAACGTGACCCACAACGTAGACTGAACCCAATCATGCAAGAGGCTGTTAGAGCTGAGATTTTAAAGCTATTAGAAATGGGATTATCTATCACATATTCGATAGCCAATGGGTAAGTCAGTCCACGCTGTGCCAAAGAAAGCAGGGTTTACCGGTAGAAAATGATAAGAAAGAATTGGTACAAACTCAACTTCCTATGAAGATTTGAGTTTGTATTGATTACCGAAAACTAAACACTGCCAATGTAAAGACCACTTTCCCCTTCCGTTCATAGACCAAATGCTCGAGAGACTAGCTGGACATGAGTAGTTTCCTGGATGGATATTCAGGATATAACCAAATCCTTATTGCTCCCAAGGATCAAGACAAGACTACCTTCACCTGTCTTTTTGGAACATTTGCATACCGAAGAATGCCCTTCGCCTATGCAATGCTCCCACAACGTTTCAACGTTGCATGCTTCATCTTTTTTTCTGACATGGTGGAAAGATTTTTGGAGATTTCATGGATGATTTCTCTATTTATGGCGATTCCTTTGAACAATGCTTGCACCCTCTTAAGCTAGTTTTACAACGATGCATGGAGAAAAACTTGACACTCAACTAGGAGAAGTGTCACTTTATGGTCCAGCAAGGAATAGTCCTAGAGCACGAGGTTTCAAACAAAAGAATTGAGGTTGATAGATCTAAAGTGGAAGTAATAACAAAGCTCCCTGAGCCAAAATGCTTAAAAGACATTAGATCATTTCTAGGGCACGCTGGTTTCTATAGAAGATTCATTCAGGGTTTAGCAAAATTGCTAGACCTTTGACAAATCTCTTAGGAAAAGATGTGCCCTTCTATTTTAATGAAGAGTGTTTACAAGTTTGAGAGGAGCTTAAGCCAGACTTGTCTCGGCAACCGATAATTTCAGCACCAGATTAGACTAGGCCTTTTGAAATCATGTGTGATGCCTCCGATTTTGCTATAGGCGCTGTTTTAGGACAGCGTATTGATAACAGGCAACACGTGATTTACTATGCTAGTAGAACGCTTAATGAGGCCCAACTAAATTACATAACTACTGAAAAGGAATTTTTAGCAGTTGTGTTTTGTGTGGAGAAATTCCGTCAATACCTACTAGGGTCTAGGACAATAATTTTCACTAATCACTCCGCCCTTAGATACTTGATGCAAAAGAACGACGCAAAGGCTAGACTGATTCGGTAGATACTTCTTTTACAAGAGTTTGAT
This sequence comes from Agave tequilana, assembly GCA_038442645.1. Lineage (NCBI taxonomy): Eukaryota > Viridiplantae > Streptophyta > Magnoliopsida > Asparagales > Asparagaceae > Agave > Agave tequilana. The sequence continues at coordinate 5,348 of JAVJIF010002350.1, read as the reverse complement.
TTGGAAATTAAAGACAAAAAGGGTGTTGAGAATGTGGTGGCAGATCACCTTTCGCCAATTCCCAATGCACCAACTTAGACAATCCCAATCAATGACAACTTTCCTGATGAAGGCATCTTCACAATTGTAAAGAGCCCTGTATGTTAATATAGCAAACTACCTTGCAACTAGGCGAACACCTTCCGATTGGACAGGTCAGGATAAACACCGCTTTATGAGTCAAATACGGTTTTTCTTTTGGGATGAACCATATTTATTCAAATATTGTCCTGACCAGATAATTAGAAGGTGTTTTGAGGATGAACATCATAGTGTATTGACATTCTGTCATAAGTTAGCTTGCGGTGGGCATTTTGGTCCACGAAAGACTGCTGAAAAAATCCTTCAGAGTGGATTCTATTGGCCCACTCTCTTTAAAGACGCTTATATTTCTGCAAGCTCTGTGCCAGATGTCAAATGACGGGTCGAATCACACGTAGAGACATGATGCCCCTTAAACCAATCCTGGAAGTAGAAATTATTGATTTATGGGGTATGATTTCATGGGACCCTTCCTTCTGTCTTATGGCAACTAATATATTTTAGTGGCCGTAGACTACGTTTCTAAAAGGGTTGAAGCTATTCCAACTAGAATGAATGACAACCAAGTTGTCATCAAGTTTTTAAGTGAAAACATCATTTCACGCTTTGGAGCCCCCGTGCGAATTAGTGACAACGGGAGTCATTTCTGCAACAGGGCTTTGAAGCCCTAATGGGAAATACTCTATCTCTCAAAATTATCTACGGCCTATCATCCTCAGACAAACAGGCAAGTGAAAGTCACCAACAGACAAATTAAACTGATATTGGAGAAAACTGTCGGACAGAATCGTAAGGACTGGTCCATCAAACTCATTTGATGCCCTATGGGCATATAGGACCTCATACAAGACTATCCTCGGTATGTCTCTATATCGGGTTATATTTGGAAAACCATGTCATTTGCTTGTGGACTTAGAGCACCGTGCTATGTGGGCATTAAAACAGCTGGATTTAGACATAGACAAAGCCAGTGATTTGAGAAAGCTGCAGATATCCGAGTTAGAAGAACAGAGAAATGATGCATATGATAACGCCGGATATCTAAACACAGAACTAAGCTTTTCCACTATAAATCAATCATAGGAAAATTTTGTCTCAGGACAAAAAATTCTGTTGTATAACTCTAGACTCCACCTTTTTCCTGGTAAACGGAAAAACCAGGTGGTCAGGCCCATACATCGTCCAAAATGTCTTCCCTCATGGTGCCATTGAAATTTTGATCCTAGAAATGGCAACACTTTTACAGTCATTGGTCAACGCCTAAAGCCATTTTTCACCACAGAGTCTGAGTCACACAAATTCTTGAACTGGGTCTTTGTGACCCAGTCTATATGTGACCATGTCATTTGTAATTTTTCCCGATGTCTCCTGCATATCATTTTGGGACCTCTCCTATAAATAAATTAAAAAATAATAATAAAAATAATAAAAAAATAAATAAATGACTTAGGTGCTAAATAGCACCTAGGATTTTTCTCTCTTCATAAACTCCTTGAAATTGCCCTAGGGTTGTAAATTTCTAATCTCAACTAGGGTAATTTGGGGATTCTATCTTTCTCAGCTCTTATAAAATACCTCCATCCCGTATTCTTTTTCTTACCCTAGTTTAACCCCAGATCTGAAACGAGCAAAGCCAGCATTGCCCCTCAAAATTTTCTTCCCCTCTGTCTCTTCTAAACTGTCGTGTTTCCTGGCCTTGGCCGCGCATCCGCGGTACTCTGGACACGTCTGGAGCGCCGCCAAATTTCTGTGCTGTCGCGGCCATCTGAAGTCTCCAGATCTACCACCTGCTCATCTGCTACAACAGCTGATTGCTCTCTGTAATCTACTTTGAGTTTTCCCCCACATAGTCGGGGGAGGTTTGCGTATATCTTCCATTGCTTCATATTATTCATCATGGCACCGTCAATTTTCGCTGAAAAAGATTTTTCTAGAATTCTTAGCGATGTTAACGGTTATGGTCATATATTTTTAGATCGTATTCGTGCGTGTGATTGGTATGCATTGATATATGATAATTCAGATCACGAGGCTTATTATTGTCCTGAGCTCGTCAAGCTTTTCTACAATTCCATAGATCAAGCCTCTATAAACTTTGACACATATCAAATCATGTACACATGCCCACGGGCTTCCTCTGCTAGAGGAATTCACACATGTCCTTGCAACCCACATCATTGCGATCCCCTTCCTTTAATCGATTACATGACGTCATGGGGGCTCGCTGTACAGAGCAAGATAGGGGGCTCAAAGCTAGTACTACATTTAGAAAACGTACATTGCGTTGGTCGCTGGATTCAACGCAACATTTTAGGGCTTGACCACACGACCTCCTTCAACAGGCCGGTGCTGCAGATCATACACGACCTCATGACTCGGCAGCATACTATTTGTATTATTAAGATAGTCTTTCATAGTTAATCACAAACTCCTCACGCATACGCAGTGCAAAATACTCACACCCAGTTCTGATCACTCGTCTGTGTAGGACTTTCCTACCAGATAAGTTTTTGACTCATAGATAGGGTATTTGTTGCACCAGATAGGGCCACTAGTGCTTACAACAGTTGTCTTCATGCGGTCTGGACTCCTAGTGTCCAGTTCGTAGATGTTCCAATTGAGTCTCTTCAGAGGAACTTTCGAGGAGGAGGATGAGCCGGCCTTTGGCAATATAACCCCCCAGCTGATTCACGCACCTTCATGTCTACCATTTGGCGAGGCATGAAGAAGATATTTCGGGGGCAGATTAGACTACGCAAAACAGGTTGAGGAGCAGACATCTCGTAGACCGCATTGAAGAGGGTCTGCGGCGTCGCAGTCGGCCGGACCTAGCACGGCTTGTCCAAGCCGACGGAGGGGGTGACACCTTTTCTTTACCTATTTCATGCATACATTTTCTTGCATACATTGGGGACAATGCATTGGGATAGTATGGGGGTAGATACTAACATAGGATTTTTCTCTAGAATTTTTTTTTAGGATTTTTTTTTTTTTTCCAAAAAAAAGTAATATATATGTTTGATCCATTTTTTTTTAAGAAAAGAACTGATCTTAGGAAATAAGGATATCTAAACTAAGATTTTTTAATATAAGTTGAAAAAAGAAGTTTGTCAGATCTTTATGTTAAGAAAGAAAAGAATAGAAAAAATAGCTAGATTTTGAATCTTTCCTAAACATTATATACATTTATATGTTGAGGGATTAATCAAAGACTTAGTGATTCTATTTACACACATAACAAAAAATAAACTTAATCATTAACTAAGCTGGTTAGTTGTACCTTAAGAAGTATGGTCAGTCACGCCTAAAGGTGGTAAATCCTTAGCATTTGTGGCCTAGTTTACTCGAGTCCTTGGACCTTAGGGATGTATCTTCATCTTGTGCCCTAAGACCAGCTGGTTTGGGTAGTCATCGGTAAAAGGCTCGTTACATGGGTAAATAGAAAGCATAATGAAGCTAAGAGAAAATATATATATAATATATATATATTAATATATATATATAATAAAATATAATAAATAATAATAAATTTATATATATATATATAAAATAAATGAGCTAAAGTCTAAGAAAAATTCCTCATACTATAGATGTATATGTATGTAGGCCTGATACAAAATCCAGTTTCTCTCTGTTCCTGAAAACTAACCTAAGTTTAAACAAGACACTAAAATGGAAACTTATAAAAAGAAGAAAAAGTTTAAGGTAACCCGAAACCGATAGAACACCGAAATTCTGAAAAAAATGGATCATAAATTTTTTCTTTTTCACTAACATTTTCTTTCTTGGGATTTTGTGGGTGCAATCCACTGAAAACCCTCAGGAGACAACACTCCTCCTCTAGGGAAACCTAGAGGTTCAACGGCTTGTTGCACGGTCTTAGTGCAATCGTGTCACCTACGAAAGTGGTCTAATAATTTAGTTAGGATTTTTTCTCTTTGCCCATTTTGCTCGGGGACGAGCAAAAGTTAGGTATGGGGTGTGATTGGAGTTCATTAATGCATCATTTTCACTACCATACTATGATTTATATGAAAAAATATAAGATTTTTATGCTTTTTTCTCTCTTTTTCAGGTCAACATTAATGGAGAAGAAGGCCCAATAATAATGATTTTAAGGGAATTAAAAGATTAATTTAGAAGCCCACAAGAAGGAAGCCCAGATCTGAATTGATCCAAGCATATTCTCCACATTCTAGAAGATCCAGCTAGGCACCGAGCGATAACAGAATGGCAGAAAAATCGCTGGCGCAACGACCAAGATTCTGCCGCAGAGAAACGCGGCTCTGGATGCGGAACCGCGGCAATCCTCTGGCCGTTGATCCAGCGTTTGATCCAACGGCTGTGGTGTTGAAGGCCTCGTCTTCTGAAGCCTATAAATAGACCATAGGGCCTCTGTAATGGGAAGGAGAAAACGAGCATTGTCTATTTAGGGAAATTTGGGATTTTCTCTAGGTTTCTTCAGTCTCTATTGTAATTTCTTTTCTCCTTCTAGAATCCAGAAAAGAGGAGAGTGAGGTGAGAAATCTTTGTAATTGGAGCAGGTGATAATTCAATACAAGGATTAATCTTTCATTCTTCAATCTTTTCTTATTCTAGTGCGGCTCTTCAAGCTTTTACCAATTTGTATTTACTTTCTACAATGAATTGTTGCTTGTTCTTTACTTTCATGTCTAGCTAACTCCTAACATGACTAACTAACTTCAACTTTACTAACTACTAACTCTTGGGTGCTAAGTATTTGACTCATATGAATCATTGTATGCTTTATTTGTTAGTCTTGCAATTTTCAAGTCTCTCTTATCCCCAAACGAAGATGTGTTACTTTTAATTCTTAGCAAATGCTTATTCCCTTCCATATGATTCATGTGAGCCTCACTTAGAGCCTTGTCTTTAGAACAAGTGCCTGATGGAACATGAAGATGGAGCACTTCACTATGCCAAAAACTACATTACAAGTTTCTTATTTCATGCTCGCTTTATTATAGCTTTGATGGACTAATGACTCTTGTATGTTTTCTCAGCATCTTAAGAGTGGCCATCCTTGTTCCACTGTGAAAATATTAGGGAGCCAATGATTCAAGGAGGCAACTAGCCTAGCCTAGATGAGAAACACCTTCGACATGGGACAATACAAGGACTTGGCAAAGCAAGACAGACCATGCCGATAAATCCATATGAGGCATGCATTACCCAACGAGAGTTGTAAGTTAGTAAATAAAATGCTAGTTAGTCATGGCTTCTCTTTCTATCATACTTAAGAAAAC